>JACEEZ010026063.1:85000-130000 GCA_016584305.1 Chionoecetes opilio
GCATTTACGTGTATGTCTAATAGTATATGTGTGTGATTTTAAAATAGGTGTATGTCGTGTATGTGTGTGTGTGTGCGTGTGGCGGGGATGGGGGTGAGGGTGGGTGGGGGGGGGGGGGGAGGGGGGAGGTAGGGGACGGAGGGGATGAGACGTGCGTGCGCGGGACGGCCTTACGCCGCCCGCCAACCGGCTTCTCTCTAGCCTTCGTTCATTAACCCTGAGCAGAACATTCTTTTGAACAACCTAGCCCTTCCTACCTATCCCCAACCCTCCACCATCCACCAATAGCACCTCACACCTTCCCTACACAAACTAAACCCAATCCGTAAGGCTAAATAGGGTATTAATCGATATATAGTTTGTTAGTGTGTGTGGATGTAAGGTTTGGGAAAGGGTGATGTGAGGTGGGAGTGGCAGTGGTGGCGCTCTGTCTACACGCCTACAAACTGCCATATAGTGCTAGTTCATGCAATTGCAATCACATCAGCAATCCCTATACCTTCCTTCATATTAAATACTTGTGCAGGGTACCATTAGAGCGTTTGTTTGGCATAGTAATGGTAAAAACGCAGGGTATATGAGTATTGACAAGGTAAATAGCCCAAATTCTTGAAAATTATGGTCAACCTCTCTCTCTCTCTCCTCTCTCTTCTCTCTCTCGCGATCCTCCATGTGCCTCTCTCCCGCCCCCACCTCTCTCTCTCTCTCTCTCTCTCCCTCTCTCCCTCTCTCTCTCTGCGCCCAGCAACCACAGCCGTGTTCGAGTCCGTTGCAGTGGACCTCAAACACTGCCCCGTTCTTGTAACAATCCCTAGGAACTGCCGGGACGTCCCATACAGAACTAGAAAGGGATTTAAGGCAGGCATTAGGCGTGTAGGGTATTGCATTATAGACGTGGGCGGCTGAGGAAATCATGGGCGTGCTAAATCATGAGCTTGGTTCACTTTTATCACCACCGACATGCAGAATCAGAATCAGAATCAAAAAAGAAAAGTAGGTGGGACATGCTTGAATCTGACCTCTTATAGACAGTGCATGAGGCAGCCCAGACAAGGCTTTTGACCGTCTGGTTCTCATGGTATCTGTAATATTATATAATAACTTACACACACACATGCGCACACACACATGTACTACTGTATACGCTGATGCTTTACTATTTTATGAGGTTATTAGACTATTTATTACCCAGCCATATGTAAGGAAGTGTAGAGGGTAGAAAAAAGTGAGTTCATGGTGAAAAATAATGGGAAATAGCAGTTAATGGTGAAAAATAATGGGAAATAGCAGTTAATGGTGAAAAATAATGGAATAATAATAGTTAATGGTGAAAAATAATGGGAAAATAGCAGTTAATGGTGAAACACAATGGGAAAATAGCAGTTAATGGTGAAAAATAATGGGAAAATAGCAGTTAATGGTGAAAAACAATGGGAAAATAGCAGTTAATGGTGAAAAATAATGGGAAAATAGCAGTTAATGGTGAAAAACAATGGGAAAATAGCAGTTAATGGTGAAAAATAATGGGAAAATAGCAGTTAATGGTGAAAAACAATGGGAAAATAGCAGTTAATGGTGAAAAATAATGGGAAAATAGCAGTTAATGGTGAAAAATAATGGGAAAATAGCAGTTAATGGTGAAAAATAATGGAATAGCAGCAATTAATGGTGAAAAATAATGGTAAAATAGCAGTTAATGGTGAAAAATAATGGTAAAATAGCAGTTAATGGTGAAAAATAATGGTTAAATAGCAGCTAATGGTGAAAAAAATTGGGAAAATAGCAGTCAATGGTGAAAAATAATGGTAAAATAACAGTTAATGGTAAACAAAATTGGTAAAATAGCAGTTAATGGTGAAAAATAATGGTAAAATAGTAGTTAATGGTGAAAATAATGGTAAAATAGCAGTTAATGGTGAAAAATAATGGGAAAATAGCAGTTAATGGTGAAAATAATGGTAAAATAGCAGTTAATGGTGAAAAATAATGGTAAAATAGCAGTTAATGGTGAAAAATAATGGTAAAATAGCAGTTAATGGTGACAAATAATGGTAAAATGACAGTATTAATAGTATTTTAGTAAGTTGGTTGCATGGTGTACGTGTGGATGTAGAGTGCACGGAGGGGGGGGAGGGGGGGTAAAGTGCCCATGTACACGGCCTTTTATGTACACGCACGTGCAGGCAGAGGGCTCAAGATATACTCTGCCACACGTACTCACCAAAGGTTGGCCCGCCACCACACAACGTATAAATTCTCATTGCGTAACATTTTCCACAACTGGCGGACATGAAGCAAGATTAATTTGCCACGTCGCGCATACCCATCCATTCCTGTCATTTACATAAGACCCATACCTATAGCCTATTATTTTTAACAAGGCAAAAATTCAATGCTATCTTAAGGTCTCATGCTTAAAAGTAGGCCTCTGTTTACCTGATCATATGGTTAACTATGATCAAATACAGCTGCCATTTAGAAGAAGCGTAGTATTCCCTTCTCCTGGCATCAAATATCAGTCAGGAAGCAGCAAGGGGGCAAAAATTCCATGCTATCTTAAGGTCTCATGCTTAAAATGATGCCTATGTTTACCTGATGATATGGTTAACTATGATCAAATACAGCTGCCATTTAGAAGAAGCGTAGTATTCCCTTCTCTTGGCATCAAATATCAGCCAGGAAGCAGCAAGGGGGCAAAAATTCCATGCTATCTTAAGGTCTCATGCTTAAAAGTAGGCCTCTGTTTACCTGATGAAATGGTTAACTATGATAAAATACAGCTGCCATTTAGAAGAAGCGTAGTATTCCCTTCTCTTGGCATCAAATATCAGTCAGGAAGCAGCAAGGGGGCAAAAATTCCATGCTATCTTAAGGTCTCATGCTTAAAAAGATGCCTATGTTTACCTGATACTATGGTTAACTATGATAAAATACAGCTGCCATTTAGAAGAAGCGTAGTATTCCCTTCTCCTGGCATCAAATATCAGTCAGGAAGCAGCAAGGGGGCAAAAATTCCATGCTATCTTAAGGTCTCATGCTTAAAATGATGCCTATGTTTACCTGATAATATGGTTAACTATGATCAAATACAGCTGCCATTTAGAAGAAGCGTAGTATTCCCTTCTCCTGGCATCAAATATCAGTCAGGAAGCAGCAAGGGGGCAGGAATTTTTGCCTGTTTAAAAAAAAATAGGCTATATTACATTTCTAACTTTACCCATGCGTTTAATCCGTACCCATGTTAATTCTCGTTTCATATATGTATTTTAGATCCAATTTATCCTCGTATGTAATCAGTAGTCAAGGTTTAATGACTCCTAATCCTTTACTAATTCAAAGCCAGCCTTGCCACACATCTCATTGCTGGTCAGTCACGCTCCATATGTTCCGTACCCAAACCACCTCAATACAACCTTACTAATCACCCAATTCCAAATTATGACGGCCATTCGAAATCCACTGATAGTTAATTGATTGATTGATTTAATGTCAAAAAAAGGGGAATGTGCCAATGATACCGTACCACTGAAATTATTACGGCCATTCGAAATTCACTGATAGTTTAAGATGCTAACAAGTGTATTGGAAGTGTCAAGTGTAGGTGACGCAAACGAGGTAGTTAACCCCTTCACGCCCTTAGTTAAAGATGCTAACGAGTGTGTTGGAAGTGTCAAGTGTAGGTGACGCAAACGAGGTAGTTAACCCCTTCACGCCCATAGTTAAAGATGTTAACGAGTGTATTGGAAGTGTCAAGTGTAGGTGACGCAAACGAGGTAGTTAACCCCTTCACGCCCATAGTTAAAGATGTTAACGAGTGTATTGGAAGTGTCAAGTGTAGGTGACGCAAACGAGGTAGTTAACCCCTTCACGCCCAGATCTTTCCTATGCTATATAAAAAATCGTCTGTTGTTAGCCATAAAATTACGAAAAGTGACAAAATAAACCAGATTAGTTAGTGGGCAAGGATACTAAACAGGTCATAGGTATAAAATATTGCTTATAGTCACTAAATATCGTCTAATGGTAGCCAAATTACAATGGAAATAACGTTCTGGGCCTCAAGGGGTTAAATGGTTGTTGGAGTATGGCTAAGAGCAGGCAGTATATACGTACACTTGTAATAAACGCTGAGTCAAGAGTTGGGAGCGGCTCGGCTCGATGGTGAACATGCAAGTGAAAGTTGCAAGGGTATTGCGACAAATTTTATATAGAACAAATTTTAACCAAGTGAAGATTCAACGATCATGCACTCGAAACGTAACCAAAATACACTTTGTTTATTATTCCTCTACCGTAGATAACACTATAGTCGCCAGTCACTTGCCACTGCACTAATGTCGCCAGGCACAATATGTTACGAATTTTAACATCACTACAGCCTTGTATGTGCCACTGAAGATGATACACAGTAGTTTATATTATGTACATCACACTACATGTCTTCAGTGGCACATACAAGGCTGTAGTGATGCTAAAATTCGTAATATATTGTGCCTGGCGACATTAGTGCAGTGGCGAGTGACTGGCGACTATAGTGTTATCTACGGTAGGTCTTGAATCCTCATTAAGTTGTTTTATAGGTTTTATATGATCTAGGTGTAGTGTTAACGTGTCAATAATTATAAGTATGCATGACGATCTTAGGAGTCAAAGGTGTGGTCGAGACATGATGGAAATATAGAATGGTCACTCTACTAGTTATTGAGTGTGTGTGTGTAGTTTAATTATAACGACTGGTGAGGAGTTAAATGGGGGTAATTACTAACTATGGTGCAATATAATGAAAATGGGGGAAATAGCAGTTAATGGTGAAACGTAATGGTAAAATAGCAGTTAATGGTGAAAAACAATGGTAAAATAGCAGTTAATGGTGAAAAGTAATGGTGAAATGGCAGTTAATGGTGAAAAGTAATGGTAAAATGGCAGTTAATGGTGAAAAGTAATGGTAAAATAGCAGTTAATGGTGAAAAGTAATGGTAAAATGGCAGTTAATGGTGAAAAGTAATGGTAAAATAGCAGTTAATGGTGAAAAGTAATGGTAAAATGGCAGTTAATGGTGAAAAGTAATGGTAAAATGGCAGTTAATGTGAAAGTATGGAAAAGCAGTTATGGTGAAAAGTATGTAAAGCAGTTAATGGTGAAATAAGGTAAAATCATAAAGGTGAAAGTAGGAAAATAGCATTAATGGTGAAAAATAATGGTAAAATAGCAGTTAATGGTGAAAAGTAATGGTAAAATAGCAGTTAATGGTGAAAAGTAATGGTGAAATAGCAGTTAATGGCGAAAAGTAATGGTAAAATAGCAATTAATGGTGAAAAGTCATGGTAGGAGTATTAGGAAACATGAGAAGAAGTAACACATGCAGAACACGTATGAGTTGAAAGGCAATATAAGCGTAGGTGACAGGTTAGAGAAAGGGGGAAAACAAGTAAGCAAAAATAATTAATATATTCAGGAAATCGGTCCATGCATGAAAGTTTATTAAGCAAGGCTATAAGTTGCCTACGTGACATGTGGAAGGTATATGTGTGTGTGTGGGTGGGTGTGGTGGAGGAGGTGGATAGGAGTGGTATAAATGTGGATACAGGGAGATAAGACAAGAGTTTAATTATGTAATAAGGTGTGAGAATGATGGGGCTAAAAAGTAGGTTGTACATTGAATGGCGTATAGTTGTCAAAGGGAGAGAGAGAGAGAGAGAGAGAGAGAGAGAGAGAGAGAGAGAGAGAGAGAGAGAGAGAGAGAGAGAGAGAGAGAGAGAGAGAGAGAGAGAGAGAGCTGGTGGAAGATACTTGAATAATTGTGGATATAAATATATAACTAGATAACAGGTTAGGAGGATAGAGGTAAAAAGTAAATAGGGTTAAATTAGAAGGGTGTATGATATGGGCATCATTATCATATGGCGTATGATTGTCAGAGCTAGGTAGAGAGAGAGAGAGAGAGAGAGAGAGAGAGAGAGAGAGAGAGAGAGGTGGATAGCCGGTGGATGAAGATACTTGAATAATTGTGGATAAAAGTAGATACACACGACTATGATAGATAAGATAAGATACTTTGATCCTATCTAGACACTTTGCAAGTACCAACTACAAGGTTATTGACTATACAAAGCGCCACCACGCCAGGACGAACTTGGTGGACTCGAACCGCTGACCGAATGCAGGGACTCTACATGCGAGCTCACGACTCTACCAACCGAGCCACCCTGGACTATAGGTGGAATTGGATGGCGTATGGTTCTGACAGGTAGAGGTGGATAGCCAGTGGAAGGAAGATATTTGCATAATCATGGAAATTAAGTAGAGACACAAGAGCAAATACCGGGTAGTTTAGTTTAGTAATAGTTTAAGAGAATAGAGGTAATAAGTAGGGTGAAATTAGATGGGTGTATGAAGAGGCGTATGGTTGTGAGAAGTAGCTAGGGAAGGTGGATAGCCGGTGGAAGAGTGGTGAGGTGGAAGTCGCAGTCACCCCCCCCGGACTATAGGTGGAATTAGATGGCGTATGGTTGTGTAAGGTAGCTAGAGAGAGGTAGTAGAGGTGGTGGAATTATGGAATATACTTGAATAATTGTGGAAATAAGAAGAAACGCAAGAGAAGATAGAGCGAGAGAGAGAGAGAGAGAGTATAAGAAGGATTTGAGGATAGGAGAATAGTGATAAAAAGTACATAGGGTGGAATTGAATGGCGTATGGTTATGTGAGGTTGCTAGAGAAGGTGGATAGCCGGTGGAAGATACTTGAATAATTGTGGAAATAAGTACAAGAGTAGCCTATAGAGAGAGAGTGTATAACCAGATTTGAGGGTAGGAGAATAGTGATAAAAAGTACATAGGGTGGAATTGAATGGCGTATGGTTGTGTGAGAGGGCTAGAGGTTGCTAGAGAAGGTGGATAGCCGGTGGAAGAAGTGGTGAGGTGGAAGTCACAGCCACCCCCCCGGACTATAGGTGGAATTGGATGGCGTATGGTTGTGTAAGGTAGCTAGAGAGTGGTAATAGAGGTGGATAACCGGTGGAATATACTTGAATAATTGTGGAAATAAGTACAAGAGTAGCCTATAGAGAAGAGAGAGAGAGAGTTTGATTTGAGGTTAGGACTTAGGAGGATAGCGGTAAAAAGTACATAGGGTGGAATTGAATGGCGTATGGTTATGTGAGAGGGCTCGAGGTTGCTAGAGAAGGTGGATAGCCGGTGGAAGAAGTGGTGAGGTGGAAGTCACAGCCACCCCCCCGGACTATAGGTTCTGCCGGCCGCCGCCAGATAGCTTCGCGCACCTCCCGTCCCGCGTCCGTCAGTACCAATGAGGTAAGGCTGGCGTATATTTGCCTATATCTACCCACTACCATTCCTTCCCCGCCTCGGAACCCTGGCGGAACGTGACATAGGAACCCCTCCACCATTATAACACAACCAGAAGTGTGAGAAAAGTGAGGTGTGGGTGGAATTGCCGTGTGAAGTGTGGGTGGCAGTGTGGATGGTTTGGCTTGACGCGATGATGGTGGCAGTGGTGGTAGTGGTGACCTGACACACACACACGCACACACACACACTGGAGGCTGCTGGGACTAAACCAACACCTCATCCCACGTCCTATGACCTAACGCACATGATTTGACCGGTGATTTGAGGGATACAGTGATTAATTAGTGGTTTAAAAGGGATATTAAGGCTTGGTCTGGCATGGTGGCGGTGACGGTAAGGATTTTGCCCCCCCTCTCTCCCTCTCTCTCTCCTTTGATTTCTATCCCGATTTCAAAATACAGTAACCCTACCTTGTTTTTAGTGAATATAAAGTGTTCTAGTGGGCTTTCAGTGTCTATATGCTCATTTATTTAACGTGGTAGTGGTGGAAGTGTGAGAAATCGATAACCTTGAAAATTGAAAACCGACGATGTTCAAATGTTCATCTGAAATAAAAAAAAAACGGGAACTAAAATCTAGTGTTGCTTATTGAGGATTTTAAAAAGATATAAAAGGCTGTTGAAGATACATATATATATATAGAGAGAGAGAATTAACATACTTAATTATTGAACTTTACTAGGAAATGTCACTTAGAAATGCCGTCAGTGAATCTAGTAAGACATATGAAGGAAAAATTGGAAGAGTTATGCTTAGGAATTATTTTTTTTTCCTACTTATAGATACCTAGTAGCTATGATTTTTCTTATACCATTGAAATTATAATGGAGAAATAGTTCATGATTTTGAGAGAGAGAGAGAGACGGTTTTTTTTGTTTTTTTGAGAGAGAGAAGGGGTGATGTGGAGTTATATTGAGAGAGAGGGCGGAGGGGTTGAAGGAGGGAGGTGGAGGGGTTGAACATGCCGGCACCACCACCCCTTATGTCCACCAGATGTAACCTCTTTTCATGCCTTTAACGCTAACAAATCCACCTTTCCACTTGATATTATTGATTCCTAGGCGTTCCACATGTCTCTGGAGGTGGTGGAGTGAGGTTAGAAGACAGGATTCCACTTTACTCCACTCGTGATAAAATATTGGGGGGAGTTGATAAATCCACCTTTCCACTTGATATTATTGATTCTTAGGCGTTCCACATGTCTGGAGGTGGTGGAGTGAGGTTAGAAGACAGGATTCCACTTTACTCCACTCTTGATTAAATATTGGGAGTTTGTGGACATATTGGTATTATTCCAGATGAACACCGAACTTCCTTTGGTGGACGAAACGACTTTTTTCTGGTGAGTTTTGATGTGTTTTGAATTAATCTGCTAACCGTTTCTGTCGTAAATATTGTAATTGTTTATATATTTTTTAGTGATTTGCAACAAAAATGACAAAAAAACGAATTTAACCTAACCGAATCTATACCTAACCTAACCCATACCTAACCTTTACCTAACCTAAACTAACCTTTACCTAACCTAACCTAACCTAACCTAACCTAACCTAACCTAACCTAACCTAACCACACCTAACCTACACCTAACCTATACCTATACCTAACCTAACCTATACCTAACCTATACCTAACCTATACCTAACCTTTATCTACCTACCTAACCTAACCTATACCTAACTAACTAAAAAATAAATAAAAAATAATGATTTGCGACAGAAACGGTCAGCAGATTAATTCAAAACACATCAAAATTCACCAGAAAAAAGTCGTTTCGTCCACCAAAGTGAATTCGGTGTTCATGTGGAAATTTATCGAAATACTTTACGTGGATAAGATTGCGTTTATGAGTAGGTTTGATTAGTCATTTATTGTGGCCTTGAAACTGATATTCTGTATTATTGACGAAAGATTGTGTGTGTGTGTGTGGAAATACGTAAGGGGTGCAGTCAGTTCGTACACAAGTTGTTTCGTACACTAATAGATTCGTACACCAAAAAGTAATTTCGTAGTCTATATGAAACTATAGTAGTTTCGTACACTCAGCTCAGAGTTGAACTTGACTACTAGTTACGATTCGACACCAGGTATGTACGAAAAAACAAAAAATCTGTGTACGAAACAACTAACAAAACCTGGGTCCGAAACAACTTGGGTACGAAACTCCCTGTAACCATACGTAACACACACACACACACACACACACTTAAAATAGTTCACCCAGACATATGAAAATGGTGACTTGATTGGAAAGTCACCGAATATTATAAGAAACTTAATTAAGATAAGATAACTTAAACTTTCCTAGTAAGTTATATATACGTTCACGATATAAAAAAACCACCTAAATTTATAACGTAAAAAACTTATAAAAAAAACTTATAAAATTAAAAATATTAACGTAGTATATAAAAAAAATATCTATAACTCATACGATGAAGAAAAAAACTTGATACTAAAAATTCCTTAAGTGTTTTAAAGTCCTTCAAAAACGATATTCCAGAGTGAAGGACAATGAGTTACTTAGTGATAGTGAATTAACAGTGATTACAGTGACTATAAATATATTGCTTTAACTAAATACATCAACTCAAGGTCGTAATGGTATAGGTTAGTGATAGGAATGTCGACCTTAATGAAAATATAATAAACAGTGAATACAGTGCTAAAAGTGACTGAGAATTCATGAACTACCTTGATTATAGACTTTTCTACCGTCAATAACACTATAGTCGCCAGTCACTCGCCACTGCACTAATGTCGCCAGGCACAATATATTACGAATTTTAGCATCACTACAGCCTTGTATGTGCCACTGAAGACATGTAGTGTGATGTACATATTATAAACTACTGCACATGCGTCTTCTGTGCCACATAAAAGTCTGTAGTGATGCTAAAATTCGTAATATATTGTGCCTGGCGACATTAGTGCAGTGGAGAGTTGACTAGCGACTATAGTGTTATCTACGGTAGGCAGACTGGACAATGTATAAAGTTCCTTAATTATAGACGTTTTTAGGGTGAGTGTCTAGGCAAGGGCTAGGACTATGGATCGCATTGGGTAGATCAGGGAACCCGGTATCAAGTGTTTTTACTCCTGGTTTAGTAATAGAGGCATTCCATTCCCTGAGCAGCGAGGGTTGCGGCATTATGTATGGGCCAGAGTGGGAATGTGGGCCGTACAGATTGGTGTCCTAGAAAGTATTGATTAGTCTCTGGCTGAGGGCTAGCAGCTAGTGTGATGTAAGGCCCAGCCGGGGACAGTGGCGGCGAGGGGGCCTCACCACTGTGGCACACGCAGGCGAAAGGCTTAACGCACACTCGCTTAACGAAAATTCGGAATAAAATTTTTTTTAATACCAAAATTCGCTTGGCGCACGAAAAAAAACGGGTAAAATGCAGTTTAGTACAATACTCCCTATCGACCAATACTCCTGAAATAACTGGAGAGACTGCCCCCCCCCCTTTCCCCCCAGAACCCCCCGCTAGTTAAGTAACCTAGCCTGGGTATTGATTACGTGACCTAGCCCCCCCCCCCCCCCCCCCCCAGACCCCCTGCGTTATTTTTCATTTGCGACGGGTGTTGTAGGGGTTCGAAATGCTGCTAAGGTCGGATCTACAAGTTGAGGACGGTTCTATCTACGTGCCTTGTAATGCTGTCAACTGCAGTTCAACCAAAAAATCTTAGTAACGCGCTAAGTTGTTCTAGAATTATAAGAATGGGGCCATGGGATAAGATTGTTTTTATTATCTCAGTAATGACCTTGACTTTGACATAGATGCATGGAAGGGGCATCTAGAGCTTTGTTAGGTAATGTAGGTGGCTGAAATAGGGAATGGTAATGGTAGAAATAGTTTTTTTTGCGTGTGGTTAGATGGCTGTGTTAGCGTTAGTGTGTTAGGTTGGGTTTGAAGGTGAAATTACCGCCTCTTTATCCCCACCTGTACAGAGAACCATCACGCTTAACTACCCATGCGTGATTAAGGTTGGCTACCTATATGAATCACCTTACTTTCCTTGACGATTTACACCATACTCACATTTTTTATAAACTTAAAATCGCCAACAAAAATATCACACTGTTATTGGTGTTTAAAAGGCGTGATGGCATATTTATATTTATTTTATTATTTTGTAGTGTGAATAACTTATACTTTTGTGTTTTTTAACGAAGTAAAAAAACCTGACTCTGCTGCTTACTGACTGATATTTGATGCCAGGGGAAGGGAATACTACGCTTCTCAATTTCAGTTGTAGTTCATCATAGTTAACCATATCAGGTAAATATTGGCATAATTTTAAGCATGAGACCTTAAGATAGAATGGAATTTTCACCTCGTAAAAAAAATTAGTTAACCATAGTATTAGGTAAACTAGGTATAATTTTAACCCCTTCACACCCAGATCTTTCCTTTGCTATAAAAAAATGTATGTTGTCGAGCCATAAAATTACGAAAAGTCACTTAATATACCAAATTAGTTAGTCGACAAGGATACTAAACAGGTCATATCTATAAAATATTAAGTAAGTCACTAAAAATCGTCTAATGGTAGTCATATTACAATGAAAATTACGATCTGGGTCTCAAGGGGTTAAGCACGAGACCTTAAGATAGCATGGAATTTTCGCCTCGTTGAAAAAACCTGACTAGGAAAAATATATGAAAAAATGAAAATATGAAAATATATGGAAACTATAAGAAAAATAAATAGTTAATGTTTGTTCTAGTTCTTTAGGTGCGTAGAATGCAGCGTAACTGATGGGTTGTTGTGCACTGAGAAGCAATGTTAAATAAGACTCCCATTAAATTTTACTCGCGCCACATTGAGACACATGACAAATAGCTAACAAGAGACTGTGAAGGTTACTGTGTGAAATTTATTATACCTGTGTGTGTTTGTGTGTGACGTGTGTGTGTGTGTGTGTGTGTGTGTGTGTGTGAGTGTGTGTGTGACTGACTGACTGTGTGTGTGTGTTCATAGACATTATAATCACTCACCAGTAACCCCAAGTAGCATAAATGGTGTAACAATGATGATAATGGTGAAAAATAATGGGAAAATGGCAGGTAATGGTGAAAAATAATAGGGCAATAGCAGTTAATGGTGAAAAATAATGGGAAAATAGCAGTTAATGGTGAAAATAATGGGAAAATAGCAGTTAATGGTGAAAATAATGGGAAAATAGCAGTTAATGGTGAAAAATAATGGGAAAATAGCAGTTAATGGTAAAAAATAATGGGAAAATAGTTAATGGTGAAAAAATAATAGAATAATAGCAGTTAATGGTGAAAATAATGGTAAAATAGCAGTTAATGGTGAAAAATAATGGGAAAATAGTAGTATTAAAAGTATTCAGATCCAGTATGTGAAATGTAACACAGACTTACGTTAATAAAACACTTGCAAATAAAAAAATATAGTCAACTTCTCCACATTGTATAAACTTTTATCACTTCAAACATACATCCTATCTGTCTTTCTCATCATCATCATCATCATCTGTCTTTCTCATCCCTTGCAATACCCTCTTAGCATTCCCTCTCTTAGCCCTTGAAGCCCTTAGCCCTTAGCCCTTACCCTTAACTCTTAGCCCTTACCCTTAGCCCTTACCCTTAGCCCTTACCCTTAACCCTTAGCCCTTAGCCCTTACCCTTAGCCCTTACCCTTAGCCTACCCTTAGCCCTTAGCCCTTAGCCCTTAGCCCTTACCCTTAACCCTTAGCCCTTACCCTTAACCCTTAGCCCTTGAATATAAGTACAGGGGAGGATAAGAACCACGTGGTAACCCCTTCTCACCCAGATCTTTCCTTCGCTATAAAAAATTGTCTGTTGTCAGCCATAGAATTACGAAAAGTCACTGAATATACCAAATGAGTTAGTCGACAAGGATACTAAACAGGTCATATCTATAAAACATTGCTTATAGTCACAAAAATTCGTTTAATGGTACCCAAATTACAATGGCAATCACGTTCTGGGCCTCAAGGGGTTAAGCCTATGTGAGCCTATGATATAGATCATACGGCAGTTCACATCCTGCAAGCATTCTTGTTTGACCTCCCCTTCTTCCTTTCCTTTCTTTACCAAACTTCTTATCTTCTTCTCCTTCCTTCCTTCCCTTCCTTTCCTTCCTTCTTCTCTTCCTTCTTTCTTGACCACGTCCTTTTCCTTCCTTCCCCTTCCTCCTTCTTCCTTCCTTCATCTTCCCCTTCCTTCCTTCTTCCTTCCTTCTTCCTTCCCTTTCTTTCTTTGACAACGCCTTTTTTTCCTTCCTTCCTTCCTTCCTTCCTTCCTTCCTTCCTTCCCCTTCCTTCCTTTTCTTCTTCCTTTCCTTTCTTTGACCAACGCCCTTCCTTCCTTCTCTTCCTTCCTTCCTTCCTCCTTCCTTCCTTCCTTCCTTCCTTCCTTTCCTTCCTTCCTTCCTTCTTCCTTCCTTCCTTTCTTCCTTTCCTTCCTTCCTTCCTTCCTTCCTTCCTTCCTTCCCTTTCCTTTCCTTTCTTTTAACCAACACCCTTCCTTCCTTCCTTCCTTTTCCTTCTTTTCCTTTCTTGACCAACACTCCTTCCTTTTCCTTCCTTCCTTCCTTCCCTTCCTTCCTTCCTTTTCCTTCCCTTCCTTCCTTCCTTTTCCTTCCCTCCCTTTCCTTTCTTTAACCAACACCCTTTCCTTCCTTCCTTCCTTCCTTCCTTCCTTCCTTCCTTCCTTCCTTCCTTCCTTCCTCCCTTCCTTCCTTCCTTCCTTCCTTCCTTCCTTCCTTCCTCCCTCCTTCCTTCCCTTTTCCTTTCCTTTCCTTCTTAACCAACGCCCTTCCTTCCCTTCCTTCCTTCCCTTATTCCTTTTATTTCCTTCTCCTTTATTTTTCTTTCGTGTTCTTCCACTGCCTTCATTTCCTTTATTTTCCTTTATAATTCCTTTCCTTCCCTTTCCTTCCCTTCCCTTTTGCCTTTTCTTCCTCCCTTCCTTTATTTTCCCTTCCTTTCCTTTATCTTAATTTCGTGTTCTTCCCCTCCCCTTCCACTCCTTTATTTCTCCTTCCCTCCCCCTCCCCCCTCCTTCCTCCCTCCCTTCCCTTACCCTCCTTCCCTTCCCTTCCCTTCTCTTCCCTTCCTCCCTCCCATCCCATCCCTCCCATCCCTTTCCTTCCCTTTTCCTTCCCTTCCCTTCCCTCCTCCCATCCCTTCCCATCCCATCCTACCACCATCCCTTCCCATCCCATTCCCTCCCATCCCTTCACCTCCCTTCCCTTCCCTTCCCATCCCTTCCCTTCACCTCCCTTCCCTTCCCATTCCCTTCACCTCCTTCCCTTCCCTTCCCTTCCCTTCCCATTCCCTTCCCTTCCCTTCCCATCCCCTCCCCTTCCCTCCCTTCCCCTCCCTTCCCTTATGAAACACTTCCCTACTCTTACCTTCACAAAAACAAATCAATCATGCATTCTTTTCCTGGTGTAAAATGCGTAACTAACTACAAGAGTAACGCAAGTAAATATTTCCGCTCTGTTATGCACTACCGGTCATGCAGAGAGAGAGAGAGAGAGAGAGAGGAGAGAGAGAGAGAGAGGAGAGAGAAGAGAGAGAGAGAGAGAGAGAGAGAGAGAGAAAGGGTAGACATTAGACCCAAAAGAAAACTAAAGGAATATATAAGATAAAAAAAAGAAGATGAAGGGATAAAAAAGAAGGAAAGAAGAAAGGAATGGAAGGAAGGAAGGAAGGAAGGAAGGAAGGAAGGAAGGAAGGAAGGAAGGAAAGAGGGACGGAAGGAGGGAGGAAAGGAAGGAGGGAAGGAAGAGAGGAAGGAAGGAAGGAAGGAAGGAAGGAAGGAAAGGAGGGAAGGAAGAAGGGAGGGACGGAAGGAGGGAGGAAAGGGTAGACTAGTAAAGGGGGAGAGAAGGAAGGAAAGTAAAAGAGAGAGAGAGAGAGAGAGAGAGAGAGACTATCTTATCTGGGTGTCTGCAGGCTAAGCAAGAATGTGTTAGCGGTGTTAAGCTAGAAACAATGACTTTATAAAGCTATAGTGGATGTAGGCAAGTGCTAAAAAGACGAGAGAAAAAGTTTTGTTTACTGAGGCAATGAGAGAGAGAGAGAGAGAGAGAGAGAGAGAGAGAGAGAGAGGTGAAGGAGAGAGAGAGAGAGAGCACGGGTGAGCTGAAGGAGAAGAGAGAGAGAGAGAGAGAGAGAGAGAGAGAGAGAGAGAGAGAGAGAGAGAGAGAGAGAGAGAGAGAGAGAGAGTAATTGATTGGTAGCTGATCTCTGGCACTGTACCAGCAGGAATATTGACGCGAGAGAGAGAGAGAGAGAGAGAGAGAGAGAGAGAGAGAGAGAGAGAGAGAGAGAGAGAGAGAGAGAGAGAGAGAGAGCAGGAACTGAGTAGTAATGAAGGAAACTTTTAGAAAGGGAGTTTGCTTTTTACCAGAATCATCGAGAGAGAGAGAGAGAGAGAGAGAGAGAGAGAGAGAGAGAGAGAGAGAGAGAGAGAGAGAGAGAGAGAGAGAGAGAGAGAGAGAGAGAGAGAGAGTCTCCTTCGCGGGCCTCTTCGCTCCTTCACGCATCCTACAGGAGTCATAGGAGGGCATTAGAAGTCCCACAGGATTGCTATAGTATTCCTAGGTTTTTATAAGTACTTTGACAATCGCATTTGTGGCTCAAATTGGGATTAATAATACTAATACTAATACTGAAAATACTAATACTGATCGTTATATTGAAGTAATGATTAATCTAGCAATGCCTAGCATATTGTTATGTCTTGTAGTAAGTTTTGTCTAATTTGTGATTTTTAAGGAATATCTGGAAGTATCATGTCATTGTGAATTGGCTGAAATAGGGACTTCTAATCATTGTAACTGAAAACTGATTCCAGATTCGTGTTCAGCATGCCCGAAAACTGCTAGGAACAAATTTTCAATGAAACAAATTTTCAAAAAATATTGCAAATTTTCCAAGGGCAAAATTTTGCCTTGCAAAATGTGCAATATTTTTTGTAAAATAGATTTGCTTGAAAATTAGTTCCTAGCAGTTATCGGGCATGCTGAACACGAATCTGGAGTCAGTTTTCAGATACAATGATTAAAAGTCCCTATTTCAGCCAATTCACAATGATATAATAGGTTAGACAGTGTCATGGATGGGGATGGAAGGTGGATGTAGGTAGTATTAAGTAACAGGAACTACCACGTGTAGGTCTCCCAGCCTCTTGTAGCTTCCTTATTGTCTTGTGTTCTTATGTTTATAGAATACGGCTGTTGTTGAGTAGTTGTATTATTGACATAGCCTTGAGAGTTTATTGGTTACTGAGAGAGATAAGAAAGATTATATGTTGATAAGAAAAAGACTGTATTATGATAACAGTCTGAATCGGCATGCTCATGAACAGGAAAAGACAGTATATAGTATTATGATAACAGTCTAAATCGGCAGCTCATGAACTAACTACGCCTGTATAGTCTAGTCTATTTTTTTTAACGAGGCCAAAATTCCATGCTATCGTAAGGTCTCATGCTTAAAATGATGCCAATATTTACCTGATAATAGGGTTAACTATGATAAAATACAACTGAAATTTAGAAGAAGCGTACTATTCCCTTCTCCTGGCATCAAATATCAGTCAGTAAGCAGCAAGGGGGCAGGATTTTTCACCTCGTTAAAAAAATTAGTATAGCAGACAGAGAATGATAGGGTTACGTTACCACCACCACGATAACTTGTCTCTTAACTCTAAAAGAAGTCTGGATGAATTCATAGCTAGGGAAGAGGTATTGATGTAGTAATGTATGTAGGAGTTACGTAACAGGAACTACCTCGTGTAGGTCTCACTGCGTCTTGTAGCTTCCTTATGTTGTCTGATTACTGATGCCACTCCCATGAACTCGGCGCCCTTATCACGCTGATGACTGTGATGAGAGGCTGCCAGGCCACTCCCAGCACCAGCACTGATAAGGAGATGAGCTGTCAATGGGGGAATGACAAGCCAAGGAGATGAGCTGTCAATGGGGGAATGACAAACCAAGGAGATGAGCTGTCAATGGGGGAATGACAAACCAAGGAGATGAGCTGTCACTGGGGGAATGACAAACCAAGGAGATGAGCTGTCAATGGGGGAATGACAAGCCAAGGAGATGAGCTGTCAATGGGGGAATGACAAGCCAAGGAGATGAGCTGTCAATGGGGGAATGACAAGCCAAGGAGATGAGCTGTCAATGGGGGAATGACAAGCCAAGGAGATGAGCTGTCAATGGGGGAATGACAAACCAAGGAGATGAGCTGTCAATGGAGGAATGACAAACCTAATCACACAAGGAAACTAATAATAATAATAATTTTATCCTCACCCGAAGGCATACAAGAAAGACAACATAATATATAGACGAGGGAATTAACTTAACCCCTTCACGCCCAGATCTTTGTAACCCCTTCACGCCCAGATCTTTCCTTTGCTATATAAAATCGTCTGTTGTTAGCCATAAAATTACGAAAAGTGACTGAATATACCAAATTAACTAGTGGACAAGGATACTAAACAGGTCACATCTATTAAAATATTGTTTGTAGTCACTAAAAATCGTCTTAAGGTAGTCAAATTACGTACTATGGAAATTACGTTCTGGGTCTCAAGGGGTTAAGTACTAAAGCAAAGAGTTGATAATAGCTATATACAGTAAAACCTCGCATATTGGGACTAATTGGGCCAAGGAGTGGTCCGAGTAATGCAAGGATCCGAATAATAGGGGGAAATAAAAAAAAAAAAAAAATAAAAATTCTAGGTGTATATATAGCTAGGAAATTTCGATCCCTAAAAAAAATAAAAAATAATAATAAAAATTCTAGGTGTATATATAGCTAGGAAATTTCGACGACCCCTAAAAAAAAAAAAAAAAAAATCGGTGTATATAGCTAAGAAATTTCGACCCCTAAAAAAAAAAAAAAAAAAGATACTAGGTGTATATATATAGCTAGGAAATTTCGACCCCTAAAAAAAAAAAAAAAAAAAAAATACTAGGTGTATAATATATAGCTAGGAAATTTCGACCCCTAAAAAAAAAAAAAAAAAAAAAAAAAATACTAGGTGTATATATATAGCTAGGAAATTTCGACCCCTAAAAGAAAAAAAAAAAAAAAAAAAAAAAAAGGTCCGAATAATGTCAAAGTCCGAATAATGAGGGTCCGAATAAGAGAGTTTTTACTGTACCTCTATAATAATAATAATAATAATTTTAATATCACCCGGAGGCATACAGGCAAAACAGCAACAAGACAAAGAGTTAACTAAAGTATTAGAGGAAAAAAACAAGCAACTCCTGATAGTATAACAAAATAGTAACTCCTGACTAGGAATATAACTGTACAAGAACAAAAGCATCTAACTCTCATAAGAACATAAGAAAATAAGGAAGCTACAAGAGGCCGGGAGCTATACACGTGGTAGTTCCTGTCACCTAACACTACCTACATCCACCTTTCATCCCCATCCATGAACCTATCCAGCCCCTCTTTAAAGCTCCCTAATGACTCAGCACTAACTACCTGTCTACTGAGACCATTCCATTCATTCACCACCCTATTTGTGAACCAGTTTTTCCCTATTTCCTTTCTAAATTACGCTTTTCCAGCTTGAATCCGTTACTTCTTGTTCTACCCTGGTTAAAAGCCGTAAGAACTTTTCCTACCTCTCCTTTATTAAATCCCTTTATCCACTTAAAAACTTCTATCACATCGCCCCTTACTCTGCATCTCTCGAGTGAGTGTAACTTTAATAACTTCAATCTCTTCTCATAACTAAAGTTACGCATCCCTTGTATCATTTTGGTCATCCTTCTCTGCACTGTTTCTAACAAGGCTATATCCTTCCTGTATTATGGAGACCAAAACTGAACTGCATAGTCTAGGTGAGGCCTGACTAGAGCCAGATAAAGCTTTAGAATAACTTCCGCACTTCTACTTTTAACACTTCTGGTAATGAATCCTAATACTCTATTAGCTCTATTTCTGGCCTCAATACATTGTTTCCTAGGTCGGAGGTCTGGGCTCACCCTCACTCCAAGATCTTTTTCACCTTCTGATCTTTTCAGCGATACATTGCTTATGGTGTATCTATTACCAGGGCTTTTTCTACCAACATTCATAACGCTGCACTTATCAATATTAAATTCCATCTGCCATCTGACTGCCCACTCGTTAAGTTTATCTAAGTCTCCCTGCAATATGTTTACATCAGACTGTGATCCAATAATCCTACCTACCTTAGTATCATCAGCAAACTTGCTGATATCACTGCTAATCCCACTATCCAAGTCGTTGATGTAAATCAAAAATAGTAATGGACCCAAAACAGACCCTTGTGGAACTCCACTTGTCACCAGTCCCCATTCAGATTTGGAACCATTAATTGTAACCCTTTGTTGCCTATTACGTAGCCAAGCTCTGATCCAATGAAGAACCTTCCCATCTATACCATGAGCCCTAACCTTATTTAAGAGTCGCTCGTGTGGTACTTTGTCAAATGCCTTACTAAAGTCCAGATATATTATATCATAATCCTTATCATTATCTGCCGTCTCATAAACTTTCCTATAAAAACTCAATAAATTGGTGAGACATGACCTACCCTTGGTGAATCCATGTTGTGAATCATTGATCAAACTATGTTTATCTAAGTGCTCTCTAATGTTTTTTGCAATAATAGATTCCAATAATTTACCCACCACTGACGTTAGACTTACGGGTCGATAATTTGACTTTAGTCCTCTGTCTCCCTTCTTAAATATGGGAACAACATTTCCTTTCCTCCACAATAATGGCACATCGCCTATCTCAACAGATTTCCTAAAAATGTGCACTAACGACTCACTAACAACCTCCTTGCATTCCTTTAATACCCTGAGATACACTTCATCTGGTCTTGGCCATTTAAAATTCTTCATTTTATCTATACCCTGTTCCACCATTTCCCTAGTTATCACAATATCTTTGAGTTTCTCCTCATCGCTTCCTTTGAACATCTGTGCACTATCAGGTATTGTCTGTGTATCCTCCTCCGTAAAAACACTTAAGAAATAATCTTTTAGACTTTTACACATCCTCAAGGAGATAAGGAGATGAACACTCAATGGCAGAATGACAAACGTAATTACACAAGGAGTCTGGTTATTCCTGACTCACGGCCTCTTGTAGCTTCCTTATTTCCTTATGTACTATGGGTAAAGTAAGTATTGGTACCTAGGGGTCCGATGAATACTGTAAACATTCGGTCAAGTGCTGATGATAGGGGAGGGTTTTCGTTTTCTTCGTTCCGTAGTGTCAGAATGTTTCACGCATAGAGTGCAGCGATACTTGTGTTACCCATAGTACGTACTTATGACTCTTGGAATATAACAGTACAGTAACAAAGGCAAGCTGTTGTGTTACCTCGGCAAACTGGCAAGACTTCTAACACTTCCTAAGGGGCATTGACAAGAGACACGTAATGTAGGAATACTGGTACATAGTTGACTTTATATTACGTTATTTATCCTTTGTTCCCTGTGTTGTATAGCTGTAGAGGTCATTAGCCATGTGAAATATAAACAATCTAGTTAACCCCTTCACACCCAGATCTTTCCTTGGCTATATAAAATTGTCTGTTGTCGAGCCATAAAATCCTTGGCTATATAAAATTGTCTGTTGTCGAGCCATAAAATCCTTGGCTATATAAAATTGTCTGTTGTCGAGCCATAAAATCCTTGGCTATATAAAATTGTCTGTTGTCGAACCATAAAATCCTTGCTAGTTGTCGAACCATAAAATCCTTGGCTATATAAAATTGTCTGTTGTCGAGCCATAAAATCCTTGGCTATATAAAATTGTCTTGTCGAGCCATACAATAACAAAAAGTCACTGAATATACCAAATTAGTTAGTGGACAAGGATACTAAACAGGTCATAGCTATAAAATATTACTTATAGTCACTAAAAATCGTCTATGGTACCCAAATTACAATGAAAAATACGTTCTGGGTCTCAAGGGGTTAAATCTAATTCATGGGATTTTTTGTATTTAAAAAAGATCATAAAAACAATCAACAACTCTTGTCATAAGGTGAGTGGCAGGCTAATGTAGTGTGTTGTCATGACGAGGTTGTTGTACTAACGAAGGTGTTCTTGAGGTGAGTGGCGGACTAGGTGTGTGTGTGTCCTCTGCAGGTGTGTGGGTGGTGGTGGTATATAGGTGTCATAGGTGGTATATAGGTGTCATAGGTGGTATATAGGTGTCATAGGTGGTATATAGGTGTCATAGGTGGTATATAGGTGTCATAGGTGGTATATAGGTGTCATAGGTGGTACTATATAGGTGTCATAGGTGGTATATAGGTGTCATAGGTGGTATATAGGTGTCATAGGTGGTATATAGGTGTCATAGGTGTTATATAGGTGTCATAGGTGGTATATAGGTGTCATAGGTGTTATATAGGTGTCATAGGTGGTATATAGGTGTCATAGGTGTTATATAGGTGTCATAGGTGGTATATAGGTGTCATAGGTGGTACTATATAGGTGTCATAGGTGGTACTATATAGGTGTCATAGGTGGTATATAGGTGTCATAGGTGTTATATAGGTGTCATAGGTGGTATATAGGTGTCATAGGTGGTACTATATAGGTGTCATAGGTGGTATATAGGTGTCATAGGTGGTACTATATAGGTGTCATAGGTGGTATATAGGTGTCATAGGTGGTATATAGGTGTCATAGGTGGTACTATATAGGTGTCATAGGTGGTACTATATAGGTGTCATAGGTGGTGTATAGGTGTCATAGGTGTTCTTGAGGTGAGTGTGGGGCTAGGTGTGGGTGTCCTCTGCAGGTGTGTGGGTGGTGGTGGTGCAGTGCATTTTTTTACATGTTAACTGGGCGACCAAAATGTCTCCCAGTGATGAAAAACTGTCGCCCAGTAAGGACATTTTTAAGCTACTGGGCGACAATTCATATAATCCTGGGATGTAATGGCTCATGTCTGTGTGTGTGTGTGTGTGTGTGTGCAAGATCCCGAAGTACATTCTTATTACTGCATAAAAGATAATGATTTGTATATACATGTATTTCTTCTATTATTGCCTGTATCATCTTGTAGAGCCATCTATAACCCGTCCATTGTTAGGCAGGGACATTTTGTTGGTGCCCCTGCAAGACTCTTAAACACTGCAGGGAAGTCACCCAGTAAGATTGGCTTATAAAATGCTCTGTGGTGGTGGTATATAGGTGGTCTATAGGTGTCATAGGTGGTATATAGTTGTCATAGGTGTTCTTGAGGTGAGTGGTGGACTAAGTGTGTCTCCCCTCAGCAGGTGTGTGGGTGGTGGTGGTATATAGGTGTCATAGGTGGTATATAGGTGTCATAGGTGGTATATAGGTGTCATAGGTGTCAAAGGTGTTCATAAGGTGAGTGTGGGACTAAGTGTGTCTCCCCTCGGCAGGTGTGTGGGTGGTGGTGCCAAGTAGGCAGCGTCCCAGCAGCAGGACGGGCGGCAGGGCAGCAGCGGGTGGCAGCAGGTGGAGGAGCAGCGGCAGCAGGAGGGGGCGGTGGAGGGGAGGGGGAGGAGGAGGGGAGGTAGATGAAGGTGTGGGGGTCTTTTCTCACCACACCACACCGGCGACACGCGGCAACGGCCCACAGTAGTTCACCATGGGGTCGGAACAGCACTATTCGCTGCGCTGGAACGACTACACGGTCAAGATAGTGACGGCCTTCCAGTCGCTGAGGGACGAGGAAGACTTTGTGGATGTGACGGTGGCGTGTGACGGACACTCCTACTCGGCGCATAAGATGGTGCTGTCCGCTTGCTCCCCCTACTTCCGCACACTGTTGAGGGTGAGCATGATGATGATGATGATGATGATAATACGAGACAAATTGTGTACCTGGTCGGAATCGAAGCATAAGACTCAAACTATACCATAAAAACTATACCATAAAAACTATACCATAAAAATTAAACCATAACAACTAAACTAAACCTGAAAGACTCAATTGAATTAATGAAATACACAATTTGTCTTATTTGTTTATACAGTAAAACCTCTCATATTCGGACTAATTGGGCCAAGGAGTGGTCCGAGTAATGCAAGGATCCGAATAATGGGGGGATTATATATGGGGGGATATGTTAAAAAAATCAAAATCTAGGTGTTTAATGTATATATATAGCTAGGAAATTTCGACCCCCCAAAAAAAAAAAAAAAAAAAAAAAAAAAAAAAAAAAGTTCTAGGTGTATATTACATAGCTAGGAAATTTCGACCCCTAAAAAAAAAAAAAAAAAAAACAGGAGAAGGTCCGAATAATATCAAAGTCCGAACAACGAGGGTCCGAATACGAGAGGTTTTACTGTATTTGTTGAAGTATCCTTGCCGCGATAGAATAATGTCGCTGGCCGCCCCCGTAGAGATGTGGTCGGGGGAGGGATAGATAGGTAGGGTGATCGTGTCTTTCCTATGACGTGGCTAGGGTGGCTAGGACGCCCTGGCTCGGGTTCCATTCCGACCAGGTTCTGATGCACAATAATAATAATTTTATTTTCACCCGATGGCATACAACAACAACAACAACAAAAGAATATAGACATGAGGGAATGATATACAGTAAAACCTCTCATATTGGGACTAATTGTGCCAAGGAGTGGTCCGAGTAATGCAAGGATCCGAATAATGGGGGGATATGTATAAAAAAAAAAAAAAAAAAAAAAAAAAAAAATCTAGTTGTATAGCTAGGAATTTCGACCCCTTAAAAAAAAAAAAAAAAAAAAAAAAAAAAAGTCTGGGTGTACATATAGCTAGGAAATTTCGACCCCTAAAAAAAAAAAAAAAAAAATTTTTTTTTTTTTTAGGTGTATATATATATAGCTAGGAAATTTCGACCCCTTAAAAAAAAAAAAAAAATCAAAGTATATAATATAGTTAGGAAATTTCGACCCCTAAAAAAAAAAAAAAAAATAATTCTAGGTGTATATATTATAGCTAGGAAATTTCGACCTTAAAAAAAAAGGGTCCGAATAATGTCAAAGTCCCGAAGAATGAGGGTCCGAATACGAGAGGTTTTACTGTACTATAGGGTAGAAAGAAATATTGTCAACATAATGTGAAGAGTTATCCATTAGATGTTTCCTTTGGTTATCTCTCTGTTCTATCCTGTGGTGCGAGAGACAGCAAAGACAGGATGCAAGTAATATCTAGTAAGTTAGGCAAGTCAGGATAACACGGAGGATGACGATAGATTTGTATTGGCTGCCGTAAAAGACGACGAAGGTTGGACGTAGAGTGTGAAGTAAAGAAGAGGGAAGGGTAGATGAAGGGAGGGAAGGAGAAGAGAAGGAAGGAAGGAAGGAAGGATGAAGAAATGAGTGGAAGGAAAACATTAAGAAAAACAAATATGAAGAGAGAAAGAGAGAGAGGAGTCAAAATATGAAGAGAGAAAGAGAGAAAGAGAGTGAAGAGAGAAAGAGAGAAGAGTCAAAATATGAAGAGAGAAAGAGAGAGAAGAGTCAAAATATGAAGAGAGAAAGAGAGAGAAGAGTCAAAATATGAAGAGAGAAAGAGAGAGAAGAGTCAAAATATGAAGAGAAAGAGAGAGAGAGGAGTCAAAATATGAAGAGAGAAAGAGAGAGAAGAGTCAAAATATGAAGAGAGAAAGAGAGAGAAGAGTCAAAATATGAAGAGAGAAAGAGAGAGAAGAGTCAAAATATGAAGAGAGAAAGAGAGAGAAGAGTCAAAATATGAAGAGAGAAAGAGAGAGAAGAGTCAAAATATGAAGAGAAAGAGAGAGAGAGAGTCAAATATGAAGAGAGAAGAGAGAGAAGTCAAAATATGAGAGAAAAGAGAGAAGAGTCAAATATGAAGAGAGAAGAGAGAGAAGAGTCAAAATATGAAGAGAGAAAGAGAGAGAGGAGTCAAAATATGAAGAGAGAAAGAGAGAGGAGTCAAAATATGAAGAGAGAAAGAGAGAGAGAGTCAAAATATGAAGAGAGAAAAAGAGAGAAGAGTCAAAATATGAAGAGAGAAAGAGAGAAGAGTCAAAATATGAAGAGAGAGAGAGAGAGAAGAGTCAAAATATGAAGAGAGAAAGAGAGAAGAGTCAAAATATGAAGAGAGAGAGAGAGAGAAGAGTCAAAATATGAAGAGAGAGAGAGAGAGAAGTCAAAATATGAAGAGAGAAAGAGAGAGGAGTCAAAATATGAAGAGAGAGAGAGAGAGAAGTCAAAATATGAAGAGAGAAAGAGAGAGAAAAGTCAATCAGATCTTCAATACCAATACTGTATCCACTTTTTATTACCCTGAAAATAAACTATGACAGACCAAAGGGAAAAACTGGTTCACAAATAGTTTAGTACAGGATTGGAATGGACTCGGCCGTGGGGTATATAGTGCAGAGTCAATAGGGAGCTTTAACCCCTTCACGCCCAGATCTTTCCTTTGCTATAAATAAATGGTCTGTTGTTAGCCACAAAATTAAGAAAAGTCACTGAATATACAAATTTAGTTAGTGGACAAGGATACTAAACAGGTCATAGCTATAAAATATTGCTTATAGTCACTAAAAATCGTCACCCAAATTACAATGGAAATTATGTTCTGGGCCTCAAGGGGTTAAAAGGAGGCTGGACAATTTCATGGATGGGGATGCAAGGTGGATGTAGGTAGTGTTAAGTAACAGGAACTACCACGTGTAGGTAGGTCTCCCAGCCTCTTGTAGCTTCCTTATTTACTTATGTTCTTAAATCACAACACCATACATTGTACTATTCACTCCTTATCTCCCTCTCCCTTATATAAGACAGCATACTAACCAGGCCTTCTTCTTCCCCGGCAGGCCACCCATGTCAACACCCAATAGTCATACTAACATACACACACACACACACACAGCTATATAAGACAACATACTAACCAGACCTCCTCCTTACTAACCAGGCTTTCTTCTTCCCCTGCAGGCCACCCCATGTCAACACCCAATAGTCATACTCACACACACACACGGCTATATAAGACAACATACTAACCAGACCTCCTCCTTCTCTTACTAACCAGGCTTTCTTCTTCCCCTGCAGGCCAATCCATGTCAACACCCAATAGTCATACTCAGTGAGACACACAGACGGCTATATAACGAGAATACATCGCGCAGGATCACTCGCTCCTTCTCCAGACCGCGGAGGAACCTGTAACAATAGGTCCTCAGGATCTCGGACACGTGGAAATGTGAACGATGCTTGGTTTATGTGGAGTGTGTGGAGGTACTGTGTTCGTGGGGAGAGCTTAGTGTGTGTGGCGGACTGGACTGTGGATCAGTGTGTCGAGTGTGTGTGTGTGTGTGTCGAGTGGCTGTGTGTGTGTGTGGAGTGGCTGTGTGTGTGTGTCGAGTGGCTGTGTGTGTGTGTCGAGTGGCTGTGTGTGTGTGTCGAGTGGCTGTGTGGTGTGTGTGTGTGTGTGCCTTGTTAAGAAGTAAAGTGTTTGCTGTTCTGCTAAGGGGGTTTCTCGTGTGTCATTTTTCCTCTAAACCCTCCATGCCATCGTCTTACGGGTAGTTACAGTAGTTATAGATAGTTATAGCATCTTACAGTTAGATGGCGTCATTGCCTTAAGAAAACATTGGAAGTCACATAGCACTTAAAAAATAATAGTTTACACTTACCAGGTGCTATAGGCCTATACGCTATAGGCTCTAACGTTAAAAATAAGATTGAAAGAAAATTAAAAAAGAAAATATCCAGAAACAATCCACTGCAGAAAGTAAAAAAAAAAATCCTAAAAAAAAAAAAAATCATCCTCCTTAAAAAAAAAAAATCATCCTTGAAAAAAATTCTAAAAAAAATATCCCTCCTAAAAAAATAAAATCTTCCTTTAATAAAAAAAAAAAAATAAAAAAAAAAAATGTCCTCCGCACGCACATGACCGTAATCTCCGTGTCAACAGATTCACCGGCCCGACGTGTCCTACAGCTACGGCACCGGCGGGGGCGTCACCTCGGACCGCAGCAGTCCCTCGGCCGGGTACGCCCCCAGCCAGAGCTCCAAGGACGACGAGATGCTGGTCGAGGGCTACCACCGCACAGACTCCCCGCCCACCAAGCGACGGAAACGCTCCTCCGCCCCTGCTGCTACTTCTGCTGCTGGCCAGACCGACTCCACGCCTGCTAATACGGGTACGGACGACAACACTAACAGTATAAATGAGTGTGAAGTCAATTAATGTAGGTAACAGTATAAAGAAAATATGCGAGAGATTGAGTCCATAAAAAGTACGAATCAATGCTAGTAGGGGAGAGCGGGGCAGGTTGCATCGAGGGCAGGTTGCATCATTGCCTCTAACTCGCATGTTATCACACATACATCGTCTTACTACTACTACTACTACGACTACTACTACTACTACTACTACTACAACTACAACAATAAACTACTACTACTACTACTACTACTACAATAATAAACTACTACTACTACTACTACTACAATAAACTACTACTACTACTACTACTACTACAATAAACTACTACTACTACTACTACTACTACTACTACTACTACTACAATAAACTACTACTACTACTACTACTACTACAACTACAATAAACTACTACTACTACTACTACTACTACTACTACAATAATAATAATACAAAAAGTTAATGCGAGTTAGAGGCAATGATGCAACCTACCCTCGATGCAACCTGCCCCGCTCTCCCCTACCACAATAACAACAAATTGGTGTGAATGATAGCATAGAAAAATTACTAAACTGGCTAAAAAAACGATAAAAAACAGCAATAATGATCAAAACAGCCTCTTGTAGCTTCCTTATTTTCTGATTTTCTTATGTTTATATCACTTGAGTGTGTTGTTGGCCCAGCAGGAGGTGTGGCAGGTGGAGTGTGTGTGTGTGTGTGTAGGTCACTATATTAAGAGTGTTGTTTGTTGTTGTGCCAGCAGAAGGTGTGGCAGTTGCAGAGTGTGTGTGTGTGTGTGTGTGTGTGTAGGTCTGTAGGTCACTATATTAAGAGTGTGTTGTTTACCTTTTGTGTGATTAGCCATGTGAAGAGTGTGTGTGTGTAGGTCACTATATTAAGAGTGTGTTGTTTGTTGTTGTCCCAGCAGAAGGTGTGGCAGTTGCAGAGTGTGTGTGTGTGTGTGTGTGTAGGTCACTATATTGAGTGTGTGTTGTTTGTTGTTGGCCCAGCAGAAGGTGTGGCAGTTGTAGAGTGTGTGTGTGTGTGTGTAGGTCACTATATTGAGTGTGTGTTGTTTACCTTTTGTGTGTGTAGCCATGTGAAGAGTGTGTGTGTGTAGATCACTATATTAAGAGTGTGTTGTTTGTTGTTGTCCCAGCAGAAGGTGTGGCAGTTGCAGAGTGTGTGTGTGTGTGTGTGTGTGTGTGTGTGTGTGTGTAGGTCACTATATTGAGTGTGTATTGTTTAACCCTTTTGTGTGTCTAGCCATGTGAAGAGTAGACATTTGGCAGTCACTATATTAAGAGTGTGTTGTTTGTTGTTGTCCCAGCAGAAGGTGTGGCCGGTGATTCATCAGCGGAGGTAGACTCTGGTGGCACCCTTGGTGGTGGGCTGTCTGGTGATGACGATGGCAGGCTGGACCGCAGAGAGATGAAGAGCGAACCAGGTGATGCCATGGCTGATGTGTACAGTGAATCTTCTGAGATGAGTACTGACCCCCAATCACACTCTGGTGAGGGCAGGGATCCACCGCGGCAGCCTGTAGTGTATCCTGTAGCTCAGTCAGTCAGGCGATAGGTTGGCAAATCACACACCTCGTTCACAAGTCACAAGTCACGCCGCGGATAACTCGCACTCGTATTAAAACAAGTGTCATGTCATGTTGGACTCGCGTATGTCACGGTCCATTAAATATATCCAGCGTTCGTTCTTGCTTTCTACGTAACAAGCGTCATTTTGGACTCAAATTTGCCACAGTCCGCTAAATAAATCAAGCTCGTATTATAACAAGCGTCATTCTGGACTCAAGGTTGTCACAGTCCACCTAATAAATCCAGCGTCCGTTCTTGCTTTCTACGTAACAAGCGTCATTCTGGACTCTTATTTATCACAGTCCACCTAATAAAACCAGCGTCCGTTCTTGCTTTATGGCTGAATCACAAAGACAGTAAGGGAACCAGTACATAAGGAGGATTATTTTTTTTATTCACGTGGCCCTGTGCTATCTGGAACGCCTATAAAGTTGATTGTTCGCATAAATATTCACCCGTGTTCCTTGTAATGTTGCTCTCTTGCCCTTAAAGGCCCTTAAAATAAATGGGCAGAAAATAATGGGCCCTTAAAATAAATGGGCAGAAAATAATGGGCCCTTAAAATAAATGGGCAGAAAACAACGGGGCCTTAAAATAAATGGGCAGAAAATAATGGACCCTTTAAATAAATGGGCAGAAAATAATGGGCCCTTAAAAATGAATGGGCAGAAAATAATGGGCCCTTAAAAATAAATGGGCAGAAAATAATGGGCCCCTAAAATAAATGGGCAGAAAATAATGGGCCCTTAAAATAAATGGGCAGAAAATAATGGGCCCTTAAAATAAATGGGCCCTTAAAATAAATGGGCAGAAAATAATGGGCCCTTAAAATAAATGGGCAGAAAATAATGGGCCCTTAAAAATAATGGTTCTTCCGTGTCTTTCGTACTACTAAGATGTCCGTTCCGTGTGACAATGATGCGTTGATATTCGTAACTAGTCTCCAACTTCATCTTAATAACTTCATAACGCTGTATTAATTATCATTTTGTATCCGTGTAGCTAAAAGAGATGCATATAATCGTATATTCATAATAGTTTATCGCCTAATACTCTCACACGGCTGCTAAATTTCCGTCTCGTATGACAATAATGCGCTTTGATATTCAGAACGCCGTATTAATTTCCCTTTCGTGTCCGTGTGGCTAAAAGAGAGTGAGAAGAAAGAGAGAGAGAGGAGAGAGAGAGAGAGAGAGAGAGAGAGAGAGAGAGAGAGAGAGAGAGAGAGAGAGAAGTGGCTAACGAAGATAACTATATTCGTAATGGTTTATCGCCTCATACGGTCACACGGCTGCCACAAAGGTACTTCGGTTAACTCGGGAAAAACACATCAACTGCGACAAGAGTTAGAACTTTCTACTGTAAGAACACGAGACTATAATTGAAAGCTTTTACAAATTAACTGCGACACAAGAGTTCAATATTCGTACTAAAAAAACCGAGACTTATTGAAAACTTTGCGAGATAATTGCCGTAACTCATTTGTGTGATTGTTAAATGGAGTCTCGTATATTCCGTAATAAAGCTTGAATAATGCGTCGGTTTAACTATTGATATGCTAAACGTCCTACGATATGGGCAGAAAAGAAACTTGTAATTACTACTTGACCTGAATTAAGATCCCAAAATATGGAAATATAGACTAAAACCTCAACAAGTAAACAGTAAATCGCAGTTCAGCTCGACTTTTGATAATGCCCGAAATACCATAAGAATAACTTGATAATGCGCGAAATATCATAAGAATAACTTGATAATGCCCGAAATACCATAAGAATAACTTGATAATGCCCGAAATACCATAAGAATAACTTGATAATGCCCGAAATACCATAAGAATAACTTGATAATGCCCGAAATACCATAAGAATAACTTTATAATAAGCGAAATACCATAAGAATAACTCCATAAAACGCGAAATACCATAAGAATAACTTGATAATACGTGAAATACCATAAGAATAACTCCATAAAACGCGAAATACCATAAGAATAACTTAATAAAACGCGAAATACCATAAGAATAACTTCTTATTACGCGAAATACCATAAGAATAACTTGATAATACGGGAAATACCATAAGAATAACTTGATAAAACGCGAAATACCATAAGAATAACTTGATAATACGGGAAATACCATAAGAATAACTTTATAAAACGCGAAATACCATAAGAATAACTTCATAAAACGCGAAATACCATAAGAATAACTATAAAACGCGAAATACCATAAGAATAACTTCATAAAACGCGAAATACCATAAGAATAGCTTCATAAAACGCGAAATACCTTAAGAATAACTTGATAAAACGGGAAATACCATAAGAATAACTTGATAATGCCCGAAATACCATAAGAATAACTTGATAAAACGCGAAATACCATAAGAATAACTTTATAATACCCGAAATACCATAAGAATAACTTTATAAAACGCGAAATACCATAAGAATAACTTGATAAAACGCGAAATACCATAAGAATAACTTGATAAAACGCGAAATACCATAAGAATAACTTGATAAAACGCGAAATACCTTAAGAATAACTTGATAAAACGCGAAATACCGTAAGAATAACTTGATAAAACGGGAAATACCATAAGAATAACTTGATAAAACGCGAAATACCATAAGAATAACTTGATAAAACGCGAAATACCATAAGAATAACTTGATAAAACGCGAAATACCATAAGAATAACTTGATAATACCCGAAATACCGTAAGAATAACTATAAAACGGGAAATACCATAAGAATAACTTGATAAAACGCGAAATACCGTAAGAATAACTTCATAAAACGCGATATACCATAAGAATAACTTCATAAAACGCGAAATACCATAAGAATAACTTGATAAAACGCGAAATACCGTAAGAATAACTTGATAAAACGCGAAATACCATAGAATAACTTCATAAAACGCGAAATACCATAAGAATAACTTCATAAAACGCGAAATACTATAAGAATAATTTGATAAAACGCGAAATACCGTAAGAATAACTTGATAAAACGCGAAATACCGTAAGAATAACTTGATAAAACGCGAAATACCGTAAGAATAACTTGATAAAACGCGAAATACCGTAAGAATAACTTGATAAAACGCGAAATACCGTAAGAATAACTTGATAAAACGCGAAATACCATAAGAATAACTTGATAAAACGCGATACCGAAAATACTTATAAACGCAATACCTAGAATAATTATAAAACGCGAAATACCATAGAATAACTTCATAAAACGCGAAATACCATAAGAATAACTTCATAAAACGCGAAATACTATAAGAATAATTTGATAAAACGCGAAATACCGTAAGAATAACTTCATAAAACGCGAAATACCGTAAGAATAACTTGATAAAACGCGAAATACCATAGAATAACTTCATAAAACGCGAAATACCATAAGAATAACTTCATAAAACGCGAAATACTATAAGAATAATTTGATAAAACGCGAAATACCGTAAGAATAACATTGGAAACTGATTGAGCATAACAGATACAGGATCATTGCAGACTTGACCATAACCTTTTCGACCTTAACCTTTTCGACCTTTTCTTGCTAGTCACACCTGCCTTCCCTCCCTCCTGAATCAATACTGACTATTTTATGACTTGGTGCCTTCTGTGACTCTAAGCTTGAGGGACAGAAGCTTGACAGACAGAAAGCTTGACAGACAGACAGAAAGCTTGACAGACAGACAGAAAGCTTGACAGACAGACAGAAAGCTTAACAGACAAAGCTTGACAGACAGAAAGCTTAATAGACAGAAAGCTTAACAGACAAAGCTTGACAGACAGAAAGCTTAATAGACAGAAAGCTTAATAGACATAAAGCTTGACAGACAGAAAGCTTAATAGACAGAAAGCTTAACAAACCAAGCTTAACAGAAAGCTTGACCGACAGAAAGCTTAACAGACCGAAAACTTGACAACCAGAAAGCTTGACAGACAAAGCTTAACAGACCGAAAACTTGACAACCAGAAAGCTTGACAGACAGAAAGCTTAACAGACAGAAAGCTTAACAGACAGAACGCTTAACAGACAGAAAGCTTGACAACCAGAAAACTTGACAGACAAAGCTTAACAGACCGAAAACTTGACAGACAGAAAGCTTAACAGACAGAAAGCTTAACAGACAGAAAGCTTAACAGGCAGAAAGCTTGACAGACAGAAAACTTGACAGACAAAACTTGACAGACAGAAAGCTTGACAGACAGACAGACAAAGACAGTACATTGACAGCCTTCTTCTTAGACAGAAAGCTTGACAGACAGACAGACAAAGACAGTACATTGACAGCCTTCTTCTTTATTTGTCTCATAGTAGTTCCTTCATTTCAGTTTGCACATCCCTTCCCATTAATTTGCTTCACTACGTTTTCTTCTGCATGAATACCATTGTGTTGGGAGGTCATTTAGTTGTCTTATATTCTTAATTAGTATTAGATATTTATTTTCCCTTATGCACTTAAGACTTTGTTTATAGTTTATTTTTTTTAACGAGGCAAAAATCCTGACCCCTTGCTGCTTACTGACTGATATGTGATGCCAGGAGAAGGGAATACTACACTTCTTCTAAATGGCAGCTGTATTTTATCATAGTTAACCATAGTATCAGGTTAACATAGGCATCATTTTAACCATAGACCTTATGATAGAATGGAATTTTTGCCTCGTTATAAAAAAATAGGCTATAGTTATTAGTATTGTTTTATGAATCATTTGAGTTGCTGCCTTGTTTTATTTGTTACTAGGGATAATGACTTGACTTAAACTATTCATTGTGTCATCAAGTCTGTTAATGACACTCAAGAAAATATGCTAGAGAAGGACTCACAAAAAAGTATGACAGAAAAAGTATGACAAAAAGTATGACAAAAAAAGTATGACAAAAAAAGTGAAAAAAATATGACAAAAAAGTATGACTAAAAAAGTATGACTAAAAAGTATGACTAAAAAAGTATGAAAAAAAAGTATGAAAAAAAATATGAAAAAAAAAGTATGAAAAAAAAAAAAATATGAATCGATGGTAGATGCTGAAAGGAATGACAATGTGAACTACTGTGAACTAAATAGAAGTTACTGTGAATGATAGCATAGAACAATGACTAAATTGGTTATAAAATGGTAAACCTATAGACAATACTGATGAAAACTAACAAAACTCCATTGGCTATAAAAGTCATTGTGAACGATGATGCAAAAAACACCAAGAATGATAAAAAAAAAGTGAATAATATTAACTAAAGAAAAATTGCAAATATATCAATGCTCTTCAAAAAAATGACTGATAAAGAAAAGCCCCTGATAACATAATATAGTGACACCACAGAAAGAATTGGTGACGGGATAAAATGTCCACTGATACTAGTCACATCATTTGCTGGAAAGATGTAGATATTTTTATTACTATTATTTTTTTTATTTTTTTTATTTTTTTTATATTATTTATTACGTTGGGGATTTTTTTTTTTTTTTTTTTTTTAATATATTTTTTTATATCTTTTTTTTAATCTTTTTTCTATCTTTTTTCTTTTTAGGTTGGGGCCTATTATTGCCACCAGTATAATGTTAGAACTAGCCATGAATAAGGTTAGATTTGACCTATATCAGAAATGAAAAACTTGTCTTTGGGATAATAGAGAGAAAGGAAATCTGGAAAGGGTTGTCAAAAAAAAAAAAAAAAAAAAAAGTGGAAAAATGTATCAAGAAAATGAAAGGATAGTTATAGTCAGATGACCTTGGCAATACTTAATCAATGGGAATGCAACTTAAGAGAAAAAATTATAATAGGTGCACTTTAACCCCTTGAGACTCAGAACGTAATTTCCATTGTAATTTAGGGTACCATTAGACGATTTTTAGTGACTATAAGCAATATTTAATAGCTATGACCTGTTTAGTATCCTTGTCTACTAGTTAATTTGGTATATTCAGTCACTTCGTAATTTTATGGCTGACAACAGACGATTTTATATAGCCAAGGAAAGATCTGGGCGTGAAGGGGTTAAGAGGCTAGATTCTAAAAACAAAGCAAATAATGGCAGCTTGGGGGTCCCTTGGTGGCTTCGGGGGCCCTGTGCAACAGTGTAGTGATAGCATATAGTAAGAAACGGCCCTGCCTTGAATACCAACATTTTCACCCCTATGGTCATGATGCATAAGTCTTACAGGTCATAATTATTAACCCTTCACGCCCAGATCATTCCTTGGCTATATAAATTCTCTGTTAGCCATAAAATTACGAAAAGTAACTAAGATATATCAAATTACCTAGTGGACAAGGATACTAAACAGGTCATAGCTATAAAATATTGCTTATAGTCACTAAAATCGTCTAATGGTACCCAAATTACAATGGAAATTACGTTCTGGGTCTCAAGGGGTTAGGCATAGTGGTACTCGTGCATTACCTTTGTGTTGCTTTTTCAAGTTTACGTTCGCTTTTGTTTTTTCAGCTTCTTGGATGTTATTTTGATCCTTGAGTTATTGGTGCTTTTGATTTGCTTAGAATACGGACCCTAACTTTGCCCCTTTCTAGAATACGGACCTAAGGGGTTTATTGGTTAGTAAATAATGTTAGGTATTGACGATAATGACGGGTGTGACTATGACTCCTCTAGTTTTAGCTATGGAAACTGGCTAAGTGAGAGAATTTTGCCACTATAGTCTATTATTTGTATTATGGTCAAAATGCAGTAAGGAAGCCACGCCCCCTGCCTGCCCTGCTATTCTACGGGGCAGCTGATTGGTGCATTCCTCGTATCATCACTACCAATCACAATATCTTCACTACTTAACAGCGGCGTGACCACTGGACAGAGCAATCTTCACTACAAAGGGTGACAAAATAAAAAATCCCTCTGTAGTGAAGATTGCTGTCCAGTGGTCACGCGCTGTTAAGTAGTGAAGATATTGTGATTGGTAGTGATGATACGAGGAATGCACCAATCAGCTGCCCCATAGAATAGAAGGGCAGGCAGGGGGCGTGGCTTCCTTACTGCATTTTGACCATAATAACAAAAATAGACTATAGGAATACACTAAGATTGAATAGGAAGAGATCTAGTATGGGGTTTATTGATTAGTAAATAATGTTAGGTATTTACGATAATGACGGATTGACTGATTGTTCTGGTTTTAGGTATGGAAATTTGTGAGAGAGTTTTGACACTAGAAAAACACTAGATTGAACAGGAAGAGATCTAGTATGGGGTTTATTGGTTAGTAAATAATGTTAGGTATTTACGATAATGACGGGTTGCCTGATTGTGCTCTGGTTTTAGGTATGGGAAGTGGTTAAGTGAGAGAATTTTGACACTAGGAAAACACTAGATTGGATAGGAGACTTGGTATTGGGGAATTAGATCATAGGACTGAGTGAGAGACTAGAAGAGACATAGGACTGAGAGATAGTGGTTTCAGGGAGAGATGAGAGACAAGGGATTAAGTTCAGGAGGTTTTATACATGAGAAACTAGGTAATGGCTAAGGAGGAGGAAAATAATGGGCCCTTAAAAATAAATGGGCAGAAAATAATGGGCCCTTAAAAATAAATGGGCAGAAAATAATGGGCCCTTAAAATAAATGGGCAGAAAATAATGGGCCCTTAAAAATAAATGGGCAGAAAATAATGGGCCCTTAAAAATAAATGGGCAGAAAATAATGGGCCCTTAAAAATAAATGGGCAGAAAATAATGGGCCCTTAAAAAATAATGGGCAAGAAAATAATGGGCCCTTAAAAATAAATGGGCAGAAAATATAATGGGTGCCCTTAAAAATAAATGGGCAGAAAATAATGGGCCCTTAAAAATAAATGGGCAGAAAATAATGGGCCCTTAAAAATAAATGGGCAGAAAATAATGGGCCCTTAAAAATAAATGGGCGAAAATAATGGGCCCTTAAAAATAAATAAAATAAAAGAGCAAAAAAAAAGTACAACATATTAATTATCATATTACCACAGTCGCCTAATACCGAAACATTGAATTAACTACTACCTTAACTACCCTACCTATTAAATTACCTCGTTACCTGTGAACTAGACAAGGTGATATGCTAAGAATTGGAATAGTTATAAAAATGTACAAAATTTATTCCTATTGCTGTTTTTTCATTTTTATTTAGTCTGTCTAGGCCAAAACAAATCTGTTATATTTATGTGAGTGAGTGCCTGTGTGTGTGTGTGTGTGTGTGTGTGTGTGCGTGTGTGCGTGTGTGTGCGAGTACGAGTACGAGTACCTGTGTGTGTGTGTCTAGGGTCTGTCTGTCTGTCTGTGTGTGTGTGAAGTTGACTAACGTTCATATGACATGCAAACACTGGTTATAAGTGAGCAATTATCTTAGTTTTTTTATGATTAACACACACACGCACGCACACACGCACACACTGAGGAATAGCTAATCTAAAGTGTTGTGCAATTTTGTCAACTAGTATTTATAAATGTCTTGAAATGCACAAATACAATGGAGGCGCACTTTTTATTTTATTTAATTTATTATTTTTATACATCACAAAGGACTGGCCAAGGGCAAAACAAAAAGAGTTAACAAATAATCCACTTACTTGCTGGTAGAATTCCGCTTTTAGCTTGCCGTTAAAATTGAGTTCCAGTAAATTGAACTTTACGGTAAATTGAGCTTTACGGTAAATTGAACTTTACGGTAAATTGAACTTTACGGTAAATTGAGCTTTACGGTAAATTGAGCTTTACGGTAAATTGAGCTTTACGGTAAATTGAGCTTTACGGTAAATTGAGCTTTACGGTAAATTGAGCTTTACGGTAAATTGAACTTTACGGTAAATTGAGCTTTACGGTAAATTGAGCTTTACGGTAAATTGAGCTTTACGGTAAATTGAGCTTTACGGTAAATTGAGCTTTACGGTAAATTGAGCTTTACGGTAAATTGAACTTTACGGTAAATTGAGCTTTACGGTAAATTGAGCTTCCGTTAAAATTGCGTTCCTTTAAATTGAGTTTTCCAGTAAATTGAGTTCCGGCAAATCGAGCTTCCCGTTAAATTAAGCTTTACGGTAAATTGAGTTCCGTAAAATCAATCTTCTACTGTATATGAAAATCTGACGTTAAACTGAAAGAGATACAGATAGATAGATAGGTCATTGATACTCAAATAATGGATCACATTTATATAAAAAAGATACACACATGGTGATAAGGGAAGTAACACATATATATATAATAAATATAGAGCACAGCATAAGAATCTAACGTAAGAGAAAAATAAATGGCCAGAAAAGAAACTTGTGATTAATACTTGACCAGAATTAAGACAAAAATATGGAAATAAAGACTTAACCTCAACAAACAGACATTAATAAACAGACATTAGTTGTGTGTGTGAGAGAGAGAGAGAGAGAGAGAGAGGAATGCTGTATGCGTGTTTATATTCTTTGTTTATGGTGACAGATCGCTTCTATGTTTACAATATTGACATTTATATTATTACTATTATATAGAAACTATTTGAAAAGAGTGATCATGCCCTCTCCATTGCTTCCCTCCCTCCTCCTCTCCTCTCCCCCCCAAACACTACTAGAACCTACCTAGATCCTTCTCTTTCCTTAGCTAGTAATAATAAACTAATTACTAACCGCATGTGTAGACTTAGAATGGTGATTGAGGAGTCTAGTTTTTGTTATATATCTTGTGTGTTTTGTAAGGTATCTTGTGTTAATGAGAGAGAGAGAGAGAGAGAGAGAGAGAGAGAGAGAGAGAGAGAGAGAGAGAGAGAGAGAGAGAGAGAGAGAGAGAGAGAGAGAGAGAGAGAGAGAGATAGCTTTAAAAGTGAGAGAGGAAAGTGAGAGTACAGAGAATGTGATGAAGCAGTGAGACAATATAGGAGAGATTAAATGTGTGTGTGTGTATTTGAAATAAAATGTGTGTATCGAATGTATGTATGTGTGTATGTGAGAAAGTATTTATCAAGTGTATGTGTGTGTATGTGAGCGAATGTATGTATGTATGTATGTATGTATGTATGTATGTGTGTGTGTGTGGTGTGTGTGAGAAAGTATGTGTCAAATGTAGGCTATGTGTATATGAGAGATATAACCCATACCAGCCAGGCAGAAAAGAGCCACACCCTCTTTGCCCTGGCTGACTGGTTACCCCCTCCTCACACCCTCCCTTGCCCTCCCACAGCCATGCCGGGGACATCAGGAGGAGGCGGCCACGAGACAACCGGTCACGAAGCGGGCGGTAAGTACGGATTGCGTCTCATCCAGCCTGTCCTCCATGCATTGTCAGCGCCCCACACACCCGCCAAGCACCACAGGGTTACCCGATACCCTGTGGTGCCCCCCAGTAAGGTTGCCCAGCGTAAATATTAGAACAAGTAGTTGACCCACCGTACTACCGGAAAAAAATCATTACCGTTTTGAAGTTTTGAAATTATCCGATGATGCGTTTTTTTCATTCTCTTGGGTATATAAGGAGTAGTTTTTTGTTCATTTTCGGGTATAAAAACAGTAATAAAAGGTTGCCCAGCGTAAATATTAGAACAAATAGTTGACCCACCGTACTACCGTAAAAAAATAATTACCGTTTTGAAGTTTTGAAATTATCCGATGTTGCGGTTTTTTTCATTCTCGGGTATAAAAGATGTATTTTTTTGTTCATTTATGGGTATAGAAACAGTAGTAAGAGGTTGCCCCAGCGTACTACCTGAAAAAAAAAATTACCGTTTTGAACTTTTGAAATTATCCGACGATGCGTTTTTTTCATTCTCTGGTATAAAGGAAGTAATTTTTTGTTCATTTTCGGGTATATAAACAGTAATAAAAGGTTGCCTCAGCGTACTACCTGAAAAATTAATTACCGTTTTGAACTTTTTAAATTATCCGAAGATGTGGTTTTTTTTTCTTACTCTGGCAAACAAAAAAAAGGGTAGGAGGTAAAACAAATTAACCCCTTCACGCCCAGATCTTTCCTGTGCTATATAAAATCATCTGTCAGCCATAAAATTACGAAAAGTAACTAAATATACCAAATTAGTTAGTGGACAAGGATACTAAACAGGTCATAGCTATAAAATATTGCTTATAGTCACTAAAAATCGTCTGTTAGCCATAAAATTACGAAAAGTAACTAAATATACCAAATTAGTTAGTGGTCAAGGATACTAAACAGGTCATAGCCATAAAATATTGCTTAAAGTCGCTAAAAATCGTCTAATGGTACCCAAATTACAATGGAAATTACGTTCTGGGTCTCAAGGGGTTAAACTAAAAACGAAGTAATATAAAGCCTGCTAGCTGCCAGTGCCTATCTATAATGCAGACTATAAGACGGGAAAAAATACTATAAAATAAGGTTAATAAAAAGTCTGCTAGTTGCCAGTCCCTTTAAAGCAGAGAAAGGGGAAAAATACTATGAAATAAGGAAATAGAAAGTTCGTAAGAGGGGAAAAATACAATAACTAAGGAAATAAAAAGTAAGAAAGGAAAGTAAGAGGGGAGAATACAATAAAATAAGGGAATAAAAAGTAAGAAAGGAAAGTAAGAGGGGAGAATACAATAAAATAAGGGAATAAAAAGTAAGAAAGGAAAGTAAGAGGGGAGAATACAATAAAATAAGGGAATAAAAAGTAAGGGGAAAAGTAAGAAAGGAAAGTAAGAGGGGAAAAATACAATAAAATAAGGAAATAAAAAGTAAGGGGAAAAGTAAGAAAGGAAAGTAAGGGGAAAAATGCAATAAAATAAGGAAATAAAAAGTAAGGGGAAAAGTAAGAAAGGAAAGTAAGGGGAAAAATGCAATAAAATAAGGAAATAAAAAGTAAGGGGAAAAGTAAGAAATCTGAGGGGAAAATTACAATAAAATAAGGAAAGAAAAGTCCGTAAGAGGGGAAAAGTACGAAAGTAAAGTAAGGGGAAAAATACAATAAAATAAGGAAATAAAAAGTAAGAGGGGAAAAGTAAGAAATCAGAGGGGAAAATTACAGTAAAATAAGGAAATAGAAAGTAAGGGGAAAAGTAAGAAAGGGGAAAATAAAATAAAAAGTAAGGGGAAAAGTAAGAAAGCAGAGAAAGGGGAAAATAAAATAAAATAAGGAAATAAAAAGTCCATAAGAGGGGAAAATAAAGTAAGGGGAAAATACAATAAAATATGGAAATAAAAAGTTTGGAAGAGGGGTAAAGTAAGAGGGGAAAAATACAATAAAATAAGGAAATAAAAAGTAAGGGGAAAAGTGAGAAAGGAAAGTAAGGGGAAAATTACAATAAAATAAGGAAATAAAAAGTAAGGGGAAAAGTAAGTAAGGAAAGTAAGAGGGGAAAAATACAATAAAATAATGAAAAGTCCGTAAGAGGGGAAAATTAAGAGGGGAAAAATACTATGAAATAAGGAAATAAAGTCCGTAAGAGGGGAAAAATACAATAACTTAAAGAAATAAAAAGTAAGGGGAAAGGTAAGAAAGGAAAGTAAGAGGGGAAAAATACAATAAATTAAAGAAATAAAAAGTAAGGGGAAAATAATTCTACAACTGCACAGATTGTTTAAGAAAGTACTATTTAGGAGTTTGGAAGAGGCTATTTATACATGATTGCTAGCAGGTTATTAAGACTTTCTATTAGCTTTGAGAGAAAGAAGAGACAAATAGAGAGAGAGAGAGAGATTAGAGTGATAAAGATATAGGACAGTCGGATTAAAGATAAGATAGTGAGATAGATTTAAAAGAGGAAAGTAAGAGTTGAGAGACAGACAGACAGACAGACAGACAGACAGACAGAGAGAAATAGGGAGAGGGAGACAGACAGAAAGAGGGAGAGAGACAGAAAGAGAGGGAAAGAGACAAACAGACAGAGAGAGAGAGAAAGAGAGACAGACAGACAGACAGACAGACAGACAGAGAGAGAGAGAGAGAAATAGAGAGAGACAGAATGTGATGAAGCAGTGAGACAATATAAGAGTAAAAACAGATTGCAACCTCATACTGACATTACCAAACTAAATGGCTTGCTGTGTAGGTAGGAGAGGAGTAACAAGACACCTCCCGAACTCAATTAGCCAATACCCCCTTTTTAGATTATATTACTGTCTTCTTGATAGGGACTGGCAATTAAGTAGGTTTTTCGATGTTTTTCCCTTTGACCAGTCCTTTGTGATGGTAAAAAAAAAAAAAAAAAAAAAAAAATAATAATAATAATAATAATAATATATAGTGTCTGATACGAGTTAAGATCAGTCATACCATCTAAGAGTGACACATAACCAGTCACATTATTATAACACATTTCATAATCATTGCCGTTTAAGTTATCGAAAGACCCGAAAATTTCCGTAAAGAGACGGTTCAAATGATCAAAAGAGAAAGACGAAAGAAACATGCCATTCTTTCGTTACATCTTGATCACAAACCCAAAACAGTTCGCGGGATAATTAATCGCATTACGTATAAAAAATTGAAACTCTTAACCACACACAAAAATCATATTCCACCGTTCGTTCAGTTCTCAAGATAATTTGATCGTATTACGTATAAAAAAATTGATATGTCGTAATCACACATAAAAACACATTCCACCGTCTTAAGTTACACGCATTACGTATAAATTTTTTTACCTGTCGTAAACACAAAAACGTTCCACCGTCTTAAGTTACACGCATTACGTATAAAAAGTAAAATCTCGTAAACACAAAAAAACACATTCCACCGTCTTACTTAAGTTACGCGCATTACGTGTCATAAATAATACCTGTCGTAAACATAAAAACTGCACCGTCTTTCTTAAGTTCCGTCTGAAGTTACGATGAAAATGAATACTTTGAGTGTCTCCAAACATTACTTATCACCCCTTGTACACTTAAACATGGGATTAAGTATCACAAAACACTGATTCTCTACTTCTATCTCTGTATTCATTCTGGCGTGAAAGAAGAATGCATGGTAAGCGAAGGGAAGGGATAGATACGAAAATTCATGACTGATCGCATGTAGGATAAAAGAATGGAAGTGTTTGTCATGGTAGGATTGTATGTGGAAATGAAAGTACTGATCACATGTAGGATTGTATGTGGAAATGAAAGTACTGATCACATGTAGGATTGTATGTGGAAATGTAAGTACTGATCACATGTAGGATTGTATGTGGAAATGAAAGTACTGATCACATGTAGGATAAAATAATGGAAGTGTTTGTCATGGTAGGATTGTATGTGGAAACGAAACTACTGATCACATGTAGAATAAAATAATGGAAGTGATTTTAAAGATAGGATTGTATGTGGAAATTAAAGTACTGATTACATGTAGGATAAAATAATGGAAGTGACTTAAGGTAGGATTGTATGTGGAAACGAAAGTATTGATCACATGTAGGATAAAATAATGGAAGTGAATTTTAAGGTAGGATTATATGTGGAAATGAAAGTATTGATCACATGTAGGATAAAATAATGGAAGTGTTTGTCATGGTAGGATTGTATGTGGAAATGAAAGTACTGATCACATGTAGGATAAAATAATGGAAGTGACTTTTAAGGTAGGATTGTAGGTGGAAATGAAAGTACTGATCACATGTAGGATAAAATAATGGAAGTGACTTTTAAGGTAGGATTGTATGTGGAAATGAAAGTACTGATCACATGTAGGATAAAATAATGGAAGTGTTTGTCATGGTAGGATTATATGTGGAAATGAAAGTACTGATCACATGTAGGATAAAATAATGGAAGTGTTTGTCATGGTAGGATTGTATGTGGAAATGAAAGTACTGATCACATGTAGGATAAAATAATGGAAGTGACTTTTAAGGTAGGATTGTAGGTGGAAATGAAAGTATTGATCACATGTAGGATAAAATAATGGAAGTGTTTGTCATGATAGGATTGTATGTGGAAACGAAACTACTGATCACATGTAGGATAAAATAAAGGAAGTGACTTTTAAGGTAGGCTTGTATGTGGAAATGAAAGTACTGATCACATGTAGGATAAAATAATGGAAGTGTTTGTCATGTTAGGATTATATGTGGAAACGAAAGAAGAGGAAGAAGAGATTAATGTAAGAGAATGAGAAGGAATGGAGGAGGGAGGTAAGAGGGAATAAAGTAAAGGACGAGAGGAAATAGAGGGAATGATGAGGAATAGACAGGAATGAGAAGAGATAGAGAAAGGGAATAAATGAGGATAAGAGAAAAGTCAGTCAGCCAGTCAGTTGGTTAGTCAATCAGTTCAAGTGTATAAACTCTCTCTCTCTCTCTCTCTCTCTCTCTCTCTCTCTCTCTCTCTCTCTCTCTCTCTCTCTCTCTCTCTCCATTCATATTTCCCTCCTAAGAAAAAAACTAAATGAGCTTCTTTTCCTTGGATATTCATGCTTTTCACACACACACACACACACACACACACACACACACACACACACACACACACACACACACACACACACACACACACACACACGCCACGATGGTCAAGTTGATAGAGCGTTGGCAGGACGGGTGTCGGTGATAACAACAATACTAAAGCATCTATCTATCTATCTGGGGGAGTCAAAAATCGGTCTCAGAAATCGGTCTGTGGGGGTCTGACGCAATGTGTGGAGGTCTGCGCTGGTCTGTTCTTTATTGCATGATATAATTGTCTCCTTTATATATATAGATACTTAGAAATGATCCTCAGAAAACCTCAGTATTATCTATCTCTTGATCTTGATTTCACTCTATTTTGATATCATTAAGATTTACTATTATTATTATTATTATTATTATTATTATTACTGTTGTTGTTGTTGCCATGTTTCTCTTAAGTCTTTAGTATGATTGTTTTTGTTGTTTTTTCCCCTTTTTCAAACAACAACAATCTAAGATCAACA
>JACEEZ010026063.1:132500-142500 GCA_016584305.1 Chionoecetes opilio
CGCCGCGTCCGAGACAGTCACCTCTCACCCTCACGGACACCTACACTCCGTTTTGGTCTGTTTATGAGTTAACTTAAGAGAGAAGTGGAAGAATAAGAAGACTAACGAGGGAGTTAGTACCCTCGTCACTTCAGAGCAATGGAAGAATAAGACTACGAGGGAATTAGTACCCTTGTGCATCATGGCTTGGTTCTTAGTCAATTGATTTAGTCCGTCTAGACAGCCTGTATGTGATATAATGCCCCAGTGATGCTTATTAATTCTTCATCTCTAGGTTCTCTGTGATATTCGCTTTATTTTAGTTGCTGCCAATATCGTTCAGGCCACGTTTAGTAGCCTGGCTTGTCAATACCGTTCAGGCCAAGTCTAGTAGGCTGGCTTGTCATACCGTTCAGGCCATTCTAGTAGCCTGGCTTGTCAATACCATTCAGGCCAAGTCTATTAGCCTGGCTTGTCATACCGTTCAGGCCAAGTCTAGTAGGCTGGCTTGTCATACCGTTCAGGCAACTTCTAGTAGCCTGGCTTGTCAATACCGTTCAGGCCAAGTCTAGTAGACTGGCTTGTCAATACCGTTCAGGCCACGTTTAGTAGCCTGGCTTGTCATACCGTTCAGGCCAAGCCTAGTAGCCTGGCTTGTCATACCGTTCAGGCCAAGTCTAGTAGGCTGGCTTGTCAATACCGTTCAGGCCACGTCTAGCAGGCTGGCTTGTCAATACCGTTAAGGCCACGTCTAGTAGGCTGGCTTGTCATACCGTTCAGGCCAAGCCTAGTAGGCTGGCTTGTCATACCGTTCAGGCCAAGTCTAGTAGGCTGGCTTGTCAATACCGTTCAGGCCACGTCTAGTAGGCTTGTTGTCTCTTCACTCCTACTCTCCTGCCACTCCACTATAGACACACACATCTTATATATAAATCTATATATATATTTAGAGTGTTATTGGTACTGTTGTTCCTATCATTACATTATCAGCTACCACACGTGAATGGTATGTCGAAACTTAGGGCAATAAATAAATGTTACGATAATGATGGATGCCAATAATCTTTCTTTCGTCATCACCTTGAGTCATGTGCCGCCCAGCTATGCAACGCTTTCAACCTATAAACCAAAAACCTCCTTGAAAAAAAAAAAATTCAAAAATATCCTTGGAAAAAAAAAAAATCTCAAAACCCCAATAGTAATCATACCGGTTTATTTTATTTTCGTTGTTTTTGTTTTGGAGAATTAGCAAACAGGGGCAAAGTGTAAGCAGTCTATGTAATATTAAGGCGAGCCTATAGAATACCCCTCCGTAAGGTACTACATGTTATACTATCCCTACATTTATTATCTCCCCTATCTATATATATACACACACACACAGACACAAACAGACACACAGACATACAGACACGTTTTGTTTTTTCTCAAGCTGAGTGTTTTAAATTATTATTATATCGAGTTACTATTTATTCCTTGCCATATTAAAGGAATGACGATGGGCTTTGTTTTTTCTCTTAATTTATTTTCTCTGGAACACTCGCAGGCAAGCTATATAATGTTGCCTGGCTATCTGGGCCTTACTTGCAAGTTGCATGGTCTCCAAAATTTCTCACACTAGTGTATACAAAGACGTATTTAGCACTGTTGTTGAAAGAAGTAAAAGGTCGTTAGATGATATATAAATAAACCTATATATATGCAGTGACAAATAGGAAAATATATATATACCTAGGCTTTATTGGGACGTTGGCAACCTATTGGAAGGAGGAGGATGAGGAGGAGAAGGAGGAGTGAGAAGTGATAGTGAAGTGCTGTGAAGTGCTGTGAAATAAGGGCTCCGAGTCACCTGTTATTGGGTTATTAACTATTATTATTATTATTGTTATGATGACGTGCATTCGAGGTGATCGCGACGCCCGCCACCCCTGCAGTTTGTAAACAGAAGGTAAACATTCTTTGTACGGTTGTGGAAAATATTAAAAACAGCCTAACTTATATCGTATTTTTGTTCTCTTTTCTGCGTGACGGTTTAGGGACTGGTTTATTGCCTGCCTACAAGAAAAAAAATTGGTAAATTACATTCATCAAGTTTTTTTTCAATTACATCCAACAAGTTTTTATTTTATTACATTCAACAAGGCTTTTTTTCAATTACACCCAACAATTTTTTTTTCTTCAATTACACCCAACAAGTTTTTTTTTCTTCAATTACATCCAAGTTTTTTTTTATTACTTTCAACAAGTTTTTTTCCAATTACACCCAACAAGTTGTTTTTTTCAACCGTTTTGAACCGGTTGAACCGAACCGATTTTTTTATCCATCAAATTTTTTTTGCCAATTACATCCAACAAAAGTTTTTTTTTTCAATTACACCCAACAAGATTTTTTTCAATTACATCCATCAATTTTTTTTTGCCAATTACATTCAACAAGTTTTTTTTGTCAATTCCATCCAACATTTTTTTTCAATTACATCCAGCAAGTTTTTTTTCATTTACATGCAACAAGTTTTTTTTCATTTACATGCAACAAGTTTTTTTTCATTTACATGCAACAAGTTTTTTTTTTCATTTACATGCAACAAGTTTTTTTTCATTTACATCCAACAAGTTTTTTTTTCATTTACATGCAACAAGTTTGTTTTTTCATTTACATGCAACAAGTTTTTTTTCATTTACATGCAAAAAGTTGTTTTTTTCATTTACATGCAACAAGTTTTTTTTTCAATTACATCCAACAAGGTTTTTTTTTCAATTACACCCAACAAGTTTTTTTTGTCAATTACATCCAACAAGTTTATTTGTCAATTACATCCAACAAGTTTTTTTTGTCAATTACATTCAACAAGTTTATTTGTCAATTACACCCAAGTTTTTTTTGTCAATTACATTCAACAAGTTTTTTTGTCAGTTACACCCAACAAGTTTTTTTTGTCCATTACATTCAACAAGTTTTTTGTCAATTACACCCAACAAGTTTTTTTTGCCAATTACATTCAACAGTTTTTTTTTGCCAATTACATCCAAGTTTTTTTTGGCCAATTGCATTCAGCAAGTTTGTTTTCAATTACCAAGTTTTTTTTTCAATTGCATCCATCAAGATTTTTTCTTCAATTACACCCAATTTTTTTTTCAATTACATCCAACAAGTTTTTTTCAATTACCCAAGGGGTTTTTTCAATTATCCATCAAGTTTTTCAATTACATCAGTGTTTTTTTTCAATTACACCCAACAAGTTTTTTTCTTCAATTACACCCAACAAGTTTTTTTCTTCAATTACATCCAACAAGTTTTTTTTTCAATTACATCAAACAAGTTTTTTTCTTCAATTACATCCAACAAGTTTTTTTCTTCAATTACATCAAACAAGTTGTTTTCTTCAATTACATCCAAGTTTTTTTCTTCAATTACATCCAACAAGTTGTTTTCTTCAATTACATCAAACAAGTTGTTTTCTTCAATTACATCCAAGTTTTTTTCTTCAATTACATCAAACAAGTTTTTTTTGTCAATTACATCCAACAAGTTTTTTTCTTCAATTACATCCAACAAGTTTTTTTTTCAATTACATCCAACAAGTTTTTTTCTTCAATTACATCCAACAAGTTTTTTTTTTCAATTACATCAAACAAGTTTTTTTTTCTTCAATTACATCAAACAAGTTTTTTTTTCTTCAATTACATCAAACAAGTTTTTTTTCTTTCAATTACATCAAACAAGTTTTTTTCTTCAATTACATCAAACTAGGTTTTTTTCAATTACATTCAACAAGTTTTTTTTCTCAAATAAAATTCAATTACAGCAAAAATGAATATAGTATACTTATATAGGTATATAGTAAATCACAAGAACATTTTAATACTAACTATATATATATCTCATCATCGCGGAATTACTTTTGAATTTTTTTTGATATGAAAGAAAAACGTAAAACATACATTACTACCATGAAAACCTACTTAAAGACCCCGATTTTATTTTATTGGTCTGTGGAAACGATGGTGCCCCCCCCCCCCCCTTCCCCCCCTCTTATCTGAACCCATTGAAGGAGTGCGTGCGTGCGTGTGTGTGTGTGTGTGTTAAGGCAGTAATTGACCTTGGCATATCGTAATCGAGTTTAGTGTTGAATGTTTCTTGATTGGGGGGGGAGGGTGCAGGGTTCGTGTTTCTGTGCGCGGCGAATACAAGAAACAGATAATGACTTCTTTTTTTCCGTCCGTGTTTTATTTTTCATTTTTATTGCTATTATCATTATTATTGTTATTATTATTATTATTATTATTTGTATTATTTGTAGAGGTGGATGCGTCATTATGACTGAAAATGACGAAAACGTGGGCTATTATTATTATCATTATTATTATTATTATTATTTATTATTATTATTATTATTATTATTATTATTTATTTATATAGCCATTGTTCCTACTCCTCCTTTCATCATCATCATCATCATCATCATCATGAGCCCCCGGGGTCCCGTCGCCGCGGCCTGGGCCATTATTGATGTGTCAGGGGGCATGTTTCCCCCCCCCCCCCTTCCTTGTGTTGCGTCAGGCTCCCCCCACCCCCCTCCTGGCGGCCCCGGGGAGGGTGGTCACACATGCGAGGTGGCGTGGGCGTGTATAGAGGGTGGGGGTGCGTGACGCGGGCTGGGGTGTGGGTGTGGGTGGGGGGTCGCCGTCACGCGGGGGTGGTGGGGGCAGGATGAGGGGGATGTGGTGTGCGTGGTAGTGTGCCGGGACTGACGTGTGCTGTTCTCCGGCAGCTGGTGGAGCGCTGGTGGTGGCCTGGGCGACGCTGGGCGAGGGTGGTGGTGTGGGCGGTGGGCTGGACGACGGCAGCGGCGTGGGCGGCGTGGGTCGCATGTACCCGTGTCCTGACTGCGACAAGGTGTTCCGCCACCCCCGCTCCTACTACCAGCACCAACACGTGCACCGCGGCACGCACTCCTGCCCGGGCTGCCGCAAGCTGTTCTCCAGGCGCTGGGACCTGCTCAGACACCTCAACAAGAACAAGTACGGCTGCCCCGCGCGATGGCGGGAGGGGGGGCGACACCCCCCTTACCACAACTCCCTCAGCCTGTCTGCCCTGGCCTCTGCCGCCGCCGTGGCCGCCACCTCCCAGGACGTCATGCCCCCGGGGGAGCCCCCAGACCTGCCCATGCCCCTGGAGGACCCCCTGCACGCTGCGCCCTGGGCCCTGGGACCCCCCGAGGCCCACCAGCCCCACACACAGGAGCCCCCGGCCTCCACCGCCACCCCGTGATGGGCGCCCCCCGCCCCCCACACCAGCTGTGATAGCCTCACGACCTCCAGTCACGCAGGCCCAGCCCCTCCCTCCCTCACCCCCCCCACACGCCCCCTCACCGCCGCCACGCCTCGCCACGCCCACGCCTCCACGCCGCCCGCCCGCCACCCGCCCGCCGCCACACACCACCGCACGTCCGCCGCCCACGCCCCCCCCTAAGACTCCTTAATTAAAGCCCCCCAGTGAGGGTGACCGCCCCCCCACCCAACCAGGTGCCATACACGCCCGCTGTCCAGGAATACTCCCTACCCTCCCCCCTCCCCCCACCAGGGTGCCATTACCGCCATGCCTCGGGGGGAGGGGGTGTCAAGGTCCCGTCAAGGCCGCCACACGCCAGACTGCCCCCCTCCCCTCCCCCCCACCCCTTCCCCCTCTTAGTGTACTAAAGGAAGCCACTCGTAAGGTTGTTATGGGGGGCGTGTGGCTGTGAGGGGGGGATGATGAGGGGTACACACGCACGCACACACACAGTCACACACACACACACACAGTCACACACACACACACACACACACACAGTCACACACACACACACACACACACAGTCACACACACACACACACACAGTCACACACACACACACACACACACGTCACACACACACACACACACAGTCACACACACACACACAGTCACACACACACACACACACACAGTCACACAACACAACACAGTCACACACACACACACACAGTCACACACACACACACACACACACACACACACAGTCACACACACACACAACACACACCACACAATCCACACACAAAAAGACACAAAGACACGAGAGACGAACACACAACACACACACGAGCACGACACAGTCCACAGACAAACATAACACACGCACAGATAAATTTTTCACTTTATGCACGAAAAAATGATCCGTAAGGAAGGGAGGAGGAGGAAGAAGAGGAGGAGGAGGAGGAGGAGAGAAGAGAATGATGAAAGAAGGGAGAGAGAAGAGAATGATGAAAGAAGGAAGAGAGATGATGAAGTAAGGAGGAGGAGAGAAGAAGTGTGGTTTAGGAGAGAGGAAAGGTAAGAGAAGAGTTAAAGAGAGAGAGAGAGAGAGAGAGAGAGAGAGTCGTGACAGGGTGTGTGAGGACTCGGTCACGTTCACACATCACGCAAACCTCCTCCTCCTCCTCCTCTTCTTCGTTCACTATTAGTCTTGTTACACTTCTTCCTATTCGTAGAGAGAGAGAGAGAGAGAGGGAGAGAGAGAGAGAGAGAGGGAGAGAGAGAGAGAGAGAAGAGAGAGAGAGAGAGAGAGAGAGAGAGAGAGAGGAGAGAGAGAGAGAGATGAATAAATAAGGTTGTGAATAAAACAGTTGCAAGGAAAATTAAAGAAAGAATTAATTACTAAATGGAAAAGAAGAGTGTGTGTGTGTGTGTGTGTGTGTGTGTGTGTGTGTGTGTGTGTGTGCCTGCGTGTGTGTGTGCGTGTGCGTGTGTGCGTGCGTGTGTGCGTGTCAGTCAAACTTGAGCAAGGTCTCGCCATCTGTGATAATGAAGATTGGTAAATGTGTGTGCGTGTGTGTGTGTGTGTGTGGTGTGTGCGTGTGCGTGTGGGCGGGCGCGTCACAACCTTACAAGTTCAGCACAATATAGCCAATGGTTGTTACTTCATGTTATATCCTCACCTCCTGTTGTCTGTTGAGAGTTTCCGCGTCACCAGAAAGTTTCCGCGTCATCACAGAGTTGCTTGTTTCGGCGCGACAACCACTCGGCAACCACTCTTGTTATCATTGTTACCTATATGACTTATACAAATATATAAATATAAATATATATATATACAAATATTATATGTATAAATGAAGATATATATATGACTAGAGATATCTGTGTATATTAGTATTTGTTGACTGTTTCAAATCTATACTACTAACAAAGAATAAAGATTTACTATACATAAAAGCAAGGATTTATTTACTGTGTGTGTGTGTGTGTGTGTGTATGTGTTGTGTGTGTGGTGTGGGTGTATGTGTGTGTGTGGGGGGGGTTGTAGTTTTTTGTGTGTGGGGGGGGGGGGGGTGTATGTGTATGTGTATGTGTTTGTGTGTGTGTGTGTTGTGTGGGTGGGTGTGTGTGTCGTTGTGTGTGGTGTGTTGTGTGTGTGTGTGTGTGTGTCTGTGTCAAAAAAGATTAATATAGATAAAAGCAAGGATTTATTTACTGTGTGTGTGGGTGTGTGTGGTGTGGGGTGTGTGTGCGTGTGTGTGGGGTGTGTTTGTGTTGGTGTGTGTGTTGTGCGTGTGTGTGTGTGTGTGTTTGTCTCAAAAAAAATTAATATACATAAAAGCAAGGATTTATTTACTGTGTGTGTGTGTGTGTGTGTGTTGTGTGTGTGTGTGGGGGGGTGTAGTTTGTGTGGGGTGTGTCTGTGTGTGGGGGGGGGGTGGGTGTGTGTGTGTGTTTTATGTGTTGTGTGTGTGTGTCAAAAAAGATTTAATATAGATAAAAGCAAGGATTTATTTACTGTGTGTGTGTGTGTGTGTCTGTGTGAGTGTGTGTGTGTGTGTGTTGTGTGTGCGTGTGTGCGTGTGTGTGTCAAAAAAAGATTTAATATAGATAAAAGCAAGGATTTTTTTACTGTGTGTGTGTGTGTGTGGGTGTTGTGTGTATGTGTTGTTGTGTGTGTGTGTGTGTGCGCGTGTGTGCGTGCGTGTATGTTGTGTGTTGTTTGTGTGTGGCAGTGGTGTGGTGTGTGCGTGTGTGTGTGCTCGTGAAGGGAAGCAAGGAAACTGTCAATAATAATCACCTTTTTATGAACTGCAGATTAAAACGAAAAAAAAAAAAAGACAGAAAAAGGAAATATGAAAACGAGAAATTGAAAAAAAGAATCACGAAGGAAAAGAAACGTAAGGAAAATAGAAGGAAAATAACGTAGTAGTAAAACAAAGCAAAGAAAATAAATAAACAAGGCCCTTTAACCCCTTCACGCCCCGATCTTTCCTTCGCCCTATGAAATCGTCTTATTAGCCATCAAACAACGACAAGAACTAAACAAACCAAATTAGCTAATGGGCAAGGCTATTAAACAGGTCATATCTATAAAATATTGCTTAGGTTCATTAAAATCGTCGAATGGTGGTTTTATTACGATGAAAATGACGTTCTGGGCCTCAAGGGGTAATAGTAGAATGTGGTGGTGGTGGTGGTGGTGGTGGTTGTTGTGGTAGGAGGAAGAGGAAGACATGGAGGAAGACGAGTAAAAAGAGAAGGGAGAGGAATAGATGAGAAGAATAGTAGTAGTAGTAGTAGTAGTAGTAGTAGTAGTAGTAGTAGTAGTAGTTGTTGTTAGGAGGAGGTGGAGGAATACATTAGGAAGCTGTGAGGTAGTGATGATGGTGGTAATAGTAGTAGTAGTAGTTAGGAAAAGAAACTGATTAGGAAGGGGCTAGGTAATGATGATGATGATGATGGTAGTGATGGTGGTAGTAGTAGTTAGGAAGAGGAAGAGAAGGGGGAAGTTAGAACGGGGCTAGATAATGATACTGGTGATGCTAGTGGTGATGGTAGTGGTGATAATGGTGATGATAGTAGGGGTAGTAGTAGTGGTTAGGAGGAAGAAAGGAGCAAGTTAGAATGAGGTAGTAGTAGTTAGAAGGAGAAAGAGAAGGGCTAAGTTAGAATGGGGACAGCTAATGATACTGGTGATGCTAGTGGTGATGATGGTGATGTCTGTTCCCGCAGATGATGTTGGGATGAAGCAGGAAAGCGGGGAGATGTTGGAGCAATGGTGGGGGGAGATAGGCGACTGCAACCTTGAAGGGGGCGGCGACGTTATAAACCCACCACCACTACTACCACAACCACCACAACAACCACCACCTACTACCACTACCACCCCTACTACAGTGGCAAACGAGGAAATAACATGGTCTACTTTTACTACTACAGCGCCACTTACGCACTTGGAATCGTTCACACACTCAACATTCTTACCGAAAAGTGAGCAAGGAGTCACTGCCTTACCTAGGGAACACACACGCCTAGAAACACCGATACCCATAGCTATCCCTACTCCTACGCCTTGGTTCCAATGTCCTCAGTGCGGGAAGAGTTTTAGGACACGTATTACCCTCTCACGTCACGAGAAGATCCATAAAGGCAATGCGTTCCCGTGTCCACTGTGTCCTAAGGTGTTTTATCAAGTGTCCAATGTGAAGTACCATGTCCATGCGGTTCACGGAAGGCAGTACGAGGCGCCTGTTCGCGGGGCCGCACATGATGGTCTCTGACGGTGATCGGACAGGGCGAGGAATTAATGTTTGTTGTGGGTCTCTCTCTCTCTCTCTCTCTGTGTCTGTGTGTCTCTGTGTCTGTCTGTCTTGTCTCTCTCTCTCCTCTCTCTCTCTCTCTCTCTCTCTCTCTCTCTCTCTCTCTCTCTCTCTCTCTCTATGTGTGTCTGTGTCTGTCTCGCTCTATTCTCTCTCTCTCTCTCTCTCTCTCTCTCTCTCTCTCTCTCTCTCTTCTCTCTCTCTCTCTCTCTCTCTCTCTCTCTCTCTCTCCTCTCTCTCTCTCTCTCTCTCTCTAGACAACCGTTGCCGTATTTCACTTTTAACTTGGTAGAGAGAGAGAGAGAGAGAGAGTAAGATATGATACTTTGATCCTATCTAGACACTTTGCAATTACCAACGACAAGGTTATTGGCTATACAAAGCGCCACCACGCCAGGACGAACCTGGTGGGATCGAA
>JACEEZ010026063.1:147500-262500 GCA_016584305.1 Chionoecetes opilio
GTGTGTGGTGTTGTGATGTCCTCGCCTCGCCGTTGTCCTTCCCTGTGTTGCGGTTGTTGTGTTGCTCGTGTCGTCCTCGTCAAGGCTTGTGCTGCAGCCAAACAAGATTTTAGCTGTGAACGGGGCTCGCGTGTGGTGCTGGGAGGACACACACACACACACACCACACACACACACACACACACACCCACACACCGAGGCGCTGTCATGCTGCTGGGTGGTGGTGGTGGTGGTGGTGGGGGGGCGGCAGGGTCCGGGGTCCAGGGGCGCGTGACGGGCCTCTGCCTGCCAAGGGGTAAGAGCTGTTCTCTCTTTTTACAGAGCCTGCGGGGGTCGCGGGCTGGGGGGCGCCGCACCCCAGTCACTGTCCGTGCGAGTGTTGTCGCTGCTGCGGCTTTTGCGGCAAAACGTTTTCCACGACCGGCAGTCGTAAGCGGCACGAGCGCGACAAACACGTGGCGCCGGGCTCTTTGCCGTGCGAGGTATGCGGCAAGTGGTGCAAGAACCGCGGGGCGCTGATCAAGCACCGCAGCCTGTTGCACCGCTCCCTGCTGCCCCCGGAACCCCTCCACGACCCAGACCTCGACCCCGCCCTCATCATGCCCCCACCACACTACTTGAGCCCCGCCGCCCCCGCCCTCCCGGACCCGGAGGACCCGCTGGCAGGCCTCGGGGCGGAGCTGCAGCGCGCGTATCACCCATTGATGTGACGGGGCGCGGGGCTGTGTGCGGGGCCGGGAGGGGTCGGGGCGGGGCGGCGGCCATGGTGGGGGGCAGGAGGAGGGGTGTGTGGTGGGGAGAGTGTTAGGGCAGTAGTGGTGGCCCGGGTGTAGTGCAGTGTTAGTGTGTGTGTAGCGGCTGCGAGGCCTCACTCACGGCCGTCTCTCATGTTGCAGGCCTCGAGGACCCCCTGGGCCTGCCCGCACCCCTCCCCCAGGGCCACCATACGTCCCCCTTAGGGGCCTTCCATGGGGGGTTTGCGTGGCCAACCCCTCCTGGGCAGCACCACGCGGGGGGGGCAGGGGCGTCTCCCCCCGACAACCAGTGCATGTTCTGTTTCAAGTCTTTCTCAAACCGCGGCTCCATGACGCGGCACCTGCGGGACCAACACCTGCAGCCCGGCGCCACCGTCACGTGCGACCTGTGCGGCAAGGTGTGCAAGAACCGCAACTGCCTCATCACCCACCGATCCGTGGCGCACTCCGGCCGCCGCCGCCTGCGTGCCCCGGTGGGCGCCGCGCCCCTGCACTGGCCCGCCCAGGACAAGTGGGCGGGCGAGGCGCCGCCCCTCCCCCTCAACTACGAGCCGCTGCTGCTGCGGCAGGAGGTGCCCACCGACCAGGCGTGAGTGCGTGCGTGCGTGCGCCGGTGTGAGGCGCCGCGCGTGGGTGTAGTGGTAGTGGTGTAGGTGTAGCTGTAGTGCCATGGTATACCCGCTGCTTCCCCGCCACCTAGAGGCTTGGGGCCGCAAGGGGCGCCAAGTTGTGCTAGTCTTGGATCGCCGCACGGTAGCGCGCGCGACACAGGTTCCTTATGCAACGTAACATTCCGGAGGCGAGTAGCTCTATTTTGTATACCCGACAGCTTGTAGTGTCCGTGGCGGTGAAGCCACTGCTTTCAACCCGAGATCTCAACCTTTGTAGTCTGTGATGTTTGTATGGTCCAGTACCCCAGTACCTGTCTGTCAGGCCAATAAAGTCATGTTCGTAGCCAGTCTTTCTCTGACCCTTCGTCCACCCCACCTTGTGTCTGTCGCCTGTCCCCCTGCTCCCCCCCCCCCCTGCCCCTGCCACGCGCCCCTGCCTCTCTTGGCTCAAACAGGTGTTATAGTCACCTTGAGACCTGCAGGCAGGGTACACGTTTGGGACGGGAAATATACAACGGCGCGATGACCACGACCTGACTCTTAACGCTCGCTTGCTAAAATTTCATATTACAAAAAAAAAAAAAAAAAAAAAAAAAAAATAGATGTGAAAGTGTGTGTGTATAGGTGTGTGTGTGTGTAGGTGTATGTGTATAGGTGTGTGTGTGTGTGTGTGTGTGTGTGTGTGTGACTTGCAGTTTTCAAGTTGGTCATAGAGAACAATGAGTTTCTCGAACAAACAAGTAAACAAACAAACAAACAAACAAACAAACAAACAACCGCGTCAGTTTTTCGCCATCACGAAACAATGACACAAACATTAACAAACACAAATAGAAAGTTATAGCCAAACAAACTAACGACGTAATACTCTGAAGGCGAAAATGTGGCATACACTATCATGAACACACACACACACACACACACACACACACACACACACACACACACACACACACACACACACACACACACACACACACAAGGAGTTGTCACAGTTTCTCGAGCGGTGAGCCTCGTAGGAGAGGGGGGTTGAGGGGTGGTAGCGGGTTGTCTGAGGGGTGGAGGGCAGCGGCGGTGGGTTCACTAATGCATGATGATGATGATGATGATGATGATGATGCCGTAGAGTAGCCCTTCCATCCTTCCCGCCACTCGTGGGTGGCGCCCCGGCCCGGCGTCTGGCTCCCGCTGCCGCCCGCCGCTGCTTGCTTCACCCGCCGAGAGGCCGCCCCGCCACCCGCCCTCACGCCGTGTCTCTTGCAGGTGGCAGTGTCAGCGCTGAGTGTGACGGGGACACCAGTGTGTGGTACCCGCACGTGCTGCTGAGACCCAAGACCTACCAATGTCCCTTCTGCGACAAGTGCTTCACCAACAGACAGAGTCGCTCCCGCCACGTGCACCAGAAGCACGCGGCGGGCCTGGCGGGCACGTGCACCGTGTGTGGCCACGTGTACACCAACCTGCAGACGCGATGTGCACACACCAGAGTCCACGCGCGCAAGTTAAAACCATAGCCTCCCGAGGCCCCCCCGACCACCGCCGCCCGGCACCCGCACCCGCCCAGGCTGCCGCGTCCTCGGCGCCCCGCGGGCCTGGGGCGCGGTGCCTGCGTCAGGCGGCTGTCCGGGTGACGCGCGGCGCGGAGGGAGGGGCTGGACGGACACTGGACAATGCGAGGTCCTAGGGAGCCTCATTAGTTATCTCTGGTTGTGGTAGAGGAGGAGCAGCGCCGCGCCCGCCGCCCGCCGCCCGTAGGTCCTTGGGGCACAGTAACTCGCCGCCGCCTAACACAATACTAAAGCTTTGCGCGCAAACGGTAGGGCGCTGAGGACTCTCTTCCCGTAGGTCAGTGCCAATCCTTATAGTTACAGACAAACACTTGACACAAGGTGATATTATTAAATACTACATGTAAGGTTGTTTACTGTAAATATGTTTAGGCCCATCTCCTGTATATACTATGCTGTTTTCATATGAATAAAACAAACTGGTTGTAACTTACCGTGGAGCTGTTTTATTCCCCCCCCTTGTATGGCTGTTGTTGTGTGGTGTGCGGGGTGTGTGCTGCCTGGTGGAGGGGAGGGGGGGGGGCAAGCAGTGTGTGGTGTTGTGGTGTAGAAGGGAGGGGAGGGGAGGGTGAGGCCAGGAGTGTATGGTGGTGTTGTGGTGTTGTGGTGTAGCTGTAGCTGACCTGCCGCCCCTGCCGCCTCCACGTTTTCACCTCCCGCCCGCCATCTCTTTTCAGATGTGTTGATGGCTATCGCTAACGCCGTGCAGGCCTCGGCGCCCTCAGACCGGCCCATGAAGTGCCCGCTGTGTCTGGGCATCATCAAGCAGGCGCGCAACCTCCGGCGGCACGTGTTCAAGCGTCACCTGCCGGCGGCCAAGCGCGGTGAGTTCACGGAGGCTGACGTGAAGAAGCTGTTGGAGAGCAAGCTGAAGGCCATCACGGTGACGCCCCTCACGGAGACGGAGATCGAGCAGGTGCGGCAGCGCGGCAGGAAAAAAGGCAAGAACAAATCACCGCGCAAGAAGAAAGGCGTGGGCTCGCTGCCCATGGGCGTGAGCGGCGAACACATCAACGAGTCCGAGGTCACCATCCGTAAACTGCCCAAGAAGGACAAGAAGGGCAAGATGATGGGCGGCCTGTGCTCTCCGGGCGGCAGCATGGGCGTGGATGGGCGCGGGGATATCCTGGAGGAGGCACTGGCAGCGCGGGACAAGAACATGTGTGGCCAGGACGAGGTGATGGACCTGGCCACCAACCCCCAGCAGCTGCCGCCCATCTCCGTGGTGGTGGCCCACGGCGGCCACGGCAGCGCCCAGGTCAACCAGTCCATGGGTCTGGCCGCGGGCATACACTCCCGCACCCCGGCCGAGGCGGCGCTGGGGGCAGCGGGCGTGCGCCTGCAGACGGACTCGCCGCTCAGCCTGCACCGCGGCGACCTTCCCGCCATGCCCTCCATGGCCTTCGAGCCGCAGGTGACCATCAGCGAGGGCATGGTGACCTACCACACCACCTCGCCCTCGCAGGTGCTCACGCAGACCACCTCCCCGTCACCCTCGGGCTACGCGCCGGCATCCTACTGGTCCCCGTCCGGCATGGGCCTCTCCGCCAGCACCTTCCAGCCCCACCAGAGCGTGTTCGCGCCCGCACACTCAGAGTACTTCACCGCGGGCGTGCACATGACGCGCCCTTCCTCGCTGGAGCGAATGCAGCAACACCGGCGAAAGCCCTACCAGTAGGGGGGGCGGCGCCCTTATAGAGCGTAGAGTACAACCATTTTTATAGAGCAAGGAGGGCAGTGTGTGTGCGTGTGTGTGTGTCCTAGCTGGTATTGATGGTACAACTGTATTATATGACCGCCATTATGTAGTGTTTGTATCTCTCTGTGCTTCTATCCTCCCCTGCCCCTGTGTGTGTGTGTGTGTGTGTGTGCCAACTATGCATGTGTGTGTGTGTGTGTGCGTGTGAGAAAGAGAGAGATAGACTAACCGTAGATATTATGTATAATGTGAAAATGCAAAACTATAGATAGTACATTATTAGAGAGAGAGAGAGAGAGAGAGTGTTGTGGGCCGTAGTAGCGACAGGAACACCCAGCCAGCAGGCAGGTGGCAGCAGCAGCAGCAGCAGCCAGCCAGGTGTCGCCTCCCCCCCTCCCTTCCCTCTGCTCGCTGTATTCCCGTCTCCACACTCGCTCCCAAGGTACTCTAGAGCGCCAGGCTAATGTTTAATCCTCTATACAAATATATCAGTGATCATGTGACACCCTAGAGTAATTTATACCTTAAAAAAAGCAAAATAACAAACTCCGGCGGAATGTCCCGCTGTCATGGCCATCAGACCTCCCGCCAGACAGCTGTCATGTCATGTTTAACCTTGATCCCGCCCTGTCACGGCTCACACACAGGCACGGGCGTAGGGCAAGGTGTATTACAGGTTATTATGTATTGTAGCCATTAGTGGAGGATGATTTCTAGGATTAATAACGTGTAGTGTGTGTAAATGACCATACCAGATGATTCACTACACTTGTTTGTTTTATTGTCTTGTTTTCTCACCGTTTGTGTTCTCGGTCTTTATAATCACCGGTAAATATGCAGTTTCGACCAATACTCCCTATTGACCAGTACTCTCCTGACATGACCCCCCCGCTAGCTCACTAACCTAACCTGGGCATTGATTACGTAACCTAACCTCACCCCCCAGACCCCCCTTGTGTTAGCTATCATGTCCCGTGGCGGTTGTGGGGCTTAGAAATATTGCTACATTTCCAGATGAACACCGAACTTCCTTGGGTGGACGAACTTATTTTTTCCTGGTGAGTTTTGATGTTTTGAATAAATCTGGTAACCGTTTCTGTCGCAAATAAATGTGTTTTTATTTTTTTTATTTTTAGTTTATATATATTTTATATTTTTTTATATTTGCAACTAAAATGACAAAAAAACAAATTGAACCTAACTGAACCTATACCTAACCTTTACCTAACCTCACCTCACCTATACCTAACCTAACTTTTACCTTACCTAACCTAAACATAACCTCACCTATAGCTAACCTAACCTTTACCTAACCTAACGTAACGTAACCTAACCTATACCTATCCTATACCTAACCTAACCTAACCTTACCTATACCTAACCTAACCTAACCTAACCTTTACCTATCCTAACCTAACCTAACCTACCCTAACCTAACCTACCCTAACCTAACCTAACCTCACCTCACCTCACCTATACCTAACCTAACTTTTACCTTACCTAACCTAAACATAACCTCACCTATAGCTAACCTAACCTTTACCTAACCTTACCTATACCTAACCTAACCTTTACTTTACCTAACCTAACCTAACCTTTACCTAACCTAACCTAACCTTACCTTACCTTTACCTATACCTAACCTAACCTTTACCTTAAAAAAAAAAAAAAAAAAAAAAAAATTGCAACAGAAACGGTTAGCAGATTAATTAAAAAAAACATAAAAACTCTAAAAACTGTTTATCTGGAATAATACCGAACTGCTCCTTATGATGAGAAGGCAACATTCAGGATACTTCCAACCACCGCTACTGTATTGGTCTAAACTGCACTTATACCCAATCACCATTCATATGATGTTAACCTAGCCGCCTTTTTTCTTACTTTTATAACAATTAGAGTAACTTATTAATAAACCTGAATTTTTTTTGATATGGTAGGGTTGTAATATACCTGAATTTTTTTTTATTGGATGAAATAGAAATATACGTCAACCTGTTTATAGTATATGGAAGGCTGCCAGTAAATATACCAAAACCTTTACTAGTGGGGTTAACTTACTACATATATTCAAATTGTTTATTATATTGCTATCAGTCATATACTTAAACCAGTGATACAGTAAACCCTCTCTAATTCGAACTAATTGGGGTGAGACCTGTGTCGGAAAGTCTGAATGACCCGATGGTGACCTCCAGCCCCTCCACACAATAATAAGTCACTCCAACATGCCAAAACAGCACAGATTGTAGTACTTGTACTCACCAAAACCATCGTATTTATACTATAATTATAAGCACACACATTTATAATACCACACAATAATAATAATAATATAAATTACAATAGAACATATACACATCAGAACTCATAAACCATCAATTTCTTACTACTTAAAGATTAGATTATACACACACACATTTTTCGCATGGGTGGCTCAAATAGGGATTAATAATACTAATACTAATACTGAAAATATTAATACTGATCATTATATTGAAGTAATGATTAATCTAGCAATGCCTAGCATATTGTTATGTCTTGTAGTAAGTTTTGTCTAATTTGTGATTTTTAAGGAATATCTGGAAGTATCATGTCATTGTGAATTGGCTGAAATAGGGACTTCTAATCATTGTAACTGAAAACTGACTCCAGATTCGTGTTCAGCATGCCCGATAACTGCTAGGAACTAATTTTCAAGCAAATCTATTTTTCAAAAAATATTGCAAATTTTGCAAGGGCCTTGATTTTTTTGCAAATTTTTTTGAAAAATAGATTTGCTTGAAAATTTGTTCCTAGTAGTTTTCGGGCATGCTGAACACGAATCTGGAGTCAGTTTTCAGTTACAATGATTAGAAGTCCCTATTTCAGCCAATTCACAATGACATGATACTTCCAGATATTCCTTAAAAATCACAAATTAGACAAAACTTACTACAAGACATAACAATATGCTAGGCATTGCTAGATTAATAATTACTTCAATACAATGATCAGTATTAGTATTTTCAGTATCAATAATATTATTAATCCCTATTTGAGCCAATTTAAAAAAGTTGTTCACTAGCCTACCTATCCTATTGAACGAGTGCCTGGTTCTCACAAGCTTCCTACACCAACCATGACTTAGATGACTGGCAATCAAGACTCACTCCTTCTATAGTGTTCATTTATATAGACAAAACCTGATCATTACCACACTGTAGATCCTGAAGAGGCAGAGGGCACTTGTGATGACCTTAGCAGGAACACCAGAGCCGAGGTCAGGTCAGGTTAGGTCAAGGCACTTCAGTAGAGCTTGGTGTGGTCATGTCAGGTTAGGTCAAGTCACTTCAGTAGAGCCTAGGTCAAGGCACTTCAGTAGAGCTTGGTGTGGTCAGGTCAGGTTAGGTCAAGTCACTTCAGTAGAGCCTAGGTCAGGTCAGGTTAGGTCAAGGCACTTCAGTAGAGCTTGGTGTGGTCAGGTCAGGTTAGGTCAAGTCACTTCAGTAGAGCCTAGGTCAGGTCAGGTTAGGTCAAGGCACTTCAGTAGAGCCCAGGTCAGGTTAGGTCAAGGCACTTCAGTAGAGCCTAGGTCAGGCCAGGTTAGGTCAAGGCACTTCAGTAGAGCCTAGGTCAGGTCAGGTCAAGGCACTTCAGTAGAGCCCAGGTCAGGTCAGGTTAGGTAGAGGCACTAAAGTAGAGGCTGGTGTGGTCAGGGGTGTTCGTGGTTCACCAGACAATTCCTCACTGAAGCAACAGACTCACTTGACCTTTTCAGTGGTTGCCTTGACATTCAGCCTCAATGTTACTGTGCCGGGCTGCTCCTGGCTTGCCTTGGGCTTGACTTGTGCTTGACTTGGGCTTGCCTTGGGACTTGTGTGGTTAGGGTCAGGCAGTGTAGGGTGTGTGTGTGTGTGGGTTAGGGTGTTGAAATTATCGTGGTGTAATGCTGGGTTTGTGAGATATGAAGTGGTTAGCGTCCCCCCCCCCCCCCCCCCCCTCTCTCTCTCTCTCTCTCTCTCAGTACACATGATGCGTGCATGGTACCTTACTTGTAACATAGTCCTCATGACATAATACAGATTGTGTAAAGAAATGATCAGATCCATAATTGAACATAAACCCGAGAAAAATGAGCTTTGCCACACCTGTCTGTCTGTCTGTCTGGGACACACCAGGACCCCGGCCCTAGGTGGCAGGGGTGTAGGGGTGACAAGGCAGGGAGGGGCATGGATGGCAGGGTGTGTAGGGGTGATACCACCTGTGTGTCCATCTGTGTTGTACAGGTGATGCTGAGGTCTCCCTGCACCACCTGTGTGTAGGTAATGAGGTGGTGTGTAAGGTGTATATAGTGGCTGTGGTGGAGCTCATTTTTGCATGTTTTTCTCTCCCCTCACCCTCAGCAGAGCCTCCCGCCCCCCCTGTCCCCTGTACCATAGTGACCCAACCTTTCTTTACGTTCTCAGCCGCCACACAGCACCTCCTCGCCCTCAGGCCACACATTCACTCCTTAGTGGCCTTCACGGGCTACCAGGCACACACAAGGTGGCCATTAGGGTGTGCCATGCATCTCACAACACCAGGGTACTCCGCAGTGTACATGTAGTGGTTAGCACGCTCAGTTCACAACCGAGAAGTCCCGGGTTCGATCCCCGGGCAGAGTGGAGACAGACGGGCGGTCTCCTTAAAACGCGAGCCCCTGTCCACCCAGCAGTGATGGGTACTGAGTGTTAGCCGGGGTTTGTGACCCGCCTCCCAGGGTGATGGCTTCGGCCACTAAGCACTAAGGAAGCAAATTTAACATGTAGATATGGAGATGGGGCCATATAAGTGTAGCTCAGGCCCTGTAAAATACAACTACAGTAGATGAATACAACAGTGGTTTAAAATGTGACTGTTTCTATGGGCCCGGGTGTATGGAGGTGGTGGTGAGGAGGTGGTGTGTGGCGGCCTCGGTAGCCTAGGCAGTGTACTAACTGTAGGGCAGGACTCAGGTCACCATTAGGGGGCCTGTTGGGCGTCGCTTCCCGTCATCTTGTTTTGGACACGCGCTGTGATTTTGTAGTTGAGCTGCAGTGTTATGAATCAAACTTGTCCTTTTTGTGTTCCCGTTTGTCCCACCACCGCCTAGATGACTGACTACCTTGTGCCCTGGCATGTATATTTTGGAAAGTGTTGCATTATTTCATTGGAGGTCATTAGAGGTCAAGGTGGTGGTGGTGGTTTGTAAGGCTGCCATGACCCGCTCTGGCGTGAAAAAAAGTGTTACTGCCAGACTATTGGTTCCTAAAGTAGAGTGTTGGTCTTTGTGAGATATATTTTAGCTTCTGAAAACAGTACAATCTGGGATGTTACCATGGACACTGAGAGGACAATGCAAACCACAATGTGAAATTCTAAACTTTATTTTCTATTAGGACATAAAATTGGGTTAAGGAGGAATGCATGGAAGTAGACTTTTATATCAAAACATGTATGGGATGTAGCAGTCCATAGATCCCCTGCCCTGCCCTGGCTGGAGTAAGGTGAAGCTACAATGACAAACAGTACTCAAAGCAACAGGTTCACTTAAAAATACATAACTAGATGAAAAATAGATGAACCCCTTCACACCCAGATCTTTCCTTGGCTATATAAAATCATCTGTTACCCATAAAATTACGAAAAGTAACTGACTACCAAATTAGTTAGTGGACAAGGATACTAAACAGGTCATATCTATTAAAATATTGCTTATAGTCACTAAAAATCGTCTAATGGTACCCAAATTGCAATGGAAGTTACGTCGTTCTGGGTCTCAAGGGGTTAAGACTAGATTAAAACAATACAACTAGATGACTACATGACTCATTGCAGACACACTTTCCAGCCCCGTCTGTTCAGTCTTATCTTTGTAGACATAACCAGGACAGTGACCGACCGGCCAGACTGTATTAAATTCAGAAATAGACGTCGGGTTAGTTTCGTACAAAATTTGCAATAATAAATTCAGAAATAGACGTCTTGGGTTAGTTTCGTACAAAATTTGCAGTAATAAATTCAGAAATAGACGTCTGGGGTTAGTTTCGTACAAAATTTGCAGTAATAAATTCAGAAATAGACGTCTGGTTAGTTTCGTACAAAATTTGCAATAATAAATTCAGAAATAGACGTCTGGTTAGTTTCGTACAAAATTTGCAGTAATAAATTCAGAAATAGACGTCTGGTTAGTTTCGTACAAAATTTGCAGTAATAAATTCAGAAATAAACGTCTGGTTAGTTTCGTACAAAATTTGCAATAATAAATTCAGAAATAGACGTCTTGGGTTAGTTTCGTACAAAATTTGCAGTAATAAATTCAGAAATAGACGTCTGGTTAGTTTCGTACAAAATTTGCAGTAATAAATTCAGAAATAGACGTCTGGTTAGTTTCGTACAAAATTTGCAGTAATAAATTCAGAAATAGACGTCTGGTTAGTTTCGTACAAAATTTGCAGTAATAAATTCAGAAATAGACGTCTTGGGTTAGTTTCGTACAAAATTTGCAGTAATAAATTCAGAAATAGACGTCTTGGGTTAGTTTCGTACAAAATTTGCAGTAATAAATTCAGAAATAGACGTCTTGGGTTAGTTTCGTACAAAATTTGCAATAATAAATTCAGAAATAGACGTCTTGGGTTAGTTTCGTACAAAATTTGCAGTAATAAATTCAGAAATAGACGTCTTGGGTTAGTTTCGTACAAAATTTGCAGTAATAAATTCAGAAATAGACGTCTTGGGTTAGTTTCGTACAAAATTTGCAGTAATAAATTCAGAAATAGACGTCTTGGGTTAGTTTCGTACAAAATTTGCAGTAATAGAATATCATGCCAAACAAGGGTCAACTACTATGCTGGGTCACTGAAGAGTATAGGAAAATCTCTTAACCCCTTCACACCCAGATCTTTCCTTTGCTATATGAAATCGTCTTGTTAGCCATAAAACTACGAAAAAGTAACAAAATAAACCAAATTAGCTAATGGACAAGGATATTAAACAGGACATATCTATTAAAATATTGCTTATAGTCACTAAAAATCGTCTAATGGTAGCCAAATTCCAATGGAAATTACGTTCTGGGTCTCAAGGGGTTAATGGTCTTGGCTTCCCCTTGCCTGCAGTCAGGGTCGGGGCGTAACACCTAAGGGACTGTGGCTGTGGTAGGCCTTGTTGCACCCACAGGCAGGACGAACACCCTGCCCTGCCCTGGGGTGTGACAGGGGGTGACGCGGGGGAACAGGGAGACAGGGGGGGTGCCTGCCTGCCATCCCCTGTACTGAGTGACTGTGGCTCTGATGTCTGTCTGTCTGCCTGCCTCTCCTCTAAATATGTAGTTTGGTAGGACATAATTTTTTGCTATTTTTCCTTATTTAGTTCCAATATATTTTGTAATAACGTTTTTGTTTTTCTATTCCATATTTTGCTTTGTTTACTTTTTAGTGACGTGTTGTTGTATTGAACAGAGGGTTTGTTAGGCATGCAAGACTGAAGGAAGGAAGGAAGGAACATATACATAGAAAGGTACCATTTATATTTTTGTAGTATTGAATTCACCGTTAAGTATTGAATTGATGCTTAGGTTACAAGTATGTGTGTGTATGTATGTATGTGTATGTGTGTGTGTGTGTATGTATGTATGTGTGTCTGTGTGTGTGTGTGTGTGTTGTGCCAAACTGGAGAGGGAGGTGTCTCTTCCCCGCCAAACCAGAGTGGCAGCCCATCTGTGTGTGTGTGTGTCTGTGTGTGTGTATGTATGTATGTGTGTCTGTGTGTGTGTGTGTTGTGCCAAACTGGAGAGGGAGGTGTCTCTTCCCCGCCAAACCAGAGTGGCAGCCCGTCTGTGTGTGTGTGTGTCTGTGTGTGTGTATGTATGTATGTGTGTGTGTGTCAGTGTCTGTGGTTGCAAGTGTTGTGAATGCGTCCTGCCATTGAAGACTCTCAAGCTTAGTGGGTGTAGTAGTGTTGGTCTTTTCCTTTGAGTGATTCTTGTATCCTAGTGAAGGCAGAGGCAGGTTAACCCCTTCACGCCCAGAGCTTTCTTTGGCTATTAAAATTTGTCTGTTGTCGAGCCATAAAAGTAAGAAAAGTCACTGAATATACCAAATTAGTTAAGTCGACAAGGATACTAAACAGGTCATAGCTATAAAATATTGCTTATAGTCACTAAAAATCGTCTAATGGTACCCAAATTACAATGGAAATTACGTTCTGGGCTTCAAGGGGTTACGTTAGGATGATTCTGCTGTCTTGTTTCTTAGTGCAGGCAGACAGAGGTTAAGGATACTTCTGATGCCTTGTTTCCTAGTGCAGGCAGACAGGTTAAGGATAATTCTGACGCCTTGTTTCCTAGTGCAGGCAGACAGAGGTTAAGGATAATTCTGACGCCTTGTTTCCTAGTGCAGGCAGACAGGTTAAGGATAATTCTGCTGTTTCCTGTTCACCACCACAACACAGGGGAAGGTTGGCCCAGTGACAGTTTGTTCCACATTTAGTGCTTCAAGAACTATTTACTATTTATTTTATAATAAAAGTTGACCTTTGGCACATGTATTCTTGCCTCTGCGGTACAGGAACTACTACGTCTAGGTCTCACGGCTTCTTGTAGCTTCTTTATGGTCTCTTTCTCAGCAGCTTCTATGGCACACTCACAGCTTCATGATGGGGCGGTGATCTGTTATCCCTCCAAGTTATTTATTCTCCCTACTATACACATCACTCCCTTATCTTTCAGCGTCATTGAGGATAACGTTAAGATCTGTTATCCCTCAAAGTTATCAATACACATCACTCCCTTATCTTTCAGCGTCATTGAAGATAACGTTAAGATTGTTATCCCTCCAATACACATCACTCCCTTATCTTTCAGCGTCATTGAAGATAACGTTAAGATTGTTATCCCTCCATACACATCACTACCTTATCTTTCAGCGTCATTGAAGATAACGTTAAGATTGTTATCCCTCCAATACACATCACTCCCTTATCTTTCAGCGTCATTGAAGATAACGTTGAGATTGTTATCCCTCCAATACACATCACTCCCTTATCTTTCAGCGTCATTGAAGATAACGTTGAGATCTGTTATCCCTCCTACACACATCACTCCCTTATCTTTCAGCGTCATTGAAGATAACGTTAAGATTGTTATCCCTCCAATACACATCACTCCCTTATCTTTCAGCGTCATTGAAGATAACGTTAAGATTGTTATCCCTCCAATACACATCACTCCCTTATCTTTCAGCGTCATTGAAGATAACGTTAAGATTGTTATCCCTCCTACACACATCACTCCCTTATCTTTCAGCGTCATTGAAGATAACGTTAAGATTGTTATCCCTCCTACACACATCACTCCCTTATCTTTCAGCGTCATTGAAGATAACGTTAAGATTGTTATCCCTCCAATACACATCACTCCCTTATCTTTCAGCGTCATTGAAGATAACGTTAAGATTGTTATCCCTCCTACACACATCACTCCCTTATCTTTCAGCGTCATTGAAGATAACGTTAAGATTGTTATCCCTCCAATACACATCACTCCCTTATCTTTCAGCGTCATTGGAGATAACGTTGAGATTGTTATCCCTCCAATACACATCACTCCCTTATCTTTCAGCGTCATTGAAGATAACGTTGAGATCTGTTATCCCTCCAATACACATCACTCCCTTATCTTTCAGCGTCATTGAAGATAACGTTGAGATTGTTATCCCTCCAATACACATCACTCCCTTATCTTTCAGCGTCATTGAAGATAACGTTGAGATTGTTATCCCTCCTACACACATCACTCCCTTATCTTTCAGCGTCATTGAAGATAACGTTAAGATTGTTATCCCTCCTACACACATCACTCCCTTATCTTTCAGCGTCATTGAAGATAACGTTAAGATTGTTATCCCTCCAATACACATCACTCCCTTATCTTTCAGCGTCATTGGAGATAACGTTGAGATCTGTTATCCCTCCAATACAAAATCACTCCCTTATCTTTCAGCGTCATTGAAGATTACGTTGAGATTGTTATCCCTCCTACACACATCACTCCCTTATCTTTCAGCGTCATTGAAGAAACGTTAAGATTGTTATCCCTCCTATACACATCACTCCCTTATCTTTCAGCGTCATTGGAGATAACGTTGAGATCTGTTATCCCTCCTATACACATCACTCCCTTATCTTTCAGCGTCATTGAAGATAACGTTGAGATCTGTTATCCCTCCAATACACATCACTCCCTTATCTTTCAGCGTCATTGAAGATAACGTTGAGATTGTTATCCCTCCAATACACATCACTCCCTTATCTTTCAGCGTCATTGAAGATAACGTTAAGATTGTTATCCCTCCTACACACATCACTCCCTTATCTTTCAGCGTCATTGAAGATAACGTTAAGATTGTTATCCCTCCTACACACATCACTCCCTTATCTTTCAGCGTCATTGAAGATAACGTTGAGATTGTTATCCCTCCAATACACATCACTCCCTTATCTTTCAGCGTCATTGAAGATAACGTTAAGATCTGTTATCCCTCCAATACACATCACTCCCTATCTTTCAGCGTCATTGAAGATAACGTTAAGATTGTTATCCCTCCAATACACATCACTCCCTTATCTTTCAGCGTCATTGGAGATTACGTTGAGATTGTTATCCTCCAATACACATCACTCCCTTATCTTTCAGCGTCATTGCAGATAACGTTAAGATCTGTTATCCCTCCAATACACATCACTCCCTTATCTTTCAGCGTCATTGAAGATAACGTTAAGATCTGTTATCCCTCCAATACACATCACTCCCTTATCTTTCAGCGTCATTGAAGATAACGTTGAGATCTGTTATCCCTCTCAAGTTATTTATTTTCCCTCCAATTCACATCACTCCCTTATCTTTCAGCGTCATTGCAGATAACGTTGAGATCTGTTATCCCTCCAATACACATCACTCCCTTATCTTTCAGCGTCATTGAAGATAACGTTGAGATTGTTATCCCTCCAATACACATCACTCCTTATCTTTCAGCGTCATTGAAGATAACGTTGAGATCTGTTATCCCTCCAATACAACATCACTCCCTTATCTTTCAGCGTCATTGAAGATAACGTTAAGATCGTTATCCCTCCAATACACATCACTCCCTTATCTTTCAGCGTCATTGAAGATAACGTTAAGATTGTTATCCCTCCTACACACATCACTCCCTTATCTTTCAGCGTCATTGAAGATAACGTTAAGATCTGTTATCCCTCCAATACACATCACTCCCTTATCTTTCAGCGTCATTGAAGATAACGTTGAGATCTGTTATCCCTCCAATACACATCACTCCTTATCTTTCAGCGTCATTGCAGATAACGTTAAGATTGTTATCCCTCCAATACACATCACTCCCTTATCTTTCAGCGTCATTGAAGATAACGTTAAGATTGTTATCCCTCCAATACACCACTCCCTTATCTTTCAGCGTCATTGAAGATAACGTTGAGATTGTTATCCCTCCAATACACATCACTCCCTTATCTTTCAGCGTCATTGAAGATTACGTTGAGATTGTTATCCCTCCAATACACATCACTCCCTTATCTTTCAGCGTCATTGAAGATAACGTTGAGATTGTTATCCCTCAATACACATCACTCCCTTATCTTTCAGCGTCATTGAAGATAACGTTGAGATTGTTATCCCTCCAATACACATCACTCCCTTATCTTTCAGCGTCATTGAAGATAACGTTGAGATTGTTATCCCTCCAATACACATCACTCCCTTATCTTCAGCGTCATTGAAGATAACGTTGAGATCTGTTATCCCTCCAATACACATCACTCCTTATCTTTCAGCGTCATTGAAGATAACGTTGAGATCTGTTATCCCTCCAATACACATCACTCCCTTATCTTTCAGCGTCATTGAAGATAACGTTGAGATCTGTTATCCCACCAATACACATCACTCCCTTATCTTTCAGCGTCATTGAAGATAACGTTGAGATCTGTTATCCCAACCAATACACATCACTCCCTTATCTTTCAGCGTCATTGAAGATAACGTTGAGATTGTTATCCCTCCAATACACATCACTCCCTTATCTTTCAGCGTCATTGAAGATTACGTTGAGATCTGTTATCCTCCAAGTCATATATTTCCCTCCAATTCACATCACTCCCTTATCTTTCAGCGTCATTGAAGATTACGTTGAGATTGTTATCCCTCCAATACACATCACTCCTTATCTTTCAGCGTCATTGAAGATAACGTTGAGATCTGTTATCCCTCCAATACACATCACTCCCTATCTTTCAGCGTCATTGAAGATAACGTTGAGATCTGTTATCCCTCCAATACACATCACTCCCTTATCTTTCAGCGTCATTGAAGATAACGTTAAGATTGTTATCCCTCCTACACACATCACTCCCTTATCTTTCAGCGTCATTGAAGATAACGTTAAGATTGTTATCCTCCAATACACCACTCCCTTATCTTTCAGCGTCATTGAAGATAACGTTGAGATTGTTATCCCTCCAATACACATCACTCCCTTATCTTTCAGCGTCATTGAAGATAACGTTGAGATCTGTTATCCACCAATACACATCACTCCCTTATCTTTCAGCGTCATTGAAGATAACGTTGAGATTGTTATCCCTCCAATACACATCACTCCCTTATCTTTCAGCGTCATTGAAGATAACGTTAAGATTGTTATCCCTCCAATACACATCACTCCCTTATCTTTCAGCGTCATTGAAGATAACGTTGAGATTGTTATCCTCCAATACACATCACTCCCTTATCTTTCAGCGTCATTGAAGATAACGTTGAGATCTGTTATCCCTCCAATACACATCACTCCCTTATCTTTCAGCGTCATGAAGATAACGTTGAGATTGTTATCCCTCCAATACACATCACTCCCTTATCTTCAGCGTCATTGAAGATTACGTTGAGATCTGTTATCCCTCCAAGTCATATATTCCCTCCAATTCACATCACTCCCTTATCTTTCAGCGTCATTGAAGATAACGTTAAGATCTGTTATCCACCAATACACATCACTCCCTTATCTTTCAGCGTCATTGAAGATAACGTTAAAATCTGTTATCCCACCAATACACATCACTCCCTATCTTTCAGCGTCATTGAAGATAACGTTGAGATTGTTATCCCTCCAATACACATCACTCCCTTATCTTTCAGCGTCATTGAAGATTACGTTGAGATCTGTTATCCCTCCAAGTCATATATTTCCCTCCAATTCACATCACTCCCTTATCTTTCAGCGTCATTGAAGATAACGTTAAGATCTGTTATCCCTCCAATACACATCACTCCCTTATCTTTCAGCGTCATTGAAGATAACGTTAAGATCTGTTATCCCACCAATACACATCACTCCCTTATCTTTCAGCGTCATTGAAGATAACGTTGAGATTGTTATCCCTCCAATACACATCACTCCCTTATCTTTCAGCATCATTGAAGATAACGTTGAGATTGTTATCCCTCCAATACACATCACTCCCTTATCTTTCAGCGTCATTGAAGATAACGTTGAGATTGTTATCCCTCCAATACACATCACTCCCTTATCTTTCAGCGTCATTGAAGATAACGTTAAGATTGTTATCCCACCAATACACATCACTCCCTTATCTTTCAGCGTCATTGAAGATAACGTTAAGATTGTTATCCCACCAATACACATCACTCCCTTATCTTTCAGCGTCATTGAAGATAACGTTAAGATTGTTATCCCTCCAATACACATCACTCCCTTATCTTTCAGCGTCATTGAAGATAACGTTGATTCTTTGCAGTCACCCCCTCCATTGCTTTACAGAACTCATTTCAGACTGGTTTTTCTCCTCCCATAGACATCACTACCGTACCTTAAAGAACCAAGTTGTATCTGTGTTGCCGTAAATATATCAAAATCCTGGCACTACATCAGATTTGTATGCATTCCATTTAACACTTACAGCTGTCCCCTTAGCAATCACGGTTAGAGTGGCAGGTGAACAGTCTCTTAGAAAATTGCAACTGTCATGCCATTAAAACCCATTGTAGCCTACAAGTATTAAGGTAGCATAGACTGTTACTCTCTTGTCCTATGAAGTGTTGAGTCACGTCTAAATACAGGAAAACCTCTCATATTCGGACTAATTGGGCCAAGGAGTGGTCCGAATAATGGGGGGATTATATATGGGGGGATATGTAAAAAAAAAAAAAAAAAAAAAAAAAAAAAGTGTTTTTTGAAATATAGCTAGGAATTTCGACCCCTAAAAAAAAAAAAAAAAAAAATCTAGGTGTATTGACCCCCCATCCCCCCCAACAAAAAAAAATTAGGTGTATGTATAGCTAGGAAATTTCGACCCTAAAAAAAAAAAAAAAAAAAATCTAGGTGTATTTGACCCCCCCCCCGCCCCCCCCCCCCCCCCCAAAAAAAAAATTAGGTGTATGTATAGCTAGGAAATTTCGACCCCCGCCCCCCCCCAATTTTTTTTTTTTTAAATAAATAAAAAGGAGGTCCGAATAATGTCAAAGTCTGAATAATGAGGGTCCGAATACGAGAGGTTTTACTGTACTACTTTCACACCCATATTTTACTCATATCTTATTTTGTTACATATTTTTCGTGATCACATTTTGCTTCACTGATCCTCACTATTGTCACATCATGTACTTATTTTGAGCACCCCGTTGAGTCGCACCTTCACAGCACAGTAACAGCAGGAGCACAGCAGTAGCACAGCAGCAGAGCGGTGAGGTGAGGCAGCAGGACACAGCAGGGCACAGCATCAAGCAGAGAGGGTGATGGGAGGACACACCACCACCACCACACAGGAACCCTTGACTCAGACTGCCTGCCTGCCCGACCCTCGTGTGTCTGGCTGTGGGGGAGGCAGAGGACGACCACAGTAAGGATCCAGCCACTACTAGTTACTGTGAGTGCCTGCTTCATTGAGAGAGAGAGAGAGAGAGAGAGAGGAATGAATGGTTTGGTATCATCTTATCAATTAGTGGATGTTAAAATGCCTGCTAGCTAGACTGTATATTGTAACTGAACACTGACTCCAGATTCGTGTTCAGCATGCCCGATAACTACTAGCAACTCATTTTCAAGCAAATCTATTTTTCAAAAAATTTGCAAATTTTCCAAGGGGTAAATTTACCCCCTTGGAAAATTTGCAATATTTTTTGAAAAATAGATTTGTTGAAAATGAGTTGCTAGTAGTTATCGGGCATGCTGAACACGAATCTGGAGTCAGTGTTCAGTTACAATGATTAGAAGTCCCTATTTCAGCCAATTCACAATGACATGATACTTCCAGATATTCCTTAAAAATCACAAATTAGACAAAACTTACTACAAGACATAACAATATGACAGGCATTGCTAGATTAATCATTACTTCAATATAACGATCAGTATTAGTATTTTCAGTATTAGTATTAGTATTATTAATCCCTATTTGAGCCACCCATGCGATTGTCAAAGTACTTATAAAAACCTAGGAATACTATAGCAATCCTGTGGGACTTCTAATGCCCTCCTATGACTCCTATAGGATGTCTGAAGGAGCGAAGAGGCCCGTGAAGGACTGAAGGATTGTATACCAAGCGAAGGATACTTAAAAAACATAGAGGAAGAGGAGAAAACGTTAGCTATGTGGTACCCTTTTAAAACTAAGTTACTGTACCTCCACCCACACACACACACTTTTTGCATCCTCTGGTGTATCTCAAGTTACTCTCGCGTCCTTCCCAATGAGAGAGAGAGAGAGAGAGAGAGAGAGAGAGAGAGAGAGAGAGAGAGAGAGAGAGAATAAAGGTAAAAAAAAAAAAAAAAAAAAAAAAAAAACGAGAAGAGAAAAGAGAATAAAGGTAAAAAAAAAAGAAGAGAAGAGAAGAGAGAGAGAGAGAGAGAGAGAGAGAGAGAGAGAGAGGTGACATAAGAACATAAGGATACTATAAGGATACTATAAGGAAGCTACAAGAGAGAGAGAGAGAGAGAGAGAGAGAGAGAGGTGACATAAGAACATAAGGATACTATAAGGAAGCTACAAGAGAGAGAGAGAGAGAGAGAGAGAGAGGCTGAAGATGGCACGGGATGTATGAAAAGAGAATAAATTACAAGATGAAGAGATAAAGGGAGGGAGACACACTTTTTTCCCAGTCGTTACGTCAGTGTTGCAATAGTCGTGGTGGAGGGAGGACGTGGACCCTCCTCTCTCTCGTTTTCCTGACTTGACTTACCCTCCCCACCCTGCCTTCCCCCATCCCTCCTTACCACTTATTCCCTTCCCTCCCTACCACTTATTCCCTTCCCTGCCCTTCCTTACCACTTATTCCCTGCCCTCCCTACCACTTATTCCCTTCCCTCCCTTCCTTACCACTTATTCCCTTCCCTGCCTACCACTTATTCCCTTCCCTGCCTACCACTTATTCCCTTCCCTCCCTACCACTTATTCCCTTCCTTCCCCTCCTTACCACTTATTCCCTTCCCTCCCTACCACTTATTCCCTTCCCTGCCCTTCCTTACCACTTATTCCCTTCCCTCCCTACCACTTATTCCCTTCCCTGCCCTTCCTTACCACTTATTCCCTTCCCTCCCTACCACTTATTCCCTTCCCTGCCCTTCCTTACCACTTATTCCCTTCCCTTCCTTCCCCTTCCCTCCCCTCCTTACCACTTAGCGCTTCCTTCCCTTGCCACTTAGATTATTTATAAGATTTTCCTAGGATAAATATTGAAGAAAAAAACTACAACTCTCTCTCTCTCTCTCTCTCTCTCTCTCTCTCTCTCTGCAATTCTGTCATTTTCAACCTATTTTATTTAGTTTCTTTTCTCTTATTTTCTTTCTTTCTCTCTCCCTCTCTTACTTTTATAGCTTGCTTCCTCTAATTCCTATCTCTCTTTCTCCTTAACCTCTTTCCTCTCCTCCCATTCTTATCTCCTCCTATCCCTCCCTTCCTCCGACGTCTTCTCTTCATTCTGCTGCTATCCCCACCCTCCCTTCCTTCCCTTCCCTCCCCTTCCTTCCTTCCCTTCCCTCCTTATTCCCTTCCCTTCCTTACCACTTACTCACTTCCCCCTTGCCTTCCTCCCCTTCCCTTCCCTTCCCTCCTTCCCTTCCCTTCTTACCACTTATTCCCTTCCCCCTTCCCTTCCCTTCCCTCCTCCCCCCCCTTCCCTTCCCCCTTCCCTTCCTTCCCTTCCCTTCCTTCCCTTCCCTTCCCTTCCCTCCTTACCACTTGCCTTCCCTCCCCTTCCCTTCCCTTCCCTCCTTACCACTTATTCCCTTCCCCCTTGCCTTCCCTCCCCTTCCCTCCTTACCACTTGCCTTCCCTCCCTTCCCTTTCCTTCCCTTCCCCCCTTCCCTTCCCTCTACCACTTATTCCCTTCCCTTCCCTTCCCTTCCCCTCCCCTCCCCTCCCCTCCCCTCCCCTCCCTTCCCTTCCCTCCCTTTCCCTCCCTCACCACTTACAATATTAATGAGGCGTATGTTGTTATAATGTGAAGGTTAAGTGTTAATTGTTAAGTGTTGACGTCTCCTTCCTTAGTCTTCAACATCATGTCTTCAGTGACAAGATACAAACTCCTTCTAGCACTGTAAGTTTGGTGTGTGTGTGTGTGTTTGTTTGTTTGTTTGTTTGTTTGTGTGTGTGGTGTGTGTGTTTGTGTGTGTGTGTGTGTGTGTGTGTACAGTTTATCTCGCTAGCATTCAGTTAACTTATATTTTTTAATGTTTAATATTTAATTTAACTTCATTTTAAATTTATTTTTTAATGACCTGCATCTTCCGTTCGCCTTCCCTTCCTTCAACAACAACAACAACAACAACAACAACAACAACAACTTCCTGTCTCGCATCTTTCGCCTTCCCTTCCTTCAACAACAACTACTACTACTACTTGTCTTGCATATTTTGTCTTCCCTTCCTTCAACAACAACAACAACAACAACAACAACAACAACAACTACTACTACTACTTGTCTTGCATATTTTGTCTTCCCTTCCTTCAACAACAACAACAACAACAACTACTACTACTTGTCTTGCATATTTTGTCTTCCCTTCCTTCAACAACAACAACAACAACAACTACTACTTGTCTTGCATATTTTGCCTTCCCTTCCTTCAACAACAACAACAACAACAACAACAACTACTACTACTACTACTACTGCCCTGCATCTTGCTTTCGCCTTCCCTCCCCTCCCGTCAAGGCCGCAGTGGGAACAGGTTACTCTGCCCTACCTACACAAACACCTAACACTCTGCCCTACCTACCTACCACAACCCTTCACGGCCACGCACCTTCACCTAACACCCACCCACCCTAACACCCCTAACACCTAACCCACCCTAACACCCAACCCCCCCTAACACCCACCCACCCCAACACCTATAGTCTATTATTTTTAACGAGGCAAAAAATGCTGCCCCCTTGCTGCTTACTGACTGATATTTGATGCCAGGAGAAGGGAATACTACGCTTCTTCTAAATTTCAGCTGTATTTTATCATAGTTAACCCTATTATCAGGCAAACATAGGCATAACTTTAGCATGAGACCTTAAGATAGAATGGATTTTTTGCCTTGTTCAAAAAAAAGGACTAGTACCTTGCCCGCCTGCCCCAAGTAACTAAGACAACTAGCTAGCTTAGTTATTTTGGCCCGCCCTGCCACGTATAGAAAACGAGGCTCTGCAAACACGAGGGTAGAGTAGAATAATAGCTAACCCCGTGAGGCCCATTACGTAATTTCCATTGTAATTTGGGTACCATTAGACGATTTTTAGTGACTATAAGCAATGTTTTTATAGCTATGACCTGTTTAGTATCCTTGGCCACTTACTAATTTGGTATATTATGTTAGTTTTTGTAATTTTATGGCTAACAAGACAATTTTTTTTATATGGCAAAGGAAAGATCTGGGCGTGAAGGGGTTAAGAGAGACAACTGAAGGGATAATATAGGATGTGCCCTTTAGAGGCTTTAACCCCTTCACGCCCAGATCTTTCCTTGGCTATATAAAATTATCTGTTGTTAGCCATAAAATTACGAGAATTAACTGAATATACCACATGAGTTAGTGGACAAGGATACTAAACAGGTCATAGCTATTAAAATATTGTTTATAGTCACTACAAATTGTTTAATGGTAGCCAAATTACAATGGAAATTCTGGGTCTCTAGGGGTTAAGTGTTATCTACGGTAGAAATAGTACACAACAATTACCTACTTAATTTTTTTCTCTCATAAAGTTAATACGTACACCACCACCACCACCACCACCACCACCACCACCACCACCACTACTACTACTACTACTACTACTACTACTACTACTACTACTACTACTACTACTACTACTACTACTACTACCACTACCACCACCACCACCTCCACCACCACCACCACCACTACTACCACCACCACCGCTTCCACCACCACCACCACTACTACTACTACTACTACTACTATTACTACTACTACTACCACCACTACCACCTCCACCACCACTACCACCACCACCGCTTCCACCACCACCACCACCACCACTACTACCACACTTATGCAATGGCTGCTACTGTTACTTCCCGCCAGTGTTAAGTTACATACAAGGCGTCTCGCATATGATAGCAGCGTTTGAGAGAGAGAGAGAGAGAGAGAGAGAGAGAGAGAGAGAGAGAGAATGATGAGAACTTTGTATTTTTTTCTTCTCTCTCTCTCTCTCTCTCTCTCTCTCTCTCTCTCTCTCTCTCTCTCTCTCTCTCGATATCAGTACCTAGAGAGAGAGAGAAAAAAAATATCTCATTGTACTTATTTCTTTAATTTCTTGGTGAACTTGATACACTCTCTCTCTCTCTCTCTCTCTCTCTCTCTCTCCATTAGTAAGAAACGGGTAGTTAGATACACACAAAAGAGGAGGAGGAAAATAGATAGAATTACATTTTTTTAGGTCAATTACGTAAATATGAAAGGGAGAGAGAGAGAGAGAGAGAGAGAGAGAGCTGTTGTTTATCGAGGACACAGAAATGGGCTATAAAAACCAGTAAACATTCCTCTCTCTCTCTCAAGGACAGAAAGACTACTCCTCCTCGTCGTGGTAGTAGTAGCAGTAGCAGTAGTAGCAGTAGTAGTGGTAGTGGTAGTGGTAGTGGTGGTGGTGGTGGCAGTAGTGGTGGTGGTGGTGGTGGCAGTAGTGGTAGTGGTAGTAGTGGTAATAATAGTAGTAGTAGTAGTAGTAGTAGTGGTGGTAGCAGTAGTGGTAGTGGTAGCAGTAGAGTTAGTGGTAGTAGTAGTAGCAGTAGTGTTAGTAGTAGTAATAGTAGTAGTAGCAGTAGTGATAGTAGTAGTAGTAGTGATAGTAGCAGTAGTAGTGATAGTAGTAGTAGTGATAGTAGTAGTAGTAGTAGTAGTAGTAGTGATAGTAGTAGTAGTAGAAGTAGTAGTAGGATCTCTTGACTCATAGGCCGAAAACACACATGATCAAAACACAAATAATGACAGCTAATCTAGGCGACGGAAAGCATGCAGAAAAATGAGAAATAGCTACAATATCACAAAGATGAATGGTAAAGTGTTTAGATGTTTAGTTTTCAGACCAATTAAATGTTTTTACAGATTAGCGTGGGCGTGTGTGTGTGTGACCTTTGTGGTGGTGTGGGCGCCCCTCCCCGCCCTCACCCCGCCCATGCCCGCCACCTCACCCCGCCCACCCCCACACAACACCCTAGTAACAGGCAAGACTTATTAACTTATGAAATTATTATTATTCTGTTGTTGTGTTGTAATTTTGTAATGCTGCACTATTTGTTCCTCCTCTCCTCCTCCTCCTCCTCCTCCTCCTCCCTCCTACCTCCTCCTCACTCTACCTCCTCTCCTCCTCCTCCCTCTTCCTCTTCCTCTTCCCTTCCTCTTCCTCTTCCTCTTCCTCTTCCTCCTCTTCCTCTTCCTCTATTCAACTTTCTTTTTTCTTTCTTCCTATTCTTCTGTCATATATTCCTTATTTCCTCCTCCTCTGCCTCCTCCTAATATCATCACTCATCCTCCTCTCCCCTCTCTCACTCCTCTATCTCTCACTCCCTCACTCCTCTCTTTTCTCATCCTCTCGTATCCTCTCCTCCTCCTCCTCTCTCCTCCTCCTCCTCCTCCCCTCCTCCTCCTTCCTCCTCTCATTCCTCTCCTCCTCCTCCTCCTCTCCCTCCTCTCCTCCTCCTCCTCCTCCTCCTATTCCAACATTTCTTCTTTCCTTCCTTCTTTTCACTATAGTCAACACTCTCTAATTCAAACTAATTGGGGAGAGACCTGGGTCAAATTAGCCAAAAGTCTGAATGATCCGATGGTGACCTCCAGCCCCTCCACACAATAATAAGTCACTCCAAAAATGCCAAAACAGCACAGATTGTAGTACTTGTTAAGTAGGCACCATATATGTACTCACCAAAACCATCGTATTTATACTATAATTATAAGCACACACACTTATAGTAACACATAATAAGATGCTATTTTCTCGGTTATTTATCAATCAATATTGTTTTGCTTTACGCCCAATGATGGCCCTTCATATACTTCATATTTACCTCTTGCACCTGCCTGCCATAGTTTTTTTTAGTAATTGCGAAAAACATGATTTAAAAATAATAGTTTTGTCTAATTTGTGTTTTTTAAGGAATATCTGGAAGTATGTCATTGTGAATTGGCTGAAATAGGGACTTCTAATCATTGTAACTGAAAACTGACTCCAGATTCGTGTTCAGCATGCCCGAAAACTGCTAGGAACAAATTTTCAAGCAAATCCATTTTTCAAAAAATATTGCTTAGTTTGCAAGGGGTAGGCCTATGCTTGCTATTCCTTGCTAAATTTGCAATATTTTTTGAAAAATTTATTTGTTTGAAAATGAGTTCCTAGCAGTTTTCGGGCATGCTGAACACGAATCTGGAGTCAGTTTTCAGTTACAATGATTAGAAGTCCCTATTTCAGCCAATTCACAATGACATGATACTTCCAGATATTCCTTACTTAATCTCTCTCTCTCTCTCTCTCTCTCTCTCATCCTTCCCCCCACAGGTCAAAGGTCGTGGCAAAAGGAGGAGAGCGAGGAGGCAAAGAATACTAAAGAAGAAGAAGAGGAAGACCAAAACACACCCTATTACAATGATGATGATGAGACAGTCCAATACGATGATGATGATGATAGCTATGATAATGATGAAGAAGGAAATGATAACTACAATGAAAGTTATAATTATGAAAATGAGGTCGAGGAAGGAATGGAAACTTTGGAAAATGAATATAATGACTACAATGAAGAGGGGGACAGTGGTGTTTATAATGACACAGGGGGGCAGTACAATGTCACGTCCCCCGAGGCAAGACTATTGATCTATAACCGCATCCCTAAATGTGTTTTTCCCCCATAAAACATACTACATGGTAAGCATTTCACCCCTTCCAACACTATAAAAACCTTTTCCTAACACACAAAAACAACCTTCCTAAACCTATAAAAAACCTTCCAACACACTATAAAAACCTTTCTAAACACTAAAACAATTTTCCTAACAACTATAACAACCCCCAAACACTATAACAACCTTCCTAACAAAAAAAACCTCCTAACCTATAACAACCTTCCTAACACTATAAAAACCTCTAACACATAAAAACCCTTCCTAACTATAACAACCCCACCATAAAAAAACCTTCCAACACAAAAAACCCTTCCAACACTAAAAAACCCTTTCCAACACCAAACAACCTCCTAACACTAAACCCCTTTCAACACTATAACCACCCCCTAACATATAAAAAACCCTTCCTAACACTTAACAACCTTCCAACCTAAACCACCCCTAACACTATAACCCCCTTTCCCAACATTTAAACCACCTTCCAAAACACTATAACCACCTTCCAAACACAAACAACCCCAACACAAAAACCCCAACACATAACAACCCAACACTAAAACCCCTCCAACACTATAACAACCTTCCAACACTTAAAAACCCTTTCCAAACCCAATAACAACTTCCTAACACTAAAAAAACCTTCCTAACATATAAAAACCTTCCAAAACACCTATAAACCTTTCCCTAACACTATAAAAACCTCCTAAACACAAAAAAACCTTCCAACACACTAAAACAACCTTCCTAAACACTATAACAACCTTCCAACACTATAACAACCCCTAACACTATAACAACCTTCCTAAACCTATAACAACCTTTCCTAACACTAAAAAACCCCTTCCCAAACCCTAAAAAACCCTTCCCTAACATTAACAACCTTCCAAACCTAGAAAAAACCTTCCTAACACTATAACAACCTTCCAACACATAAAAAACCTTCCAAACACAAATAAAAAACCTCCAAAACCATAACGACCTTCCTAACACTATAACACCTTCCAACACTATAAAAACCCTTTCCTAACACACTATAACAACCTTCCTAACACTATAAAAAAACCTTTCCCTAACCTAAAACAACTTCCCAACATTTCCCCCAATTTTCCTAACCTATAACCCCCTTCCAAACACTATAAAAACCCTTCCAAACCTATAACCATTTTCCTAAAACTATAACCACCTTCCAACACTAAAACACCTCCTAACATATAAAAACCTTCCTAACACTATAACAACCTTCCTAACACTATAACCCCTTCCAAACTATAACAACCTTCAACACTAAAACCCACCCCAAAACAAAAAACCCCTTTTCCTAACACTAAAAAAACCTTCCTAACACACTATAACAACCTTCCTAACACTATAAAAACCTTCCTAACATATAACAACCTTCCAACACATAACAACCTTCCTAACACTAAACAACCTTCCCTAACACTTAAAAACCCTTCCAAAACACATAAAAAAAAAACCCCTTTTCCAACCTAACCATTAAAAGGAAGGGTTATAGTGTCTTAGGTAAGTCATTGTTCATTATACCAAACCTGAATACCTTTTTTAAATTTGATATACATCGTATAAACATCTATAGATATAACTTCTGCATACTATATAAATGTCTTGCTAATGTTCAAAATATTCGTGTCATCAAACATTACACTGGTATATTTTTTCCGTCTTTCTATTCTACAAAACCACTGGTGATAGATTATGTAGCTATAGAAGTTAACACACACACACACACACAAAACCCCACCCCACCCCCCCCCACACTCACACCCACACACACCCCCACCCCCCCCCACCCCCCCCCACCACCCAAAACCACACACCAACCCCCCCACCGCCCCACACCCCCCCCCACCCACCCCCCAAAAAACACACACACACACACACACCCACACCCACACCCACACCCACACCCACACACACGGAAAACAGGGTAACACAACTTCAATTAGGACTGACAGCTAGTGTGTTTTTCTTTCTTTTCTCTTAGTCAATTGCTTATGATGTAAACAAATATAAAAAATAAAAATAATACTAATAATAAACGACGCCACACTCACCCTTCGCCTCCGCCAGGTGCTCGCGGAGGCTGGGTTACGACCACGTCTCCTCCGAGGTGTACGACAGACATCGCCTGAGTGGAGACATGCGGCGAGAGTTAGTACACCGCCTCACCGCCACCACCGCCACCGCCACCGCCACTCTAAGCTACGACAGACACCTCTACTACGTTAATTTTACAGCGTGAGTCTCTATTCGAACCTCTATGACTTGAAATTATTAACCTCTTAAGACCCAGGATGTAATTTCCATTGTATTTTGGGTACGATTAGACAATTTTTAGTGACTATAAGCAATGTTTTATAGCTATGACCTGTTTTGTACCTTGTCCCCTAACTAATTTGGTATATTCAGGCTTTTCGTTATTTTTTGGCTCGACAACAGACGATTTTTTATAGCAAAGGAAAGATTTGGGCGTGAAGGGGTTTAGTCTGTCAGTGTCTATCAATAGTCCACGAAAGACAACGAATATATCACGGCATGGTCTATAAAAGAATGATACAAAACTATAAACAAAACGAAAAATATAGTAGAAACAGAATTAAACAAGAAATTAGATGACTTATCTTACCCAGAGTCAGGAGGTTACGAAGGGTGTTAAAATCCTCCTCGGTCACCCCAGGGAAGGAGGAGAGAGGCCCGTGTATATCAATGTGGTGCGAGACCCTGTGGAGCGCTTCATCTCCTCCTTCTATTACCGCCGCAGCAGAGAGAGACTGGCCCGCATCTCGGCTCACGGCCACCTCACGGCCTCGCCCTCCATCAACTGGCTGAACAGGTGAGCCAACAGCCAGGTGCTATCTAGAGGAGAGATAACAGTTATATATAAGTTTTTGTACATTAATACGACCGTACGACATAATACGGACCATACGAGTGTACCTCAGGCTAGGGTTTACTTCCCGGGCGTAAATGGATATGTTTTTTTTCCCGGGAAATTGGTTCAAATCCCGGGATTCTTATTGTTGTTCCTGATCTCAGATTTGCACTCTGTACAATACACAATGCATAGTTTTCTTGTAGAGTAGGGCTTCAAAATGGCATAGAATATTACAGTAAAACCTCTCGTATTCGGACACTCATTATTCGGACCTTCTCCTTCGAAATTTCCTAGCTCTATACACGTTTTTTTTTTTTTTTTTTTTTTTTTTTTTTATTTTTTATACGGGTCGAATATTCTAGCTCTATACACCTTTTTTTTTTTTCTTTTTTTTTTCTTCGAAATTTCCTAGCTCTATACACCGTTTTTTTTTTTTTTTTTTTTTTTATACGGGTCGAAATTTCCTAGCTCTATACACCGTTTTTTTTTTTTTTTTTTTTTTTTTTTTCGAAATTCTAGCTCTATACACGTTTTTTTTTTTTTTTTTGTCGAAATTTCCTAGCTCTATACAGTTTTTTTTTTTTTTTTTTTTTTTTTTATACGGGTCGAAATTTCCTAGCTCTATACACCGTTTTTTTTTTTTTTTTTTTTTTTATACGGGTCGAAATTTCCTAGCTCTATACACCGTTTTTTTTTTTTTTTTTTTTTTTTTTTTTTTATACGGGTCGAAATTTCCTAGCTCTATACACCGTTTTTTTTTTTTTTTTTTTTTTTTTTTTTTTTTTTTTTTTTTATACGGGTCGAAATTTCCTAGCTCTATACACCGTTTTTTTTTTTTTTTTTTTTTTTTTTTTTTTTATACGGGTCGAAATTTCCTAGCTCTATATATATACACCGTTTTTTTTTTTTTTTTTTTTTTTTTTTTTTATACGGGTCGAAATTTCCTAGCTCTATACACCGGTTTTTTTTTTTTTTTTTTTTTTTTTTTTTTTATACGGGTCGAAATTTCCTAGCTCTATACACCGTTTTTTTTTTTTTTTTTTTTGGGTCGAAATTTCCTAGCTCTAGTTTTTTTTTTTTTTTTTTTTTTTTTTTTTTGGGTCGAAATTTCCTAGCTAATATATACACCGTTTTTTTTTTTTTTTTTTTTTTTTTTTTTTTTTTTATACGGGTCGAAATTTCCTAGCTCTATACTCACGATTTTTTTTTTTTTTTTTTTTTATCCCCCCATATATAATCCCCCCATTATTCGGACCACTCCTTGGCCCAATTAGTCCGAATATGAAAGGTTTTACTGTATTTTTTTACGATGGCTATCTTTTACTGTCATTCCATATATCATTGAATTTCTTTTATAGCTAACAGAAAGAGAGCGACTGTTTGTGTGTGCAAATTATTAGATATCTTTTTATCTGCCGGTCATTCCAGTGTTGTGAAGAGAACACTTGTCTTGTAGGGCAGGGCTTCAACATGGCATAACATAATAGTTCTTCTTTTAAATTTAATAATGTTTAAATGTCATTCTAGATATCATTGTATTTCTTTTGTGGCCAACAGAAGGAGATTGACTGTTTGTGCTTCTATTTGTGATTTATTATTGTCCACTGGTCATTCAAGTTTGTTTAGGTTTTTGTAGAATGTAGCTAGTGAGTACAAATATTACGAGAGAGAGAGAGAGAGAGAGAGAGAGAGAGAGAGAGGAGAGAGAGAGAGAGAGAGAGAGAGAAGGAGAGAGAGAGAGAGAGAGAGAGAAGAGAGAAGCAGAGGAGAGCTAGAGAGAAGTAGAGAGAGATGAGAAGACGAGTAAGAGAGAAGAGACGAGAAGAAGAGAGATGAGAAAGAGAAGAGACAGAGAGATGGCTGAGAGAGAGACGAGAGAGAGAGAGAGAGTAGAGGGAGAGAGGAGAGACGAGGATCTTGAAGAGAGAGAACCGAGAGAGACAGGAGAGATGGGGTGACGATCGGAGTCACCGAGAGAAGAGCTGCAGGTGAGTAGATGACCTCTTAGCGATGCTGAACCCAACTGACCTGTAGCCTGTAATACACTTAATGACTAACACCACACTGACCTATGCTATGCCCTGGTGTGTGCAGGACGGTGGAGCAGTGTGTGGAGTCTGGTGATCCCGAGTGTTCCTTCAGCCTGGGCACCAGCAGGAGATGTTGCTCACCTACTTCTGTGGTCACCAGGAGGCTTGCAGGTGAGTGTTGACCTCTTAGCATGGTGACCTCCTAGCTTGGTGACCTAACATAGTGACCTCCTAGCATGGTGACCTTCTTCTTCCTTCTTCTCTCTTGGTTGGTGACTATGTGGTGATCTATTCTGCTGGTGACTCCCTTATTTGGTGACCTGCTATGCTGAAAACTCTTATGTATTGCCATGTTAAGTCTGCATATATATGGTGACGTTTTCTTTGCCTATATCATTACTTACCTGTCGTGTGTGTTGCGTTTGTGTGTGCGTGTGCGTGTGCGTGTGCGTGCTGCGTGTGTGTGTGTGTGTGTGTGTGTGTGTGTGTGTGTGTGTGTGTGTGTGTAACTCTCACTATTCCCAAACAAGTCATGGCGTGTTAGTGATGTATGTAAACTAAATGACCACGTGATATTAGAAGCCATAATAACTAAGATAAAAAAATTAAGAACCTAAAAGGAAATTACGTAAGAGTATTTACTGATGGATATAATAACTTAGAACCCTATTAAGTGGTAGTAGTAGTAGTAGTTGTAGAAGTAGTAGTAGTAGTAGTTGTAGAAGTAGTAGTAGTAGAAGTAGTAGTAGTAGTTGTAGAAGTAGTAGTAGTAGTAGTAGTAGTAGTAGTAGTAGTAGTAGTAGTAGTAGTAGTAGTAGTAGTAGTTGTTGTAGAAGTAGTAGTGTAGTAGTAGTAGTGTAGTTTGTTGTTAGGTAGTAGTAGTGTAGTAGTAGTAGTAGTAGTAGTAGTAGTGTAGTGTAGTGTAGTGGTGTAGTGTAGTAGTGTAGTGTAGTGTAGTAGTAGTAGTAGTAGTAGTAGTAGTTGTAGTAGTAGTAGTAGTTAGTAGTTAGGTTATGTATGTAGTAGTGTGTTAGTAGTTAGTAGTAGTAGTAGTAGTAGTTTAGTTAGTATGTAGTTAGTAGTGTAAGGATAGTAGATATATACACTTACAAGGCATTATTTTAGGTAGATAATTAACATGGTTAGTATAAGGTTAGTTAAAGATTAGATATCAATAAACATTTGAACCCTAAGGAAGTTTTTTGGTAAGGAATTGCAAACCAGCTTGAAAATGAGCATTGTATACATATTATATACATATATTTCATACATACAAAATGACTTAACTCTATAGCACTGTGGCAAATCTGTTCAATAAGTTAACTAGTGGGCAGTTAACAATGCAAGGACAAGTTTTACCAGCATAGCACACAAGACAAAGAAATAAGTGTGATTCTAACAGCTGACTGACGCATGACTTACCATATGACTGACACACACACACACACATGACTGACACACACAACTTACGACATGACTGACACACATGACTTTCCACATGACTCACACACACATGACTTTCCATGACTCACACACACATGACTTTCCATGACTCACACACACATGACTTTCCATGACTCACACACACATGACTTTCCATGACTCACACATGACTTTCCACATGACTCACACACACATGACTTTCCACATGACTCACACACATGACTTTCCACATGACACACACACACATGACTTTCCACATGACTCACACACACATGACTTTCCACATGACACACACACACAACTTACGACATGACTCACACACACATGACTTTCCACATGACACACACACACATGACTCACACACACATGACTTTCCACATGACTCACACACACATGACTTTCCACATGACTCACACACACATGAATTTCCACATGACCACACACACACAACTTACGACATGACTGACACACACATGACTTTCCACATGACTGACACACAATTTTGCATAACCCGATAAGTCATAAAAGTTATTGTGAGTTTATACATCCCAGTCATCCAACGCAAGACTCCCATAGTTGCCATTTACAGATCTTTGGGTTCTAGGCGTTGGGTTAGAAGATTTACTGTTAGAAAAGGATGGCGACACGTGTCACGAACTCAACCGGAACAGAAACTCAGAATCTAGGCTGTGTGACATAGGGCTAGAATAAGAAGCTGATTTTTATGCTCGTATTCGTAGTCACATACCATGATTGCTCGTGTAATTGCTATGATTTTGTTCCATTTCTACTCAGTCAAAATGATTCACTTGATCTTGTAGCTGCCATGGAAAGTACTAGAGCAATCATACAGTACTCCTATTGCAATGAAAGTACTAGAGCAATCCTACAGTACTCCTATTGCAATCACAACAGAGATCTTGTAGCTGCCATGGAAAGTACTAGAGCAATCCTACAGTACTCCTATTGCAATCACAACAGAGATCTTGTAGCTGCCATGGAAAGTACTAGAGCAATCATACAGTACTCCTATTGCAATCACAACACAGCTGGCATGACCTATTGATTTCATTAGGACAAGACAAAAAGTGAACAATGACCACGTACAATGATGGTATGTGACTACGAATACGGGCAGTTAGTCTCACACACACACACACAACACACACACACACACACACACACACACACACACACACACACACACCCTGAGATCACTTTGGTTAGCCTATCTTACCATCCTAAATAGCACATAATAATAGCGTTCTTGTTAACATACGTAGCGTAAGAAACGTCACCATCTTTTGTGCCCCTTGTATTCGCCGTGTCTGTACGTAATCCCTCCTATCCTTATGTTCTTATGTCCTATCGCTGGTTACGCTTGAGCTGCCGAGGGTGATAGGCAAACACACCCTCCACCTCACTATCCACCTAGCCACCCATCCTATCCTATCATAACACAGGGTTAGAAATTGCCATGACTGTCCTGTTAGTTAGTAATCACATCACTTCTTTGGTTCACACTTTGCCCTCCCACACCACTCTCTCACTCTCTCTCTTGCTCTCTCACTCACTACCTCTCTCTCTCTCTTGCTCTCTCTCTTGCTCTCTCACTAACTCTCTCTCTTGCTCTCTCACTAACTCTCTCTTTTGCTCTCTCACTCACTAACTCTCTCTTGCTCTCTCACTAACTCTCTCTCTTGCTCTCTCACTCACTACCTCTCTCTCTCTTGCTCACTAACTCTCTCTCTTGCTCTCTCACTCACTAACTCTCTCTCTTGCTCTCTCACTCACTACCTCTCTCTCTCTTGCTCTCTCACTAACTCTCTCACTCACTCTCTCTGCTTCATCTTCTCTTTGCTCTCTCACTCACTACTCTCTCTGCTCTCTACTGCTCTCTGCTCTCACTAACCTCTCCTTCCCTCTCTCTCTTGCTCTCTCACTAACTCTCTCACTCTCTTGCTCACTAACTCTCTCTCTTGCTCTCTCACTCACTCACTCTCTTTCATTCATTCGGTCTTTTGCTTCACTTTCTTTTTTATTCCTTCTTCCTCTCTCCCTCCACCAACAACATCTCACACTTGCTCACAATCTGTCCTCAAAATCACGCCACACTCTTTCTCTTCACTCACTCAACTTCTGGCTCTTATAAATCTCTCTGCATTTACTAACTCTCTTGTCATAATTCTTATGCTTTCACGGCACTAAGCAATCATTCTCCATATTGGGCTTTTGTTATTGTGGCTTTGTAGCTTTTCTCACCAAACATACAACAACAACAACAACAACACAGCAACAATTGACCTAAAAAAAAATCACGCCACAGTTACATCATTCACACAAAATTCTGGACTTATAAAAATCTCATAGCATTTATCTAAGTCAATTAATGGTATAAATAGATCAAATTAGTGACTTATCGACGAAGCACTAAGCAGATCATTCAGAGTCAAACACAACATTGTAGACCTTTAAGAGTGTTTAGTATTGGAATGTAGCTATAACTCTTAGTCATTATCACATACACTACAGTAAAACCTCTCATATTCGGACTAATTGGGCCAAGGAGTGGTCCGAGTAATGCAAGGATCCGAATAATGGGGGGAAATGTATAAAAAAAAAAAAAAAAAAAAAAAAAAAAAAAAAAAAAAAAAAAAAAAAAAAATCTAGGTGTATATATATGTAGCTAGGAAATTTCGACTCCTGGAGAAAAAAAAAAAAAAAATTCTAGGTGTATATATATAATAGCTAGGAAATTTCGACCCCTAAAAAAAAAAAAAAAAAAAAAAAATAGGTCCGAATTACGAGAGGTTTTACTGTATTGTTGTGGTTATTCCTGCGATGGACGACCGCTGTTGCATACAATAGATAACGCCATGAAATAAGTATCGCCTTACCTCACACCCCCCCACCGTTCCTTAATGATTGACCACAAAACACTCCTAGATGGAAGTGTTTACCAAGATAATCCCTTCACCTGCCTTGTCATACATCTAAGCACACTAACATAGACCTAAGACGTGTACAGAGCTAGATCACCCAATGCCTTGCTCCTACTAGCTAATCACTACACTCATGCCTTCCTCCCTTCTCTCCTGTCTCCTCCACCAACCACAGTACCACAGTAACCACACACGTCATGGTTAATCACTTATAAAGGAGTATTTTGTGGTAAATAAGTAGGAACGGCGGGGGTGTGAGGTAAGGCGTTACTTATTTCACGGCGTTACCTATTTTATGCCACACTGGTAATCTTTTGTGTGTTGACCTCGGTTATTCCTGGACACTACGACCTTCTAAATCACAACCCTGATAAGTTACTCTACACCACAACCTTACAACACTTGCCCCCCCCACACACACACACACAACACCCAGACACGCGCACACACACACACAACACTTCTACACACACCCACCCACACCCACATACACACACACACACACAACACTTGCCCCCCTTCACACACACACACACACAACACTTGCTCCCCCACACACACACCCAGACACGCGCACACACACACACACACAACACACACCACACACACACACACACACACACAACACTTGCCCCCCCCACACACCACACCCAGACACACACACAGCACTTGTACACCCACACACCCCCACACCCACACACAGCCTATAGCACCCCCTGATCTTCACTAAAATCCACAGTAGGCGGAGTCAGTTTGAGGGCAAAGTTATGGGAGAGCCAGATGTCTTGCCCGCCACCCACCCCACTGGGACTCCTGCAGGGGGAGGACGGGGGAGGGGGCATCAGTCTTCCTGGGGGCTGAGAGGTCCTCGAGGAACTGTAGACGGGACCCCCCATAGCTCTGTACCCTCACCCGCCTTATGCCCTCCAGCTGGGTGTCATCCAAACCGGCCTGTGGGTGGGTGAGGGAGAGTGTGGGTGATACTGATAGTCACTCATAACTCACTCACTCACTCTCATCTCATTGCACTCCTTACTACCTCCCTCACTACCTCATGTCTTGGTAAATATGCACATAGGATAGGTAAACATACTCCCCTGTCTTGAGTGACGGAGTGTGTGAAGGGCATTGATGGGACTGAGTGATGGGAGTGAAGGGATTGTGTGATGAAGGGAAATTGTTGAAGGGCATTGATGGGACCGTGTGATGGGAGTGAAGGGATTGTGTGATGAAGGGAAAGAGTGGGTGAAGGGCATTGATGGGACCGTGTGATGGAGTGATGGGAGTGAAGGGATTGTGTGATGAAGGGAAAGAGTGTGTGAAGGGCATTGATGGGACCGTGTGATGTAGTGATGGGAGTGAAGAGATTGTGTGGTGAAGGGCATTGATGGGACCGTGTGATGGAGTGAAGGGATTGTGTGATGAAGGGAAAGAGTGTTGAAGGGCATTGATGGGACCGTGTGATGGAGTGATGGGAGTGAAGGGATTGTTGAAGGGCATTGATGGGACCGTGTGATGGGAGTGTTGAAGGGCATTGATGGGACCGTGTGATGGAGTGATGGGAGTGAAGGGAAAGAGTGTTGAAGGGCATTGATGGGACCGTGTGATGGAGTGATGGGAGTGAAGGGAAAGAGTGTTGAAGGGCATTGATGGGTGTGAAGGGATTGTGTGATGAAGGGAAATAGTGGTGAAGGGCATTGATGGGACCGTGTGATGGAGTGATGGGAGTGAAGGGATTGTGTGATGAAGGGAAAGAGTGGTGAAGGGCATTGATGGGAGTGAAGGGATTGTGTGATTAAGGGAAAGAGTGTTGAAGGGCATTGATGGGACCGTGTGATGGAGTGATGGGAGTGAAGGGACTGTGTGATGAAGGGAAAGAGTGTTGAAGGGCATTGATGGGAGTGAAGGGCAAATTTGGAGGGAAAATAAGCCTAAATGGATAAATTTGTGTTTCATAAAGACGTTTCAATGTGTGAAGTGAGCAAAGGTCAAAAGGTCAATGTGTGAAGTGAGGTAGGTCAGTAATTGAGAGGTTTTTAGTCTGCAATGGGAGTGATGGGTAGGTGAGGGGCAACGGTAGGTCAACACAACACTCACGGCAGGCTCGGGGTTCGGGTCGCTGGTCTGTGGTTCCTGGTGGGCAAGGTCGCGCTGTCCGCCTCCCGAGCACAAGACGCAGGTCACCGCCTCACCGCCACATTGGGTGTGGTAACTGTGGCCACAACTGTAAGGCAACCACACACCCTGAACCACACACCCTGCCTCACCACCACTGTGTTATAAGGCTCTCTCTCACTAACTCTCTCTTGCTCTCTCACTAACTCTCTCTCTTGCTCTCTCACTAACTCTCTCTTGCTCTCTCTTGCTCTCTCACTAACTCTCTCTTGCTCTCTCACTAACTCTCTCTCTTGCTCTCTCACTAACTCTCTCTTGCTCTCTCACTAACTCTCTCTCTTGCTCTCTCACTAACTCTCTTGCTCTCTCACTAACTCTCTTGCTCTCTCACTAACTCTCTCTTGCTCTCACTAACTCTCTTGCTCTCTCACTAACTCTCTCTCTTGCTCTCTCACTAACTCTCTCTTGCTCTCTCACTAACTCTCTCTTGCTCTCTCACTAACTCTCTCTCTTGCTCTCTCACTAACTCTCTCTTGCTCTCTCACTAACTCTCTCATCTGCTCTCTCACTAACTCTCTCTTGCTCTCTCACTAACTCTCTCACTAACTCTCTCTTGCTCTCTCACTAACTCTCTCTTTTGCTCTCTCACTAACTCTCACTAACTCTCTCTTGCTCTCTCACTAACTCTCTTGCTCTCTCACTAACTCTCTTGCTCTCTCTTGCTCTCTCACTAACTCTCTCTTGCTCTCTCACTAACTCTCTCTTGCTCTCTCACTAACTCTCTCTTGCTCTCACTAACTCTCTCTCTTGCTCTCTCACTAACTCTCTCTTGCTCTCTCACTAACTCTCTCTTGCTCTCTCACTAACTCTCTCTTGCTCTCTCACTAACTCTCTCTTGCTCTCTCACTAACTCTCTCTTGCTCTCTCACTAACTCTCTCTTGCTCTCTCACTAACTCTCTCTCTTGCTCTCTCACTAACTCTCTCTTGCTCTCTCACTAACTCTCTCTTGCTCTCTCACTAACTCTCTCTCTTGCTCTCGTCACTAACTCTCTCTCTTGCTCTCTCACTAACTCTCTCTCTTGCTCTCACTAACTCAATCTTGCTCTCTCACTAACTCTCTCTCTTGCTCTCTCACTAACTCTCTCTTGCTCTCACTAACTCTCTCTCTTGCTCTCTCACTAACTCTCTCTTGCTCTCTCACTAACTCTCTCTCTTGCTCTCTCACTAACTCTCTCTTGCTCTCTCACTAACTCTCTCTCTTTGCTCTCTCACTAACTCTCCTCTTGCTCTCTCACTAACTCTCTCTTTGCTCTCTCACTAACTCTCTCTTGCTCTCCTCACTAACTCTCTCTTGCCCTCTCACTAACTCTCTCTCTTGCTCTCTCTCTAACTCTCACTAACTCTCTCTTGCTCTCTCACTAACTCTCTCTTGCTCTCTCACTAACTCTCTCTTGCTCTCTCACTAACTCTCTCTTGCTCTCTCACTAACTCTCTCTTGCTCTCACTAACTCTCTCTTGCTCTCACTAACTCTCTCTTGCTCTCTCTCTCACTAACTCTCTCTTGCTCTCTCACTAACTCTCTCTTGCTCTCTCACTAACTCTCTCTTGCTCTCACTAACTCTCTCTTGCTCTCTCACTAACTCTCTCTTGCTCTCTCACTAACTCTCTCTCTTGCTCTCTCACTAACTCTCTCTCTTGCTCTCTCACTAACTCTCTCTCTTGCTCTCTCACAGTGTGTGGGTCATTGTTTTTATAGACATTGATGAACATAAGAAAATAAGGAAGAATACTTATGTTCACACCCAACACACTGCTAAACCCCAGCAAACCCAGCAGGAGACCCAGCACCCACCTGTGGACGAGGGCTCTGCTGGAGGGGTGGTAGGGGCTGTGGCAGAGGGCGCAGCAGGAGGTCTGCACGGCTAGGGGGCAGCGGGCCTGGGCGTGCTGCTGGGACAGGTGGCGCAGCTGATCCCCCGCCAACATGCGCACCACACTGGCGTACAGTGTCTCCTCGTACACGTAGCGCTCCACCATGCCTGTACGGGACACCATGGTCAACTTAGGGCACCATAACACTATCATTACATCCATAACACTATCATAACATCCACCATGCCTGTACGGGACACCACAGTCAGCTTAGGGCACCATAAAAAAAAAATCATCTCATCGCCTCACCCCTCAAAATAATTCTACCCCTATACAAAAAATTCTGGCACCCCCAAAAAAAATTCCTGGGTGCCCCCCTGATACCCCCCCACTGCCTGTTTCCTCACCCCCCCCCTTCCCCCTACAGGACCGTGGGCAGCCAGGTGGCCCTCCAGGTGGCTAAACAGGTGGTGTCCCGGGAGTACAGTGTGGTGGGGCTGGTGGGGAAGATGGAGGCGTCCCTGGGGCTGATGCAGAGCCTGGTGCCCGCCTTCCTGAGGGGCGCACTGCACTCCTACCATAGCATTAGTGAGTGGCTGGCTGTGGGTGGGTGTGGGTGTGGGGGGGTGTGGGTGTGTGTGTGTGTGTGTGTGAGAGACAGTGAGAGTGTGTGAGAGAGTGAATGTGTGTGTGGGTGTGTATGTGTGTGTTTAGGTGTGTGTGGGTGTGTATGTGTGTGTGTAGGTGTGTGTGGGTATGTATGTGTGTGTGAGAGAGAAAGAGTGAGTGTGTATTCATCTAGTTGTATTTTACAGGGCCAGAGCAATGCTCGTGTGGCCCCGTCTCCATATCAACATTTTTATCATTCATCCTTAGTGCTTAGTGTTGGCCGAAGCCACCACCCCGGAGAGCGGGTCACAAACCCCCGGCTAACACCCGGTACCCATTCACTGCTGGGTGGACAGGGGCTCGGGTTTTAAGGAAACAACCCATCTGTTTACGCTCCGCCCGGGGATCAAACCCGGGACTTCTCGGTTGTGAACCGAGCGTGCTTCCCCTACACTACGGAGTACTCTACTCTACTACCCTAGAGGAGTACCCCTGAGAGAGGGAGAGAGGGGTGTGAGAGAGAGAGAGAGTGTGTGTGTGTGTGTGTGAGTATAACAGGCATATAACCACACATACAAGCTTGTGTTTACTGGTCTACCTTCCCTTATACAAAACGCCACACACATCAACACTCCTTGTGCAATCCTCAATACTTGACGTGACTTATTTAGCTCTAACACATGACTTTACTATTAACAGAGAGGAAGCAGGAGAAGGTCAACAAGAACACCCACAAGCCATCAGTGCCAAGGAAGGTCAGGTCAGAGTTAAGGAAGAGAATGGCGCTGGATATTGACTTCTATAACTTCCTGAAACAAAGGTTATTCTTGCAGACTCGGACATTTCTCGGCGAATGAGTGATTTGAGTCTTTAAGTACAGGGGGATTAAGGGTGATCTAGTCGGAAAATATATGATACTCTGGTAATATTGCTCAGTTTGTGTGTGTGTGTGTGTGTGTGTGTGTGTGTGTGTGTGTGTGTGGTGTGTGTGTGTTTAATGGTTGATGAGGAAAATATATGCGTTTATTTTATCTCTTGAGCATTCCTTATCCTTATCTTCAACACACACACACACACACACACACACACACACACACTTGAGAAAAGAAGAGAAAGGGGAGATTTTATAGCAGTGTACAGAGCATCAATGGGTCTGGAAAAAATTGATAGAGAAGATCTGTTTGTGTGGGACGATAGAAGTACAAGAGGTCATGAGAAGAAATTGAAAAGGACAACATGCAAGACGGACATAAAAAAATACAGCTTCCCGTCTAGAAGCCTAGAAGCCTGGAACAACCTTGATGCAAAAGTGATTAAATGCAAGAAGTATTCAGGACTTCAAAGGCAAGCTGGATAATAGTAGATTTGGAGACGGGACAGTACGAGCATAACTCTTTTCCTGGATGTTACAACTAGGTAAAGGCACACACACACACACACACACACACACACACACACACACACACACACACACACACACACACACACACACACCCTAATAGAAACTAAAGAAACTCGGAAATTAAACTAAAAAAAAAAAAAATTCACTCGAAAAAAAAAAAAAAACGAAACATGAAACTCGGAAACTTAAAAAAAAAAAAAAAAAAACACACACACATACACCCACACACACACCCACACACATACACCCACACACCCACCCAGCCAGCCAGCCTCACCCTTCAGAAGATGTTTGATCTGAGCAAAGTTTCCGTCGCAGTAGCCCGGGTCTTGCATGACTCTCTCCAGGATGGCAGGCAGGGATATGTGGGTCATCATGCTGTTGACCACGTGACCCACCATCTGACGCATCTCTGGGGGGGGCGGAGAGAGAGAGAGAGAGAGGTATGGGGTATAAGGAAGCAGAGTGAGGTAAGGTAAGACCCGAAATGGAAAGGAGTAGAGAGAGAGAGTAGAGAGAGAGAGAGGAGAGTAGAGAGAGAGAGAGAGAGAGAGGAGTAGAGAGAGGAGAGGAGAGAGAGAGAGAGAGAGGAGGAGACAGACAATTGAGAAAAAATATACTCAGACAGCATAACATCATAAGGAGAGAGAGAGAGAGAGAGAGAGAGAGAGAGAGAGAGAGAGAGAGAGAGAGAGAGAGAGAGAGAGAGGAGAGAGAAGAGAATAAATTAATTAATCATAAACAAGTCTATAAAAGTAGTAGTGTTTGTGGTGTTGGGTGTGTGGGTGTGTGTGTAAATGTGAATGTATCATAACAGGGGCAGGGTGTGGGTATGTGTGTGTGTGTGTGTGTGTGTCCAGTACCGTGGGCAGGGTGTGTGTGTGTGTGTGTGTGTGTGTGTATGTGTGTGTGTGTGTGTGTGTGTGCAGTACCGTGGGCAGGGTGTGGTGTGTGTGTGTGTGTGTGTGCAGTACGTGGCATGGTGTGGGTGTGTGTGTGTGTGTGTGTGTGCAGTACCGTGGGCAGGGTGGGGGTGGGGGGACAGGGTGGGTTGGGTGGCCAGCAGTACGTCTAACAAAGGGAACCACAACTCCCTCCGGCCACTCTCCTCCAGCTGTGAAGACCCCAGCTGGCACACTCGCACCAGCTTCACCACCTGCGACAACACAGACGGAGGAAAAAAATAATACTTGTAAATAAATAAATATACGGCAATTAATATATTTTTTTAAATCCATTAGGTATATATGAAGACCATTTACCATACGAGGCGCTTATTTCAGAAAGTCAATAAACGCCGTAAACAAAAACCTGAGAAAATGGATCCAAAGTTTTCCTATGTTCAAAATGTCGTATCTTTTAAGGGAGCGTCAGGTCACACGAATATTTCCGGAAATATTCGTGTGACCTGACGCTCCCTTAAAAGATACGACATTTGAACATAGGAAAACTTGAAGCCATTTTCTCAGTTTTTTGTTTACGGCGTTTATTGACTTTCTGGAATAAGCGCCTCGTATGGCCTATAAGAAGATGCCAGCAGTGTTGCCAACTGACCTGGGCCTGCACATGTCCTAACGCGTTGTTGATGTCCTTGTCTTCGCTGGCAACACTGGATAACAGCTGAAGGGAGGAACAACAGGCCTTGAAACACAACACAACAACCAATAGACAACACACACACACACACACACAGCCATACCCACAACCCCTCCCCCCCCCACACACCCTAATAGAAACTAAAGAAACTCTGAAATTAAGCTAAAAAAAAGTTTACTCGGAAATCAAACTTTAAAAAAAACAAGAAACTCGGAAACCAAAAACAAAAAAAAAAAAACAACAACAACAACACACACACACAAAAAAAGTCTGTTATGAGAAGACTTAAGAAATGTGTTCTGCCATGATTACAGTGGTAGAGTATATATAATTCCTACCCAAGAACTTGAATTCGTGCCGTAAAAGTGGCGATCAAATTAATTGCTCGAAAAAACATCCACCATTGTTGTGACGTTACACAGTGGACACGGAACGACGCGGGGACTGAACTAACTAAAACCCTAAAAAATCAATAAACTCGGCAGGTAAACTAAAATATAACTAATTACCCTTAACTACTCTACTCACCTCGTCCACTCTGCCCTGAAGGATGGCTAATAGGATGTCAAAAGCACCCTTAATGTCGCCCGCTCTCTCTAATAGGAAGGCCGTGGATTCCTGCTGCTTGTGTCTCCTGCAGATCTGAAAGGAAAAAATTACTGCGTGAATAAATGGAAAACATACAGTTGGGTTACTGTGTGGGAAAATATAGTAGTATTAGTAAATAACAGAGGAGGGGTAGTAGTAGTAGTAGTAGTAGTAGTAGTAGTAGTAGTAGTAGTAGTAGTTGTTGTAGTAATAGTAGTAGTAGTAGTTGTTGTTGTTGTAGTAATAGTAGTAGTAGTTGTTGTTGTTGTAGTAGTAGTAGTAGTAGTAGTTGTAGTAGTAGTAGTAGTAGTTGTAGTAGTAGTAGTAGTAGTTGTAGTAGTAGTTGTAGTAGTTGTAGTAGTAGTTGTTGTGTTGTAGTAATAGTAGTAATAGTAGTAGTAGTAGTAGTAGTAGTAGTACTGTAGTAGTAGTAGTAGTAGTTGTACTGTAGTAGTAGTTGTACTGTAGTAGTAATAGTAGTAGTAGTAGTTGTAGTAGTAGTAGTAATAGTAGCAGCAGTCATAGCAGTTCTACATACAATCACACACACACACACACACACACTATTTTATAGCAGTGTACAGAGCATCAATGGGTCTGGAAAAAATTGATAGAGAAGATCTGTTTGTGTGGGACGATAGAAGTGCAAGAGGTCATGAGAAGAAATTGAAAAGGACAACATGCAAGAGGGACATAAAAAAATAAAGCTTCCCGTCTAGAAGCCTAGAAGCCTGGAACAACCTTGATGCAAAAGTGATTAATGCAAGAAGTATTCAGGACTTCAAAGGCAAGCTGGATAATAGTAGCTTTGGAGACGGGACAGTACGAGCATAACTCTTTTCCTGTATGTTACAACTAGGTAAATACAACTAGGTAAATACAACAAGGTAAATACAACTAAGTAAATACAACTAGGTAAATACAACTAGGTAAATACAACTAGGTAAATACAACTAGGTAAATACACACACACAAAAAAACTTAAAACAACGTAAACTAAATTTTTAAAAACGAAAGAAACTCAGAAACTAAACTAAAAATAAACTAAAGAAATCTCCGCCAACCTCCCCGACCACAACACAACCGTCCACCACACCTGCAGGGTTTGCTCCAGGCGGTACCCCTCGGCGCCCTTGAGGTAGGCGTACACCTGGCCCGGCTGCACCTCACACATCAGGTCTATGTAGTCCTCCTGCAGCTGCGGGGTGAGGGGGGCATCGCCGGCCTCCCCCCCGCGGCCCCCCGGCGATGTGTGCGTCCACCTGTTCAAGATTAGACCCATATAGAGCTATCGTTCTCATTAACAGTATTATTCTAGTCATGAAATTGTCTGTTGTCAGCCATAAAATTACGAACTGGAAATTGTCTGTTGTCAGCCATAAAATTACGAACCAGAAATTGTCTGTTGTCAGCCATAAAATTACGAACCAGAAATTGTCTGTTGTCAGCCATAAAATTACGAACCAGAAATTGTCTGTTGTCAGCCATAAAATTACGAACCAGAAATTGTCTGTTGTCAGCCATAAAATTACGAAAAGTAACTGAATATACCAAATTAGCTAGTGGACAAGAATACTAAACAGGTCATATCTAAAAAACATTGCCTATATTCATTAAAATCGTCTAATGGCACCCAAATTACAATGGAAATTACGTTCTGGGCCTCAAGGGGTTAAGACGGTAAATTTCCAGTTTGACACCGAATTCACTTTGGCGGACGAAACAATATTTTTCTGGTGAGTTTTGATGTGTTTTCAATTAATCTGGTAACTATTTATGTCGCCAATAACTTTTTAAATTTTTTTTAAAGTAAGGTAAACGTTAGGTATAGGTTCAGTGAGGTTCAATTTATTTTTCAATAATTTCTGTCGTAAAAAAAAAAAAGAGAAAAAAAAAGATGATTTGTTTGTTATATCCACATGTGAGAAAAAACATCCCACAGTAACACACTCCAGCTTGACGCACCTGTAGGTAAAGAGTGCGTGCAGCAGGGTGAAGAGTGCGTCTGTGTGGCCTCGCAGCTGCTCCACCACAGGGCACAGCAGGGGAGTCAGCTGCTTCACCGTCAGCAGCAGACTGGCCACACGACTGCTGTCTATATCCAGCAGTACCTAAAGCAGTTACATTTTTTTTTTTTTACATTTATGCCTATAGTGCCTGTAGCATATATAGCACACTATACTCTACTACACAGCACTATACTTTTAGTTACATACGCTACGACAGAGTATAGTGTGTTTAGTATATTTATAGTTACATAGCAGACTATACTGTTATATTTATGAGGGGAGAAATGGTGCCCCCTTGCTGCTTACTGCCTGATATTTGATGCCAGGAGAAGGGAATACTATGCTTCTTCTTAATTTCAGCTGTATATTCTCTCTCTCTCTGTCTCTCTCTCTCTCTCTCTCTCCTCTCTCTCTCTCTCTCTCTCTCTCTCTCTCCTCTCTCTCTCTTCTCTCTCTCTCTCTGTGTCTCTCTCTCTCTCTCTGTGTCTCTGTGTCTCTGTCTCTGTGTCTCTGTGTCTGTGTCTGTCTCTGTCTCTCTCTGAACCCTATTTAACCCTTCACTGCTTCCCTAAGACCCTTCAACACTACCCTCAATACACACCCTGATATGCTTCACAAACTGCTCCTGGATCTTCTGTGCGTGCAGGTCAGTAAACATGGCGGAGGACAGCGCCGAGCGGACGTATGTGAACACCTGGTGCCTCCTCATCGGGTCCTCCAGGTAACACTCCACGATCTTCTCCAGCTCCCCGCGCTCCTCGTAAACGTACTCACATACACGGTAACTGCAACACACACATGCACACACACACACAAACTATTTAAAGGAAAACTGTACAGATGTAGACACTTACTCACACACATGGTAACTGACACACACACACACACACATGGTAACTGCAACACACACACACACACATGGTAACTGCAACACACACACACACACATGGTAACTGCAACACACACTCACACACATGGTAACTGCAACACACACTCACACACACATGGTAACTGCAACACACACTCACACACACATGGTAACTGCAACACACACACACACACACATGGTAACTGCAACACACACTCACACACATGGTAACTGCAACACACACACACACACATGGTAACTGCAACACACACTCACACACACATGGTAACTGCAACACACACTCACACACATGGTAACTGCAACACACACTCACACACACATGGTAACTGCAATACACACACACACTCACACACACATGGTAACTGCAATACACACACACACACACATGGTAACTGCAACACACACACACACACACACACATGGTAACTGCAACACACACACACACACATGGTAACTGCAACACACACACACACACACATGGTAACTGCAACACACACACACACACACACACATGGTAACTGCAACACACACACACACACATGGTAACTGCAAAAACACACACACACACACATGGTAACTGCAACACACACACACACACACATGGTAACTGCAACACACACACCACACACATGGTAACTGCAACACACACTCACACACACATGGTAACTGCAACACACACTCAACACATGGTAACTGCAACACAACACTCACACACACATGGTAACTGCAACACACACACACACACATGGAAACTGCAACACACACTCACACACATGGTAAACTGCAACACACACTCACACACACATGGTAACTGCAACAACACACACACACATGGTAACTGCAACACACACTCACACACACATGGTAACTGCAACACACAATCACACACACATGGTAACTGCAACACACACTCACACACACATGGTAACTGCAACACACACCACACAACATGGTAACTGCAACACACACTCACACACACATGGTAACTGCACACACACTCACACACATGGTAACTGCAACACACACACACACACACATGGTACTGCAACACACACTCACACCACATGGTAACTGCAACACACACTCACACACACATGGTAACTGCAACACACACACACACACATGGTAACTGCAACACACACACACACACATGGTAACTGCAACACACACACACACACATGGTAACTGCAACACACACACACACACATGGTAACTGCAACACACACTCAGGAAATAGCTAGGAAATTTCGACCCCTAAAAAAAAAAAAAAAAAAAAAAAAAAAAAAAAAAATCTTAGGTGTATATATAGCTAGGAAATTGCGACCCCTTTAAAAAAAAAAAAAAAAAAAAAAAAAAAAAAAAAAAAAAAAAAAAAAAAAAAAAAAAAAAAAAGGTCTGAATAATGAGGGTCCGAATACGAGAGGTTTTACTGTACCTAACCTAACCCTTCACACCCTCACCCTCGCTACTCACAACTCACTACAACAACTCTCACAACTCTTAACCTATATCAGCAATTTCCTAACCCTCACACCTTCTCTCAACCTGACACCCTGGCTACTCACAACTGTGCCTGGCGTGCCCTCAGCAGCAGGTACTCAGGGTCGTAGTGGGCCAGGCCTCCCCCCTGCAGCAGCTCCAGCAGGGCCGTCTGCCGCTCGTCATGGTAGCTCTCCGTGTCAGAGGACGTCAGGTGGCAGAGGACCTGGGGACGAGAGATGTTTATGTTACACTCGCTTATGTTCTCTGCCTGTCTGTGTGTCTATCTATCTATATGTCTGTCTCTCTATCTATCTGTGTGTCTATCTATCTATATGTCTGTCTCTCTATCTATCTATCTGTGTGTCTATTTATCTATCTGTGTGTCTATCTATCTATATGTCTGTCTCTCTATCTATCTATATGTCTGTCTCTCTATCTATATGTCTCTCTATCTATCTATATGTCTCTCTATCTATCTATATGTCTCTCTATCTATCTATATCTGTCTCTCTATCTATCTATATGTCTGTCTATCTATCTATATGTCAGTCTCTCTATCTATCTATATGTCTGTCTATCTATCTATATGTCTGTCTCTCTATCTATCTATCTGTGTGTCTATTTATCTATCAGAGGACGTCAGGTGGCAGAGGACCTGGGGACGAGAGACGTTTATGTTATGGCAAAGAAACTGGGGACGAGAGATGTTTATGTTACACTCACATATTAAAATTCTCCCTGGCCATTTGTACCTCCTAGCTTACCAGGTCAAGAAGTTACTAGTCTAGGGAGTACCTGCAGAGCCCCCTGAGGTCTGTCGTTACCTGGTCAAACAGCTGTCGGTTGATGGCTATGGCCCCCTGCTGCTTGGACATCTGGCGGGCTATGAAGGTAAACAGAGAGCCAAGCTGTGGTGCACCAAACTCCTTGTCATTCACCATCACCTGGGGACAAACGGCAACCTTACTTATTAGACACAGGTACAGGGCAGTGGTGTGTAGTGTGCCTCACCCTCACCCTCCCAGCCTCACCCTTATTCACCCTCCCTCACCCTTATTCACCCAGCCAGCCTCACCCTTATTCACCCAGCCAGCCTCCCTCACCTGTATGAGTATGTCCACCACCCGCTGCCGCTGCTGCATGCCCAGCTCTGAGGTGAACTCCTCCTCCTCGAAGGCCAGGGCCAGCACGTTCAGGAACTCCCGGGTGTCAAACCTGAGCAGCGTCCTGAGCAGGGGGAAGGAGGGCTCGGAGGACAGGGCGTTCTTGGAGTGCAGGCAGGTCAGAGACTTGAAGATCTCGTGCTTCACCTGCTTCAGCTGGGCCGGGTCAATCTCGCCGTGGGGGTAGCCGCGCCCCGCCAGGCAGCACGACACGTACACCAGGATCTTGTTGCCCAGACGCACCTGTGTGTCGTGCAGGGCCACCCCGCCGTCCAGGGCCCCCCGCAGCACCGTCACCAGCTCCTCCAGGGGCGTCACAAAGTCCCCCATGCCCCGGGTGTAGATGTAGAAGATGGCGTCGTAGAGGCCGTGTGTCCAGCACAGCGTCATGGCCTGGTGCAGGTCCAGGCAGGGCACGGACAGGTGCACGATGCAGGCCTCGGCAGCCTGCAGGCGCCCGCTGGCCTCCTGGTGGGCCAGCAGGCACTGGCTGATGCTGGGGGACATGTCGGCCAGCTGGTCACTCAGGATGTACGGCTCCAGAGCCTCAAGGAAGATGCCTGAAACACACACACACACACCAACACTGTCTTACTGCCAACACACTAACACCTCCACCTACACCTACACAACACCTCCACCTACACAACACCTCCACCTACACAACACTGTCTTACTGCCAACACACTAACACTTGCATCTACACAACACACCAACACCAACACCAACACCAACACCAACACCTTCCCTGACATACCTCAAACACCAAGTATAAACACTGTTATGACCTTCACCTTTACCTTCTACCTGCCTTCTTCCCTTCCCTTCTTCTTACCTTCTATATCCATATTATATACCCTCATTTATCCTTCCTTTTCTCCATATTTAATTTTCTTACCTTTTACCTTCACACCACACCACCACACTGAGACACCACACCACCACACTGAGACACCACACCACCACACTGAGACACCACACCACCACACTGAGACACCACACCACCACACTGAGACACCACAACACAACACTACCACAGCACCATAACACACACAGCACCCTAACACAGCCTCACCCTTGGAGATGGCGTCCTCACAGAAGGTCTCCCAGCACCGGCCAAACAGCACCTCCCTCAGCCCTGCGCCCACACACACACGCACACACAGAGGCACCAGCTGCGTGTAGTGCTGCGTCAGGGCCACCAGGTTGCCTCGCTCCGGCACGCTGGCCAGGGCCGTGTCCAGGTAGTGACCCAGCAGCTCCCCGACCTTATCCTGCACCAACTGGGAGGGAGGGAGGGAGGGACCTTTACAGTGCTATAGAGAAAGGCCCATTAACACCACATAGGGTTTAATGGCACATCTCAAGACCTTTAAATAACAGTATAGTGCTTGTGGTGTGAATAGCGATGGATGGACAGCTGAAAACTTGGGTTGCCTGTCAGGAAGAGCATCCGGGGCATAAAACTCATGTCACAAATTTAAATGATAAACGCCGACAATAGTATTGAAAGCATATCATCGACCGTCTAACCTCATAAGACATTGTGGGAAAATCTGACGTTAAACATAAAGATGATGATGATGAATAGGATGGATGGTGAAAGCAATGAAAGCCTGTATAGCAAGATTAAAAGGTGTATTGAAAGTTGAATGTTTTTTTCCCGCCCCCCTCCTACCTGCTGCCTCTTCTCCTTCTTATGCTTGAGTCCCACGATGGCCATGGCCTTGTCTTGATAGATGTCCAGGGCCAGCTGTAGGGCCTCCTGCACGTGGCCAGTCTTCACCAGGTGGTCCAGGCGGTCTAGCCACGAACGCACCGTCACCACCTGACAACACACACACAGACAGATGCTTTAGACCAGGGGTGGGGAACGTCTGGCCCGCAAAACCCTTGGGTCCGGCCCTGCCAAGGCAACCACAGACCAGACTCAAAATACTAGGAGCTTTTTTTTCATACCAACATAAATTTTGGAGCCCTGTGGCCTCACCTGGAAAGACTTGGTCCCCAGCAGCAGCACCTGGGACCCACAGCTCACCATGGAGTGATAGCACGCACGCTCCCCAGCCAGGGCCTGGGGGGGGGGGGCACACAACTGATTATTACACGGCACTGATTATGATACGGCACTTATTATTACACGGCACTCTTGTATCCATCAGTCATCAGAGGCAAGATTAACCCCTTCACGCCCAGATCTTTCCTTGGCTATATAAAATAAGGCAACACTAAAGGCCCCCATCCACGGTACGATTGGTCGTACGATCTGATCCGATGGATATCCTACCACCCACTAACGATCCGACCGCACCTCAGGATCTATTCACTTGGTGATAGAAACGGTGGAGAGCGGTTCCCATGATGGGTCTATGCAACGAGGATCGAATTACTTTTGATGGAATCTGATACCACAACTGAGGAGCGTAAACATCATCCGCGCTCACACCAAATTTCATAGAGGCAATTATTTTCTTAATATATTTCCGGCACACTTCTCATATTGTTTTTTTTGTTTTTTTACTGTTTCCACATTAGCCTGACTGTCGCTCACTGTCCCGCTCCTTGAGTTTCTCTGCCAATACTTCATAAGCTGCATTTTTCTTATATTTATCCATTTACTTTTTGCTTTTTATTTCCCACAAACATTCAGTTTCTATATAATTGGATGAATTCTGTCCAAAAGTGTTTGTCATTAAAGAAACAATTCATCTTGGTAGTCCTCTCGCGACGCTGTCAGTGGCGAAACTGACGGTTGGCCTCACGATCAGCACACTCACGGTGCCATCCGGTCTGAACCGGATGATGTGTCGGATCTAAAAACCAAACACTGCTTGGTCGCATCCGACCAGCTGTCAGTCGGTCGGACAGACCAAAATCACCCCACTCACGATCCAATCTGGTTGGATCCAACCAGATCTGTCCGATGGTCGTACGACCAGATGGCACCGTGGGTGGGGGCCTTAATGGGTGACAAGACTGTATGCATGGTTGTGATTTTACATGATAGTTTTAGAAATGTATGAGATTTAGAGGCTTGTATATTCATTCCCTAAATATCACGCATACCCTGCCCCTAATGTGCCTGTGTTAGGTATTTTTTGTTTTGCTCTAGTACTTAAGTTAACTCTTTGTCTTGTTGTTGTTGCTTTTTTTGTCTGTATGCCTACGGGCAATAAAAAAATAATAATAATTATTATTATTATTACCACACCCTGCCACCCCTACCATGGCCTTGCTGACGTTCCCCCCTGTAGCAATGGCCTTGAAGTGTGGCGAGGCGTACACGAGGCCAAGGGGCGCCAGGTCTAGCCTCTCCAGTTCCTCCTGAGTCTTCACGTCCACAACATGCAGCCTCTCCCGGGCATCCATGAGAGCCAGGGTGCGGGTGTTGAGCCATGCTATGCCCTGCACTATGTAGCCAACGGTGATCTTCTGTAGCGCCACAAACTGCAGCTCCTCCTGACTACCATGTGTCAGCTGTCAGAGAGAACATAGGAACATAAGAACATAAGACCTACAGAAATTAAGAACTAAAATACAGAAAATAAGATCTTCTGACAAACTGCAGCTCCTCCTGACTACCGTGTGTCAGCTGTCAGGGAGAACATAGGGATATAAGAACATAAGATACAAATGTAAGAGTAAATTTGATCCTTGTGAACTTTGTTTTGATTTACTTTTTGTGTTTTCTTTGTTTATTTTATTAATGTTGGCGATTGCATATTATGTAATTTAGCCTTTTGTGCATATTACATATTTCTTTTTTATGCCTTTTTTGTGAATTTAGCTTTGTGTGAATTTATGCATTGTTGTGAATTTATGCCTTTTTTGTGAATTTATGCATTTGTTGTGAATTTATGCATTTTTTGTGAATTTATGCATTTTTTGTGAATTTATGCATTTGTTGTGAATTTATGCATTTTTTGTGAATTTATGCATTTTTTGTGAATTTATGCATTTTTTGTGAATTTATGCATTTGTTGTGAATTTATGCATTTGTTGTGAATTTATGCATTTGTTGTGAATTTATGCATTTGTTGTGAATTTATGCATTTTTTGTGAATTTATGCATTTGTTGTGAATTTATGCATTTGTTGTGAATTTATGCATTTGTTTGTGAATTTATGCATTTGTTGTGAATTTATGCATTTTTGTGAATTTATGCATTTTTTGTGAATTTATGCATTTTTTGTGAATTTATGCATTTGTTGTGAATTTATGCATTTGTTGTGAATTTATGCCTTTTTTGTGAATTTATGCATTTGTTGTGAATTTATGCATTTGTTGTGAATTTATGCATTTTTTGTGAATTTATGCATTTGTTGTGAATTTATGCATTTGTTGTGAATTTATGCATTTTTTGTGAATTTATGCATTTTTTGTGAATTTATGCATTTGTTGTGAATTTATGCATTTTTTGTGAATTTATGCATTTGTTGTGAATTTATGCATTTGTTGTGAATTTATGCATTTTTTGTGAATTTATGCATTTTTGTGAATTTATGCATTTGTTGTGAATTTATGCATTTGTTGTGAATTTATGCATTTGTTGTGAATTTATGCATTTGTTGTGAATTTATGCATTTTTTGTGAATTTATGCATTTGTTGTGAATTTATGCATTTGTTGTGAATTTATGCATTTTTTGTGAATTTATGCATTTGTTGTGAATTTATGCATTTGTTGTGAATTTATGCATTTGTTGTGAATTTATGCATTTGTTGTGAATTTATGCATTTGTTGTGAATTTATGCATTTGTTGTGAATTTATGCATTTGTTGTGGAATTTATGCATTTTTTGAATTTATGCATTTGTTGTGAATTTATGCATTTGTTGTGAATTTATGCATTTGTTGTGAATTTATGCATTTGTTGTGAATTTATGCATTTGTTGTGATTTATGCATTTGTTGTGAATTTATGCATTTGTTGTGAATTTATGCATTTTTGTGAATTTATGCATTTTTTGTGAATTTATGCATTTGTTGTGAATTTATGCATTTGTTGTGAATTTAGCATTTGTTGTGAATTTATGCATTTGTTGTGAATTTATGCATTTGTTGTGAATTTATGCATTTTTGTGAATTTATGCATTTGTTGTGAATTTATGCATTTTTTGTGAATTTATGCATTTGTTGTGATTTATGCATTGTGTGAATTTATGCATTTGTTGTGAATTTATGCATTTGTTGTGAATTTATGCATTTGTTGTGAATTTATGCATTTTTGTGAATTTATGCATTTGTTGTGAATTTATGCATTTTTTGTGAATTTATGCATTTTTTGTGAATTTATGCATTTTTGTGAATTTATGCATTTGTTGTGAATTTATGCATTTGTTGTGAATTTATGCATTTTTGTGAATTTATGCATTTTTTGGAATTTATGCATTTGTTTGTGAATTTATGCATTTGTTGTGAATTTATGCATTTGTTGTGAATTTATGCATTTTTTGGATTATGCATTTTTTGTGAATTTATGCATTTTTTGTGAATTTATGCATTTGTTGTGAATTTATGCATTTGTTGTGAATTTATGCATTTTTTGTGAATTTATGCATTTGTTGTGAATTTATGCATTTTGTGATTTATGCATTTTTGTGAATTTATGCATTGTTGTGATTTATGCATTTTGTGAATTTATGCATTTTTTGTGAATTTATGCATTTGTTGTGAATTTATGCATTTGTTGTGAATTTATGCATTTTTTGTGAATTTATTGCATTTGTTGTGAATTTATGCATTTTTTGTGAATTTATGCATTTGTTGTGAATTTATGCCATTTTTTGTGAATTTATGCATTTTGTTGTGAATTTATGCATTTGTTGTGAATTTATGCATTTTTGTGAATTTATGCATTGTTGTGAATTTATGCATTTGTTGTGAATTTATGCATTTGTTGTGAATTTATGCATTTGTTGTGAATTTATGCATTTTTGTGAATTATGCATTTGTGTGAATTTATGCATTTGTTGTGAATTTATGCATTTTTTGTGAATTTATGCATTTGTGTGGAATTTATGCATTTGTTGTGAATTTATGCATTTGTTGTGAATTTATGCATTTGTTGTGAATTTATGCATTTGTTGTGAATTTATGCATTTGTTGTGAATTTATGACATTTGTTGTGAATTTATGCATTTTTGTGAATTTATGCATTTGTTGTGAATTTATGCATTTGTTGTGAATTTATGCATTTTTTGTGAATTTATGCATTTTTGTGAATTTATGCATTTGTTGTGAATTTATGCATTTTTTGTGAATTTATGCATTTTTGTGATTTTGATTTGTTGTGAATTTATGCATTTGTTGTGAATTTATGCATTTGTTGTGAATTTATGCATTTGTTGTGAATTTATGCATTTGTTGTGAATTTATGCATTTGTTGTGAATTTATGCATTTTTTGTGAATTTATGCATTTGTTGTGAATTTATGCATTTGTTGTGAATTTATGCATTTGTTGTGAATTTATGCATTTGTTGTGAATTTATGCATTTGTTGTGAATTTATGCATTTGTTGTGAATTTATGCATTTGTTGTGAATTTATGCATTTGTTGTGAATTTATGCATTTGTTGTGAATTTATGCATTTTTTGTGAATTTATGCATTTTTTGTGAATTTATGCATTTTTTGTGAATTTATGCATTTGTTGTGAATTTATGCATTTGTTGTGAATTTATGCATTTTTTGTGAATTTATGCATTTTTTGTGAATTTATGCATTTTTTGTGAATTTATGCATTTGTTGTGAATTTATGCATTTGTTGTGAATTTATGCATTTGTTGTGAATTTATGCATTTTTGTGAATTTATGCATTTTTTGTGAATTTATGCATTTTTGTGAATTTATGCATTTTTTTGTGAATTTATGCATTTTGTTGTGAATTTTATGCATTTTGTTGTGAATTTATGCATTTGTTGTGAATTTATGCATTTTTTGTGAATTTATGCATTTGTTGTGAATTTATGCATTTTTTGTGAATTTATGCATTTGTTGTGAATTTATGCATTTGTTGTGAATTTATGCATTTGTTGTGAATTTATGCATTTGTTGTGAATTTATGCATTTGTTGTGAATTTATGCATTTTTTGTGAATTTATGCATTTGTTGTGGACAATACAATATCTCTATATCAATCTATCTGTCTGACCTTTCTTTCTTATTGATTATTATTAGTAGTAGTAGTAGAGGTAGTAGTAGTGGTCATACATGTCTTGGGGTGTTATAGCTGGGTTATAGACAGTTATAGGTGGAATTACTGTATGTTATAGGCAGAACTGGGCACTATTTAAATACAATTGTATTTAAATACAATTGTATTAATGGTATACACGCAATTGTATTTATATACATTTGTGTATTTAAAAATGTATTTATAAATACATTGGTTGTCATGTATTTAAATACAGTATTTAAATACTTTTATGAGTATTTAAATACAGTATTTAAATACTTTTATGAGTATTTAAATACATTTAATATAAAAATGTAAATACTTTTTTCACAGTTAATTTGGCCATAAACCCGCCCCACTATCTGGCAACCCTGATGTTACAGTGAACCAGGGTTGCCACGGCCAAGGCAACCCTGATGTTACAGTGAACCAGGGTTGCCACGGCCAAGGCAACCCTGATGTTACAGTGAACCAGGGTTGCCACGGCCAAGGCAACCCTGATGTTACAGTGAACCAGGGTTGCCACGGCCAAGGCAACCCTGATGTTACAGTGAACCAGGGTTGCCACGGCCAAGGCAACCCTGATGTTACAGTGAACCAGGGTTGCCACGGCCAAGGCAACCCTGATGTTACAGTGAACCAGGGTTGCCAAGGCAACCCTGATGTTACAGTGAACCAGGGTTGCCACGGCCAAGGCAACCCTGATGTTACAGTGAACCAGGGTTGCCACGGCCAAGGCAATGTCCTGATTGCAAGGATATTTAGGCCTGAGAAGGACATTTCTAAGGAAACCCAAAATCTAAGGAAATCCTAAGGATTTTTTTTCTTTTTCGGACATGTTAAAATTTGTGTGTATTTAAAAATGTATTTAAATACAATTGATGTATTTATTATTTAAATACATTCGTAAAATGTATTTAGTATTTAGTATTTAAATACATTTCTCCCATGTATTTAGTATTTAGTATTTAAATACATTCACTGTATTTAGTGCCCAGCTGTGGTTATAGGTGGAAAGACTGTTTATCTATCTAGCCGCCTGACCTGGTAGAAGTAAACGCTGCGTTCCCGGCCAAACGCCAGCACGGGATCGATGACTCTGGTGCCGTCGGACATCTGTATGACCACGAACTGCCAGGCCAGGATGGGCAGGGTGGCGGGGGAGGCCTTCAGGGGGTGGGAGAACAGCACCTTCAGCTGTGGCCGCAGCGACACCACGATTACCTGCGCCACAACAACACACCGAGGATTAATTAGGTGATTATTTAACCCCTTGAGGCCCAGAACGTAATTTCCATTGTAATTTGGGTACCATTAGACAATTTTTAGTGATTATAAGCAATATTTTATAGCTATGACCTGTTTAGTACCCTTGTCCACTAACTAATTTGGTATATTCAGTGACTTTTCGTAATTTTATGGCTAACAACAGACAATTTTATATAGCAAAGGAAAGATCTGGGCGTGAAGGGGTTAATAGCCTGTACGATAATTCCCAAATGAAAGTGTTGGCAACCCACACTGTCCTTATAGTCACCTTGGATATCGTCGCCATGGCCAGTATGACAGTCTCGACGGAGGGCGTGGCGCGGAACTGTGACATGAGTAGCGGTTCTATGGTGCACACCTCGCCGCGACTGCCGGAGAAGATGCACCGCGACTCGTTGGAGTTTAGACCCATCGTACGCTTGACTGACAACTCAAACACCGACCCACCGCTGTCGCTGATCACTGCTACGCCAGGGTAATCAGTCCACTGTGGGGGGTGGGGGGGGATAATGGTGGTGGTTAGCTTAGGGTCCTGTGTGTGTGTGTGTGTGTGTGTGTGTGTGTGTGTGTGTGTGTGTGTGTGTGTGTGTGTGTGTGTGTGTGTGTGTGTGTGTGTGTTTTTCGTGTTTGTACTTATATTGGTGAATGTTTTTTTGTCGCTATTACCTCTTGTAGTTCCTGTGTGTGTGTGTGTGTGTGTGTGTGTGTGTGTGTTGTGTGTGTGTGTGTGTGTGTGTGTGTGTGTGTGTGTGTGTGTGTGTGTGTGTGTGTGTTTAAAATGTTCTGGACACTGCGAACAATCAAAAACAAAAAACAACAAACTAAAATTCCCAAACCACAACGTATCAAAACCACCCAAAAAACACATACACATACACACACACATACACACACACACACACACATAACCTCACCTTAAGATGCAGTACAGCCGTGAATGGTGTGTGTGCATCGGGTATGGTCTGCAGCATCTTACTGGAGGTCAGGTCAAAGAGGCAGATTTGACCCTTCGCAAACCCCGCCAGCAACCGAGTGCAGTCCGGGTTGAGGGCGAGCGCTGATACTGACCCGAACTGCTCCCCATGCTGGTTGAATTAAGGTTGTTTGCTTAGGTTAGGTTGTTTAGGTTAGGTGTTTGTGATGGTTGAATATAAGGTTGATTTTTAAGGTTGATTATTAAGGTTGAATATAAGGTTGATTTTCAAGGTTGCTTTTTAAGGTTGAATAAGGTTGGATATAAGGTTGATTTTTAAGGTTGAATATAAGGTTGATTTTTAAGGTTGAATATAAGGTTGATTTTTAAGGTTGAATATATGGTTGATTTTTAAGGTTGCATATAAGGTAGATTTTTAAGGTTGATTTTTAAGGTTGATTTTTAAGGTAGATTTTTAAGGTTGATTTTTAAGGTAGATTTTTAAGGTTGAATATAAGGTTGATTTTTAAGGTTGATTTTTAAGGTTGAATATAAGGTTGAATTTTAAGGTTGATTTTTAAGGTTGATTTTTAAGGTTGAATATAAGGTTGATTTTTAAGGTTGAATATAAGGTTGATTTTTAAGGTTGCATATAAGGTTGATTTTCAAGGTTGATTTTTAAGGTTGAATATAAGGTTGATTTTTAAGGTTGAATATAAGGTTGATTTTTAAGGTTGAATATAAGGTAGATTTTTAAGGTTGAATATAAGGTTGATTTTTAAGGTTGATTAGGTTGATTTTTAAGATTGAATTTAAGGTTGATTTTTAAGGTTGAATATAAGGTTGATTTTTAAGATTGAATATAAGGTTGATTTTTAAGGTTGAATATAAGGTTGATTTTTAAGGTTGAATATAAGGTTGAAGGTCTGTCTGTCTATCTATTTCTAGCCCTCAAACCTCGCCCTCACCTGAGTGGATCCGAGGCAGCACTTGAGGCCTGCGTGGGTTCAAACACCAGGATCAGCCCATGACTGGTGCCTATGCAGATCACCAAACCCACAGCCATGGTCGTGGGCAGCCCGGCGCCCACGCGGTCCTGGGGGGAAATAAATAAATAATAATAATAATAATAATAAATAATAATAATAATAATAATAATAATAATAATAATAATAATAATATAATAATAATAAATAAATAAATAAATAAACATGATTAAGCCTACCTCCCTCCACACACACACACACACACACACACTCATAGGTCGTGTAAAAAAAACGTGGTCCAAAAAACGTCAAAAAAAGAACAGAAATTATAAGTCAATAAACATAAATGAAATATAAATGGTAAATACAACAAAAAATGAATGAATAAAAAAAATTTGAAAGCCATAAAGTTAAAAGAAATCAAAGAACAACAGAAAATAGAGAAGCCTCCAAATGACTAGATATAAAAAGGTGGAAAAGTTTTATAAATACCTACGTACTATATGGATTATTTACAGGGTTATTATTATTACAGGAGAACCTCATTTAACCGGCATTTAAAACAACGGCAGCCTCAAAACAACGGCACTAATCGAACCAGGCTTTTTTTTTTTTTTTTTTTTTTTTTTCTCCCCGGCCTCCAGCAGGGAGGACCACGGGCTAGCTTGAGCTCGTCAGAGAGATCCTGTGAAAAAAGAGAGGAGAGTGTTCGTGGTGCTGGCGTGGGACACGAGGACTGGCTTGTCCATCCTGACGAGGATTAGGGGTAGAAAGGGCCACTCAGCAGGATAACCCAGGCAGTAATTAGGTATAATTATTTCAAAAACTGAGAAAATCGGCAGAAATTTAGTTCAAATTTGGCGGGGTACGCAGGGTTGGCAACCCTTTCATCCCTTTCACTGGTAAACTCTGGAACTCTCTTCCTGTTTCTATTTGTCCACTTTCCTATGACTTAAATCTTTTCAAGACAAGAGTAACAAGACACCTCCCGAACTAAATTGGCTCACCCCTCTTTTTTATTTTATTCTCTTAGTCTTCTTTATAGGGACTGGCGACTAAGAGGGCTTTGTGTTACCCATTTTTGTTGTGCCCTTGGCCAGTTCCGTGATAGAAAAAAAAAAAAAAAAAAAAAAAAAAAATAGTGGGCTTTTGGGCGATTCCATAAGAGTAACTCTCAAAACAACGGCAAAATGAGTTATCCGGCATGCGCTCCCCCCCCCCGAGGGTGCCGGATAAAAACGAGGTTTTCCTGTATTAGGAAATACACACCGGTACGTCTATGGATTAGTCACAGGATTATTGATTTTTTGTAATAATGTTTGTGTGTGTGGGTCACTTTTCGTAGTTTTATGGCTAACAACAAAAACAAATTTCTAGAAGCCAAGGAAAGATCTGGGCGTGAGGGGTTCATAAAAAAAAGGGATAATTTATAGTTTCACCCAACCAACGATTTTTTGATGCGCCTTATGTTTTTCTGGTGTGTTTTGATGTGTTGTGAATGAATCTGCTAACCGTTCTGTCGCAATTTTTTTTTTTTTTTTTTTTTTTTTTTAGTTAGGTAAAGGTTAGGTTAGGTTTAGGTTAGTTTGTTCTTTTTTTTTTTTTTTCATTTCTGCCCCCCCCCCCCCCCCAAAAAAAAATGCGACAGAAACGGTTAGCAGATTAATTCAAAACACATCAAAACACACCAGAAAAACATAAGGCGCATCAGAAAATGGCTGGTTGGGTGAAACTATAAATTGACCCAAAAAAGTATTAGTGTTGGAGATGGACGCGTTAGTTTTAGTTTTATTAATTATATTAGTTTAAAAAAAATTACGATTAGTGTTGTTAATGGCCGGGTGACTCACATGTGCGGAGACGCCTTATGTTTTTCTGGTGTGTTTTTATGTGTTTTGAATGAATCTGATAACTGTTTCTGTCACAATTTTTTTTAATTTTTTGTTATTAGTTAGGTAAAGGTTAGGTTAGGTTAGGTTAGGTTAGGTTAGGTTAGGTTAGGTTAGGTTAGGTTTAGGTTCTTTTTTTTTTTTTTTTGTCATTTCTGCCAAAAAAAAAAAAATACTCACATGTGCGGAGACGAGTTGTGACGCGACGCCCTTGAGGATGACATGGCGGAGGATGGAGCCGTGAGTCTTGTTCTGCTGCTCCCGCCTAGCCCGGCCCCCCCCGCTGTGCCGCTCGGTGGAGGACGTGCGGCTGCGGGAGTCCGAGCTTCCCCGGGAGTGTACCGAGAGTGTGTCCGCGCCCTCGTTGGGAGAAGGAACTCTGGGGTGGACGGGAAAAATGATGGCCGGTATTAGGGTTTTGTGTTTTTTTTTTTTTTTCAACGACGATATTTTATTTTATTTGATCAACATGGAGCAAAAAAACTCCACAGGGTTGTGTCCTCACCTTGGGCAGTGGCGGCGTGGAGTGTGTGAGGTCGTCCTCGGACACGCTGATGGGGTCGTGCTCGTTCAGGATGCTCTCCAGGGTGGGCAGCTCCCCTACCGGCGGCAGCTGGAACTCCTCGTCGTCCAGCTGCAACACACACACACACACAGATTTTAGATTAGATTAGATAGTTTATTGACCACAGCAAGTATAAAGTTTATAAAGTTACATAACACATAACACAAAATTTAATATCCACACATAAATCCAAATTGTCTCACATCTGCAGTCCACGTATTTCTCCAACAAAGTTTTGATATACTTAGTAATTTACAACACTAACACACACACACACACACACACACACACACACACACACACACACACACACACAAGGGTAAAATTTCAGAAGTGGGCTTTCACCGATTTCGAAGCCGAAACTTGGGCTTGTACCAAGAGTCATATGGCGGTCGAACGAAGAACGACCGACGAAGAAAATATATACCATGAATGGACATATTTTTCGTCGCTGCTCTTCGTTCTAAAAAATATACCTTTCATGGTACCCTTCGTCGGTCGTTCGTCGCTCGACCGCCATATGACCCTTGGTACAAGCCTTAGTTTTCCTGAATAGTTTTGATGTGTATTGAAGGAATCTGGCACTCGTTTTGTCGGATTAAAATTTTTGTTTACGGGTGTGGTGTATGCCCGCCCCGCCCCACAAACCTTGCTCTGATTTGCACTGCCATAGTATTGATCTCTTTTTCTTAATATAATCTGTTACTAAACCAAACCCAATCTCTAACCTAACTTACCCTAAACTTATTTACCCTAACTTAATAATTTCTGGCTGAAATAACGGTAGATTTTCGATGGTACATGTAACGCCATTATTATTCAATTGTGCCATGGGAAATGGGGTTCAAAATACTCAGAATGAAGAAATCTACACGATGATGTAGGTAAGAGTCCTAGCACTTTTGAAAGCCCACTACAGAACTAACACCCACACGGGTTTAGGATAGGCTTGGGTTAAGGGTTAATTTCTGTAGAGTCATTTAGGATAAATAAGCGGCAGGGTAGCTATCCGAGCGGGGTAGCTAGTCGGCACGCTACAACGGGTCCGTACCTCCAGCCACGGCGTTAGTTTACAATGCCCCGCCTTCTTTAAGTGGTAGTGGAGGAGGCTTTGGTTTAGGGATCAGCAATCTATCTTCAGTTTAGGACTTTTCCATCAATTTTTGTATGAAGTGATTTAGCATTTGGACGATATCTAAGGAGCTATAAATCTGTATACCTATATTTATCTCCCGCTCCTAAAAAAACCCTCCGTTCCCAACAAGACCCTAAAATACAGTGGCCACAGGAAGAAGAAGATGATAAGGAGGACATGATTTGAGACGCCATTCTTCAGCATATTCTCAGCAATAATTAATCAAGAATTACCTAATACATGACGGTGCTCGGAGCGGCCTCACCACGTAGCTGTATTTCTCTATTTACGTGTTTAAAGGAGCTAAATATTGGTTATCCATGTGGTAAATTAGATCATAATGTGCTTACTTCCTCCAGCTGCAGGTCCAGTTGCTTTAATATGTCATTTTGGTCGTTATTAGTGAAGTGGTTTGACAGCTGATCCTCCCCCTCCGCCGCCATGTTGGAAAATTGCGTTCGTGTCGCGGCCTCGTCTTAGACTTCATCATTATCTAACTTTGTCTGCAAGTAATTCTAACATTCTAACAATACCATGCTACACTTTGCTTCTCAGTTCTTTTTAAGTCATACTATCAGAAGTGAGAATTCATTTAAATATTAGCGATTCCGGGATAATCAAGGAGTTTCGTTCAATTTGAGACATGATGGATTCGGACGCATTGTTTACATCGGCGGAAAGAAATTATTTGGCGCCAATATTTAAAATAAATTAATGTACGAATATCAGCAAAAACGTTCCTGATTACCTACTTGCTTTACTTGACTTAATTTCTACCTATAAATATAATTGTTTGATCTCTATTCAATCATTTATTTATGTAAAGATTGATGAATGACTTTAATGTATTACGTGGTAGGCCTTGATACTTGATACTTGATGTTGATGATGGCCTATAGCTATTACCGTAGAGGCGTTGCTAAAAATGTTATAGAGTATTCAATAATGTGGACGTATTTTACTCTTTCTCATCCTTCTTTACCAGGCTATGTAATAATTCAATACATGAACCATACATGTGTGTTGGCGGCAAACGAGGCCGTCTCCATCGTCTCCACCACCCAAGCAACACAAATCATACTTTAACCACTTGAGGCCCAGAACGTTATTTCCATTGTAATTTAGTCGCCATTAGACAATTTTTAGTGAACTAGTATAAGGAATGTTTTATAGATATGACCTGTTTAGTATATATCCTTGCCCACTATATATAGCTAATTTGGTATATTTAGGTACTTTTCGTAATTTTATGGCTAACAGACGATTTTTTATAGCCAAGGAAAGATCTGGGCGTGAAGGGTTAATAGGAACTTCTAGGTAGGTACATTAGTTCTTTCTCTTATTAATTTATCATAACAGTCCATTTATCACCACTTGAGAAAACAATACAATGAGTAAATCAAGTTCAATGTAAAATGAATGATGCAAAACCCTATACACAACCTACAGCTGTCAGTCAGTTATAAAAATTAAAAAATTTAAAAAAAAAAAAAAAAAAAAAAAAAAAAAAAAAAAAAAGTCAGGGCAGTTTGGGTTCAACGGCACGGTATTAACCCACACAGGACCAGTGCCGTATATTTAGTCCAAAATGTATCAATTATGTGTTTTCTAATAATTCTACCGTAGATAACAGTAAAGTCACCACCTGCAATCATGTCGCCAGGCGCCAAATACAGTATTACGAATTATAGCATCACTACTGATTTTTATGTGCCACTGAAGATAATACACAGTAGTTTATATCATGACTGTATAATTTACCCTGTTTCAGCGTTGTTTTATGCTTTGTAGCTGCAAGTATAGACTTTACAATTTCACTACATACTCCGTTTTTTTTCTTCGGGCGACGACGACAGCGGTACGACACTCAGTAAATAAACACTAGATGGCGACTCTACTGTTAGTAGCCACTTTGTAGATATTTTTGTCATTTGTTCATTTATAGCCATATGACACAGATGGACACAAAATGACACAGACTCTCCAGATAGCCTCTTCTAACTTTCCTCAAATCATGGATGTAGAAATGTAACTATTAACACCACCACACGTCTGTAAATAGAAAAAAAAGTTGTCCTGGCGACTTTGCTGTTATCTACGGTACACTTTTCAGCAAAAAAAAAAAAAAATCAAAATATACTCGCCACCCGGGGAAAGTGTTGATGAAGACTGCTTGGCACTTTGGGGGTTAAAATCCAGGTTTCTAACATATATATTCTTTATTATGTAATCATATACTATTGCCTTAACCATTAGTACAATCAAGTGATGATTATGATGATGAGTTACGTGAAGGACAGCAGCGGCGGCAACACTATAGAAAAAAAAACTATACTCGCCACACGTTAAGTTGGCGAAAATGTGGCTTCAGTCCGTCTTCCGAATGCATGGGATTGGCCGAATGATTGATTGATTGATTTAATGCCAAAAAAGGTGAATGTGCCAGACATCAGAGGTCATATGGCACTATGGCAAAGCATAAAAAGGGTCAGGGTTATAGAAAAATAGCGAAACGGTGAGGGAAGGGGAAAGAACGGAATGTTACAGCAGGATGGGGATTTGTTTGAGGAAGGAGATCATACATTGGGAATTGGGATAGGGGTGTGAGTGTGAGTTTCTGTGAGGCATTGGCTGAGGTGTTGGGTGTTGGGGCTTTAGGGCGGAACATGTAAGGCATTCTCACCCAACACCGGATCAGCCAATCAATCGCGTTCCGAAGGGAGTGCCCATTTTCGCCAACTTAACGTGCAGCGAGTATAGTACAGTTTAGGCCGCCCGCTCATTCTTGTCACCTTGCCTGGCCTCCCTGTGACTCCCTACCTACCCCTACCCCTACCAAGGCCTCCCTGCCGCATGCTTCAGGCCATTAAGGTACAGATGAAGCCTGAAGATGTCAGCCACAAGACAGAAATGAAGCTTTTAAACAGTTATATGAAGTCCTGTGATGATTGAAGTCTATGTCAATGTGTATAACTCAACCACAGTTCATGGTTAATATATGTTTTCACGGTAAATTGTGACGTAGAGTTGGGTGTTCTGTCCTTGATTTTTTTTTTTGCCCTTTACTTACGCAGGAACTACCACGTGTAGGTCTCGCGGCCTCTTGTAGCTTCCTTATTTTCTTATGTTCTCTCTTTAGCTTCAGAGTGAGTCCTGTCTGGTTCACTCTTGCATTAAACTGGGATCAAAACCACATAGTATGGACTCGCAACAGAATAAAAACTTACATCATGCATAGAAAAATAGGTGTACGTAATTATTTAGGCGGCGATTTCGGTCTCTTTGAAATAAACTACTGAGGTCCTTGTCTCTATCCTGGCAGAAGTGACGTAAGGTACCACACACAACACAGTACTGTCTTTAGAATATCAACGAGGGTTTGTTTACATCGGGAGCGCTTTGCTTTACTCTACACACCAATAGCCTGCATTAACTATTGAGGTCAGTCTCTATCCTGGTAAATGTGAGGGCAGCCTTAAAGTACCACATATCAGTGCATTTTATAACATTACAACTGGGCGACCAAAATGTCTCCCAGTGATGGAAAACTGTCGCCCAGTAAGAACAATTTTAAGCTACTGGACGACAAGATATTTGTTCATGAAACCCTTCCTGGATACAATGGTTCATCTTATCTGTGTGTGTTAGATCCAGAAGTGCACTCTTATTACTGCATAGGATCTTTATTTATACACAACATACAAAAGGGTGAAGTTGATGTAGATATCCAAAACATTATACTTTAACAGGTAGGCCTTTACCTTTCTGGCTATCCAAGGAATGTCGCCCAGTAAGATAGGCCTAAAAAATGCTCTGCCAGACACAATACACTCCCTTTAGAATATCAACGAGTTTTTGTTTACGAGGGTTTTTGTTTACATCGGCAGGGCGTTTCCTTACTGTACACACCAATAGCCTGCATTACCCCCCTTAGCTCCCCCCACACTAAGGCAAACATGGCTGGGAGGGGCTGCAAACACACACCTCCCCTACACAACCACTACACATGTCCTGCAGCCCGTGAGTGAGTGAGTGAGGCACCATACACTCACTCGCCCTTCACTCACCCCTCGCATGAGTAAGAGAATCACACACCACTGTTTAGGGTGAGGAATGAGTGCCAGGTAGCCATTGCATTCCTGACTGCTGCTACAAAGGTGGAAAGTAGAAGTGTGTAACTGATAATGTGGTTTGTTTATTTGCTCTGTTCCTTTCCATCCCTCAAAGAAAACTAAAAGTTGAAGTTTGAAGATATTAGTAGTAATTGTGTGTGTTGTGTGTGTTGTGTGTGTCTGTGTCTGTGTGTGTGTCTGGTGTGTGTTGTGTGTGTGTGGTGTTGTGTGTGTGTGGTCTGTGTGTGTGTACTAGTAAGCGTGTACATTCCTCCACTAAGCTTTTCTAAATAAATGATTATACACTATAAGGCATTAGAGTAGCAGACGTAGTTGTGTGGAGCTGTGTGTGTGACTGTAATACTCTGTGATTACGTTGTCTGTTCAGTGAGTGTAGTGTGTGGTCGTGTGTCAACACTGTTCATTGGGTTAAGAGAATATTTGCTATATATACCATGTCTTTCCGAAAACTGAGTCAGACAAGACCATGGAAAGTGTGTGTGTGTGTGTGTGTGTGTTGTGTCTGTGTGTGTGTGTGTGTGTGTGTGTGTGTGTGTGTGTGTGTGTGTGTGTGTGTGTGTGTGTGTGTGTGTGTGTGTGTGTGTGTGCGTAATACATCGTTGTCGAATCATTACTAACATGATGGATTTGTGTAGTATGAATGTTGTGGTGTAGGCCTTGTATGTAGCATGTGTGTGTATAGGCAGCGTTCATTGTCTATATGTCCTAGATACAATTCTAAGACTCAATGAAGCAAGGAACCTAAATTTCACTTGAGATAAAGAGCAAATATTCACCCAAATAATACACAATCCTTCTCGAAAATTACAGATATATACAGTGTGTGTGTGTGTGGTGTTTGTGTGTGTGTGTGTGTGTGTGTGTGTGTGTGTGTGTGTGTGTGTGTGTGTGTGTGTGTGTGTGTGTGTGTGTGTGTGTGTGTGTGTGTGTGTGTGTGTGTGTGTGTGTGTGTGTGTGTGTGTGTGTGTGTATGTGTATGTGTGTGTGTGTGTGTGTACCCTAAATAATACACAATCCCTTCCTCGAAAATTACATATATACCAGTGTGTGTGTGTCTGTCTGTGTGTGTGTGTGTGTGTGTGTGTGTGTGTGTGTGTGTGTGTGTGTGTGTGTGTGTGTGTGTGTGTGTGTGTGTTATGTATAAGTACTTGTATTAAGCGAAGAACAAATTTCAGTGTTGACATTCAAGCAGTACAAAACATATGATACAAATTTATAAGGACTACTAATTATATTTTAGACTAATTATCCACCTTGCTATCACATCCTAATGGCTCTAATGGGTCTGCAGGCTCCCCATTACCTCTGTCATGCTCCATAATGACCCTTATTTACTTCCCATTAACTAAATCGAGAACATAATCAAGCTATACAATTTCTATCATAACTATAAGCTATCAATTACAATTTACTGAGGCAACAAGGAAGGTACTATAGGCTATTTTTTTTAACAAGGCAAAAATTCCATGCTATCTTAAGGTCTCCTGGTTAAAATGATGCCTCTGTTTACCTGATACTATGGTTAACTATGATAAAATACAACTGAAATTTAGAAGAAGAGTAGTATTCCTTTCTCCTGGTTAAAATGATGCCTCTGTTTACCTGATAATATGGTGAACTATGATAAAATGTAGCTGAATTTAGAAGCATAGTATTCCTTTCTCCTGGTTGAAATGATGCCTCTGTTTACCTGATAATATGGTTAACTATGATAAAATACAACTGAAATTTAGAAGAGTAGTAGTATTTCCTTCTCCTGGCATCAAATATCAGTCAATTATGCCTGTTTACCTGATACTATGGTTAACTATGATAAAATACAGCTGACATTTAGAAGAAGTGTGGTATTCCCTTCTCCTGGTTAAAATGATGCCTGTGTTTACCTGATACTATGGTTAACTATGATAAAATACAACTGACATTTAGAAGAAGTGTGGTATTCCCTTCTCCTGGCATCAAATATCAGTCAATTATGCCTCTGTTTACCTGATACTATGGTTAACTATGATAAAATACAGCTGACATTTAGAAGAAGTGTGGTATTCCCTTCTCCTGGCATAAAATATCAGTCAATTATGCCTCTGTTTACCTGATACTAGGGTTAACTATGATAAAATACAGCTGACATTTAGAAGAAGTGTAGTATTCCCTTCTCCTGGCATCAAATATCAGTCAGTAAGCAGCAAGGGGGCAGCATTTTTCACCTCGTTAAAAAAACAGCCTATAGTTCCAACAGATGAATAGACAAATGATGATGACAATGAGAAAATAGAAATAATAATAAAAGTATAATGACTAAGAGAAATGATGATAAGGTGTGACAATGAGATGATCATGAAAAAAAGTCACTAAGATCATAACAAACAAACTAAAGCTTTAAACCCTTCACACCCAGAACGTAATTGCCATTGTAATTTAGGTACCATTAGACGATTTTTAGTGAATACAAGCAATATTTTATAGCTATGACCTGTTTAGTATCCTTGTCCACTAGCTAAATTGGTATATTCACCTACTTTTCGTAATTTTATGGCTAACAACAGACAATTTTTAGTGAATACAAGCAATATTTTATAGCTATGACCTGTTTAGTATCCTTGTCCACTAACTAAATTTGGTATATTCACCTACTTTTCGTAATTTTATGGCTAACAACAGACGATTTTTAGTGAATACAAGCAATATTTTATAGCTATGACCTGTTTAGTATCCTTGTCCACTAACTCATTTGGTATATTCACCTACTTTTCGTAATTTTATGGCTAACAACAGACGATTTTTAGTGAATACAAGCAATATTTTATAGCTATGACCTGTTTAGTATCCTTGTCCACTAGCTAAATTGGCATATTCAGGTACTTTTCGTAATTTTATGGCTCGACAACATGATTTTTAGTAGCCAAGGAAAGGTCTGGGTGTGAAGGGTTAGAGTTCCAATACATGTGAAATCATAATAAAAACAGTGATATAAACTCGCTCACAAACCTGAGACTAACGCAAACCTACTACAATACACAAGTTGTCTACAAAACAAAAACAAGTCTGTAATAAGATAATGTCAACAGTTTAGTACATTTGTTTTTCCTGTCTGCCTTCAGGTGAAAGTACAATTACTATTATTATTATTACTATATCTCGATGGTGCACAGCAAACTCTCTAATTCAAGCTAATTGGAGGGAGGCCTGGGTCGAATTAGCCGAAAGTCTGAATGAATACTAGTACTAATACTGAAAATACTAATACTGATCGTTGTATTGAAGTCATGATTAATCTAGCAATGCCTATCATATTGTTATGTCTTGTAGTAAGTTTTGTCTAATTTGTGATTTTTAAGGAATATCTGGAAGTATCATGCCATTGTGAATTGGCTGAAATAGGGACTTCTAATCATTGTAACTGAACACTGACTACATATTAGTGTTCAGCATGCCCGATAACTGCTAGCAACTCATTTTCAAGCAAATCTATTTAAAAAAAAGAAGCAAATTTGTCAAGGCCTTGCAAAACCCTTGCAAACTTTTTAATATTTTTTTAAAAATAGATTTGCTTTGAAATTAGTTCCTAGCAGTTATCGGGCATGCTGAACACGAATCTGTAGTCAGTTTTCAGATACAATGATTAGAAGTCCCTATTTCAGCCAATTCACAATGACATGATACTTCCAGATATTCCTTAAAAATCACAAATTAGACAAAACTTACTACAAGACATAACAATATGCTAGGCATTGCTAGATTAATCATTACTTCAATATAACGATCAGTATTAGTATTTTCAGTATTAGTATTAGTATTATTAATCCCTATTTGAGCCACCCATGCGATTGTCAAAGTACTTATAAAAACCTAGGAATACTATAGCAATCCTGTGGGACTTCTAATGCCCTCCTATGACTCCTGTAGGATGCGTGAAGGAGCGAAGAGGCCCGTGAAGGACTCTGAAAGATTGTATACAAAGTGAAGGATACTTAAAAAAGATAGTTCTTCCTCCTCCCATGTTCCTGCCTAATGCATATTAAGTATGTGTACTTATAATTATAGTATAAATACCATGGTTTTGGTGAGTACAAGTACTACAATCTGTGCTGTTTTGGCATGTTGGAGTGACTTATTATTGTGTGGAGGGGCTGGAGGTCACCATCGGATAATTCAGACTTTCGGCTAATTCGACTTATCGATAATAATGACGTATTATTGTCTGTTGTGATGTTTGTTATCAGATCAAATAAGAGAGATAAACCTACGGAAGGAAGATAATAGCCTACAGGCGCTATAGGCTCAAACGTAAAAAAATAAAATAATAATAATAATAATTTTGCCATATTTCAGTACTCAGTTCAGATTTAGACACTTTGGGGACATTAACACCCTGAAAAAAACTCCAAAGTACTAGACCTTACGACAGAAACCTTTATATTTTCACCGCTACGCATAAAACATGATGCTGTTACGAAATCCTACGAAATACATGAACGCAAAAAACCAAATGACAAGACTGATTACACACCTACGAACATACGCACAAACAACCTAACTAGCGAGAGAGAGAGAGAGAGAGAGAGAGAGAGAGAGAGAGAGAGAGAGAGAGAGAGAGAGAGAGAGAGAGAGAGAGAGAGAGAGAGAGAGAGAGAGAGAGAGAGAGAGAGAGAGAGAGAGAGAGAGAGAGAGAGAGAGAGAGAGAGAGAAGAGAGAGAGAGAGAGAGAGAGAGAGAGAGAGAGAGAGAGAGAGAGAGAGAGAGAGAGAGAGAGAGAGAGAGAGAATGTGAAAATATATATAAACAAGAAACAATAAGAAATAAATACAATAAGCAGAGGACTCGATTTTGCTAGATTTTCCTGGTACAAAAACTATCCTTCGCCCAATATATATAGCGGATAGCGGATGATCTGTCGTCTATCCACCTCAGAGGCTACCATCCGCCACAGCATCTATCCACATCCACACTCCTATCCACTCTATATCCAGCCTGTAGTGTAATGTTGACCTGTATCCACCTATCCATCTAATCAATCAGTACCGTATCCACCCAGTGTAATGTTGACCTATATCCACCTATCCACTACCAGTATCCACCCCATGTACCTATACCCTATCCACCTATCCATCTACCCAATCAGTACAGTATCCAGCTATGTATGTACACCCAGTTGTCCTATCCACCTATCCACTTTACCAATCAGTACAGTATCCACCTATGTACCTATACCCACAGTTGGCCTATCGACCTATCCACTTAGTACAGTATCCACCTATGTACCTATACCCACAGTTGGCCTATCCACCTATCCACTTAGTACAGTATCCACCTATGTACCTATACCCACAGTTGGCCTATCCACCTATCCACTTCACCAATCAGTACAGTATCCACCTATGTACCTATACCCACAGTTGGCCTATCCACCTATCCACTTTACCAACCAGTACAGTATCCACCTATGTACCTATACCCACAGTTGACCTATCCACCTATCCATCTACCCAATCAGTACAGTAACCACCCATGTATGTACACCTATACCCACAGTTGGCCTATCCACCTATCCACCTATGTACCCAGTTACCTACCTAAATCCCAGCCACTGTTTACTACTTTATCCTTCATTACTACACTTCTATATGCATCTCTCCACATCACCAGCCACTGTTTACTCTTTGTTTACTCTCTATGTCATCTATTCAGTGTCATCTAGGCTTACCATAAATAGGATATAAGTATGTATTAGGTGGCTATTCCTTGCTTTCCCCACCTTCTAGTAAATTATTCCTAACTCCCTCTTAGTTACTAGTACAATCTAGGCACAGTAATGCAATATTTGTCATCATTCCTCTTCTGAAACATCCCTCCATTCCCTTCACTCCCTTCCCTCATTCTGCTTTAAGTAACATATTCCTCTCTTTCTCTTAGTTACTAGTACAATCTAGGCACAGTAATGCAATCTTTGTCATCATTCCTCTCTTCTAAAACATTCCTCCATCCTTCACTCCCTTCTTCCCACTCCCTCATTCTGCTTTAAGTAACATATTCCTCTCTTTCTCTTAGTTACTAGTACAATCTAGGCACAGTAATGCAATCTTTGTCATCATTCCTCTCTTCTAAAACATCCTTCCATCCTTCATTCCCTTCTTCCCTTCCTTCATTCTGCTTTAAGTAACATATTCCTCCCTTTCTCTTAGTTACTAGTACAATCTAGGCACAGTAATGCAATCTTTGTCATCATTCCTCTCTTCTAAAACATTCCTCCATCCTTCACTCCTCCTCCCCACTCCCTCATTCTGCTCTAAATGGTAGATGACGTGCCCACCCACACTGCCACTGACATGATCATGATGTAAACAAAGACAAGGTGTTAAGTGTTAATGAGTGCAATGTTCAAACAGGCAACAATGATGATTACGCGGAGGGAAATGAGGCAACAACAACATGGGTATAGTCTACTGTTTGTATTAGGTCAAAATGCAGTCAGGAAGCCACGCCCCCTGCCTGCCCTGCTATTCTACGGGGCAGCTGATTGGTGCACTCCTCGTATCATCACTACCAATCACAATATCTTCACTACTTAACAGCGGCGTGACCACTGGACAGCAATCTTCACTACAGAGGGTGACAAAATCTAAAATCCCTTTGTAGTGAAGATTGCTGTCCAGTGGTCACGCGCTGTTAAGTAGTGAAGATATTGTGATGGGTAGTGATGATACGAGGAGTGCACCAATCAGCTGCCCCGTAGAATAGCAGGGCAGGCAGGGGGCGTGGCTTCCTTACTGCATTTTGACCATAATAACAAAAATAGACTATAGGAATCTGACATTATTAATATAGGAGACATGTCAGGAAAGTGTTAGACAAAGAGTGTGTGTGTGAGGTGTGGTGTCGGCCTGTTAACAGCTGTATACTGAGGCAACAGCTGTATACTGAGGCAACAGCTGAATACTCGGACAACAGCTGTATACTCGGACAACAGCAATATATATCTGTCGTGAGTATGGTGTGAGGTGACTGCTGGCCTGACAGAAGCAACAGCTGTCCACAGAGGCGACAGCTGCGGTGACTGACAGCTGGACACGGGCTAGTTAGGTCTCCCAGCCCTCCACCCTATTCCCTGGCTACCCTTCTGCCCTCAGTCTCAGCCACTGGGTACATCTTGGCACATTGCACAGGCCTTACTGCACACCCTAGGGCAGAAACACATCACGCAGCACATCCCTACCAGTGTGTGTGTGTTTGTGTGTGTGTGTGTGTGCGTGTGTGTGTTTACCTAGTTGTGTTTTACAGGGCCTGAGCTACACTCGTATGGCCCCGTCTCCGTACCTACATATATCCAGTCTTTCCTTCAACTGGTGCATATTCTTTGCCGATATCACCTCCTCGTTTAGTCCATTCCAAACTTCTACATTGCTATGAGGGAAGCTGTACTTCTGTATGTTGTTCAGACATCTCCCTTTTCCTAATTTTTTTGCATGTGTGTGTGTGTGTGTGTGTGTGTGTGTGTGTGTGTGTGTGTGTGTGACGGTGGACAATACCCTTGCAGTGTGCAGGACAAGAAGCATAGCATGGCGCCGCCTCCTCCCTTAGCCTTCCATCCCAAAGTCTTCCGTGAATTTGCGTAGTTTGTTCAGATCCTCGTCGTTCACCGAGGGTTTGGAGTCTGCGAGGGAGCGCATCATGTCGCGCTGCCGGGGAAACAGGGGTGAGGGGGAGGCACGCTGATAAACTTAAAGGAAATCAATCAATCAATCAATCGTTGGTGATCGTCCGAGAGGTTCAGAACGTTCCACGAGCCCACAGAAGAACCCTCCGGAGGTTTATCCCAAGAGTGATTCGACAGGCGGGCGCCGCCTCTGCACCGCCCCGGCCACCCCCATGACAAAAAGATGGGCTGGGGGCCCTAACACTCGATTTAGAGTGCGGGATGCCCTCTGCATTGTGTGTGTCTGATGATTTAGAGAGCTCTGACAAGTATAAGATGATGCTGTAATATTCTGTCTTAGGAACACAGATGCAAACTCACCATGGACACGACCGGTTCGAAGAGTCTGTCGCTGGGCACCTGTTCCCACGTGAGTTCCATTGCCCCCGCCTCCCCGGGGGAACAAGGGGTCAAGAGGTCATCCACCGTCACGCTGGGGTCGTCTACCGAGGGCCCGCTCACGTACTTGAAGTGTGTGGCCGTCTGCACCTTGCGGACTGGCTGCATGAGGGCGTCGCGCACCACAATGCTGATGTCCGCGCCAGAGTACCTGGTGTGGGGGGCGGAGAAAAGATGTACGTTTTAGTACTTCACCCCTTGAGGCACATAACGTAATTTCTATTGTAATTTGGCTAATATTAGATGCTTTTCAGTGCATATAAGTAATGTTTTATAGATATGACCTGTTTAGTACCCTTGCCTACTAACTAATTTGGTATATTAAGCGACTTTTCGTGATTTTATGGCTAACACTATGGTTTGGGGAGGCGGTAGCGGAGTGGTTAGCGTCTCCGAGTGGCGTTCTCGGTGACCCGAGTTCGATCCCTGAAGAAACCCAAAACCTTTCTGCACCGTGGAGTGGCCTAAGAACACCCACATGCCCTGCCCATCAACTCTACTTTCGACTACGAGTGCATGGGAGGACACAGGGGGGCGGCATGAGCCTCTAATCACAGGCGTCACTATAACAATCCTGCCTGCGCCACCACGGGCGAGGACCAACCATCCGAGCCCTCAAGTGAACCTCCAGAGCCTACCATCCGAGCCCTGGGTCACCACTGCCTACAGGCGCATAGGCACAAATGAAAAAAAAAAAAATGGAAAAAAAAAAAAAAATAAAAAAAAAAAAAATAAAAAAAAAAAAAAATAATAATAAATAAATAAATAAATAAATAACAACAGACAATTCTTTTTAGTAAAGGAAAGATCTGGGCGTGAAGGGGTTAATGCAGGGGCGACTATAGTGTTACTGATGGGAGGTAAAAAACACACACAAAACAACTAGGTAAACACGCACCCGTCCGTCTTGGATCCCAGTATCCTGAAGTCGTCTTCGTTGAGGCTGTGCGGCGTGTCTCCCAGGTTGAGTCTGAACATGGTGGTGCGGGCGGGGGCCTCGGGCAGCGGGATGTAGATGCGCTTCTCAAACCTCCTCCTGATGGCAGAGTCCAGGACCCAGGGGATGTTTGTGGCACCCAACACCAACACAGATTCATTCTGGTTGCCGACACCTGTGGGTTACATTTCTCGGGTCAAAATGGGTCCTTATTCTAGCATTACCATTATCATCTTTCTGTTTTACGTCACTTTCCTATATTGACTACAGTAAACCCTGGATAAACCGAACCAATTGGGGTGAAGGGTCGTTCGCAATATCCGACAGTTTGGTTTATAGGATGATCAGTTGTCCGCCTCATAAACCGAACAGAGATAGGTTTATGAGGGGTGTCGTTTGGTCATACGTGTTCAAACAAAGTTAACTGTCTGTGCAGTACTGTAGAGTAAAATATAATTTTGTACAAGGTAGTTTTACTGAACTTACCAACATGTTCAGTCAGCTCACCAATCGCCGCATATGATGAACTAGATTTCAGTATGTATTAGAGACTCGTTCGAAGGCAACACGGTTTATCGAGGGTTTTCTGTATGTTATTTTATATTTAAGAACATAAGAACATAAGAAAATAAGGAAGCTACAAGAGGCCGCGAGACCTACACGAGGTAGTTCCTGTAATTTGTATTAGTACTTAGGTAAATATCCTCTTTATTGCCTTCCCTAACCTTGCATTTGCACGAGGAACTCAGTCTTGATCCTGCGGGCGGACTCGGACTCCTGCTCTGACCTTGAGGCACACAGGGAGTCCACCTCGTCTATGAAGATGATGGAGGGCTTGTGTTCCCGCGCCATGGTGAACAGGGCCTTCACGTGCTGCTCTGACTCCCCCATCCACTTGGAGACCAGGTCGGCAGAGGACACGCTGAAGAAGGTGGAGTTGTTGGCCTCCGTGGCGACGGCTTTGGCTAGGTAGGTTTTTCCCGTACCTGGCGGCTGTAGGAGGAAATTACGGTGAGCTCAAGAGTGTCTAGAAGCATACTGTAGAAGCCTGGAACAACCTTAATGCAGAAGTGATTAATGCAAGAAATATTCAGGACTTCAAAGGCAAGCTGGATAATAGTAGATTTGGAGACGGGACAGTACGAGCATAACTCTTTTCCTGTATCTTACAACTAGGTAAATACACACACACACACACCACACACACACACACACACTCACCCCAAACAGCAGGATACCTCTCCATGCCGTCCTCTTCCCAGTAAACATGTGAGGGAACTTAATAGGCAGAATCACAGCCTCCTTTAGGGCGGACTTTGCTCCTTCCAGCCCAGCCACGTCATCCCAGCTTACATTGGGCTTCTCCGCCACTATCGCGCCCTCCATCTTGGCCTCCATCTTCCTCTTAGTGGGATCCTCGTCGTCTGAGTCAGAGTCCTTGCTGCCCCCTCCTCCTCCTCCCTTCTTCCTGGAGGGGCAGAGGGTGTGATGAGGGGGAAAATAGGGTGTGTTGAGGGGGAAAATAGGGTGTGATGTGGGGGAAAATAGGGTGATGAGGGTGCAAATAGGGTGTGTTGAGGGTGCAAATAGGGTGTGTTAGTATGATGAGGGGGAAAATAGGGTGTTAGTGTGATGATGTATGCTACGGTAAAATATATAGGATGGAAATATGGTGCAAGTTTGTTATATTGTATGTATAATTGACTTAAGTGTTAATATTTTTCTCATGTCATCAGTTCAGTTCAGTTGTTGGTTGGGAGTCAGGCCTTTTTCAACGGCACTCCCTGACGTGTTTCTTCATGCGGAAATAGTTAGTTAGTGTAGTTAGTTAGTTAGTTAGTTAGTTAGTTAGTAGTTAGTTAGTTGTTAGTTAGTTAGTAAGTTAGTAATAGTGTTAGTGTGATGTATTCTATGCCAAATGACTTAGTGTTTATATAGCTCTATCGCCTTATTTCACTTATTTCTTGCATTATAACATACTCAGACACACACACACTCCCTCCCTTGTAACCCAAACCCCTCTCACTCCCTTGTAACCCAAACCCCACTCTCACTCCCTTGTAACCCAAACCTCACTCACTCCCTTGTAACCCAAACCCCACTCCCACTCCCTTGTAACCCAAACCCCACTCCCACTCCCTTGTAACCCAAACCCCACTCCCACTCCCTCGTAACCCAAACCCCACTCCCACTCCCTTGTAACCCAAACCCCACTCCCACTCCCTTGTAACCCAAACCCCACTCCCACTCCCTTGTAACCCAAACCCCACTCCCACTCCCTTGTAACCCAAACCCCCTCTCACTCCCTTGTAACCCAAACCTCACTCACTCCCTTGTAACCCAAACCCACTCCCACTCCCTTGTAACCCAAACCCCACTCCCTTGTAACCCAAACCCCACTCCCACTCCCTTGTAACCCAAACCCCACTCCCACTCCCTTGTAACCCAAACCCCACTCCCACTCCCTTGTAACCCAAACCCCCCTCTCACTCCCTTGTAACCCAAACCCCACTCCCACTCACCCCCCGGCATTGCCCGCGCCAGCCTTGACGGGTTTTTTCTTGTCCTTGTTCTTCTCGATGTATTCCTTGAGCTTCTCGGCGCGGTCCAGGTACTGTTTGCACTTGGCCCGGATGCTCTCCTTGGCACGCTCATTGGGCACCTCGTCTACACAAACACAAGAGGGGGAATAGGGGTTAAGGTTAATTATGTACACCTAAACTACCCGCTGTAATTATGTACACCTACTTTTTTTCCTATTTTTTAAGTCACCCCTGTTTTAATTCCCTATTTTTTAAGTCACCCTGCTTTAATTCCCTATTTTTTAAGTCACCCCTGCTTTATTTCCCTATTTTTTAAGTCACCCCTGCTTTATTTCCCTATTTTTTAAGTCACCTCTGCTTTAATTCCCAATTTTTTAAGTCACCCCTGCTATTTTTCTTCCATTTTTTAAGTCACCCTTGCTTTTTTCCCCTATTTTTTAAGTCACCCCTGCTTTAATTCTCTATTTTTTAAGTCACCCCTGCTTTATTTCCCAATTTTTTAAGTCACCCCTGCTATTTTTCTTCCATTTTTTAAGTCACCCTTGCTTTTTTCCCCTATTTTTTAAGTCACCCCTGCTTTATTTTCCTATTTTTTAAGTCACCCCTGCTTTAATTTCCTATTTTTTAAGTCACCCCTGCTTTTTTTCCCTATTTTTTAAGTCACCCCTGCTCTATTTCCCTATTTTTTAAGTCACCCCTGCTTTATTTCCCAATTTTTTAAGTCACCCCTGCTTTTTCCCCATTTTTTAAGTCACCCCTGCTTTAATTCTCTATTTTTAAGTCACCCCTGCTTAAATTCTCTATTTTTTAAGTCACCCCTGCTTTATTTCCCTATTTTTTAAGTCAACCCTGCTATTTTTCTTCTATTTTTTAAGTCACCCTTGCTTTTTTCCCCTATTTTTTAAGTCACCCCTGCTTTATTTCCTTTTTTAAGTCACCTTGCTTTTTCCCCTATTTTTTAAGTCACCCCTGCTTTATTTCCCTATTTTTTAAGTCACCCCTGCTTTTTTTCCCTATTCTTTAAGTCACCCCTGCTTTATTTCCTTTTTTTAAGTCACCCTTGCTTTTTCCCCCTATTTTAAGTCACCCCTGCTTTATTTCCTTTTTTTAAGTCACCCTTGCTTTTTCCCCCTATTTTTAAGTCACCCCTGCTTTAATTCCCTATTTTTTAAGTCACCCTTGCTTTTTTTCCCCTATTTTTTAAGTCACCCCTGCTTTATTTCCTTTTTTTAAGTCACCCTTGCTTTTTCCCCCTATTTTTTAAGTCACCCCTGCTTTTTTTCCCTATTTTTTAAGTCACCCCTGCTTTATTTCCCAATTTTTTAAGTCACCCCTGCTTTATTTCCTTATTTTTTAAGTCACCCTTGCTTTTTTCCCCTATTTTTTAAGTCACCCCTGCTTTATTTCCTTTTTTTAAGTCACCTTGCTTTTTCCCCATTTTTTAAGTCACCCCTGCTTTTTCCCCTATTTTTTAAGTCACCCCTGCTTTATTTCCTTTTTTTAAGTCACCCTTGCTTTTTCCCCCTATTTTTTAAGTCACCCCTGCTTTTTTTCCCTATTTTTTAAGTCACCCCTGCTTTATTTCCCTATTTTTTAAGTCACCCCTGCTTTAATTCCCTATTTTTTAAGTCACCCCTGCTTTAATTCCCTATTTTTTAAGTCACCCCTGCTTTAATTCCCTATTTTTTAAGTCACCCCTGCTTTATTTTCCTATTTTTTAAGTCACCCCTGCTTTAATTCCCTATTTTTTAAGTCACCCCTGCTTTATTTCCCTTTTTTCCCCTATTTTCTTAAGTCACCCTCAGTCCTAGTCCCCCCCCCACCCCCCAAGGAGCCTCACACTTCATGGCGTGCAGGAAGTACTCGACGGCAGATTCGTACAGCCTCAGCGCCTCCGCATAGTTCTTGCTCTTGTCATCCTCCGTCGCCTTGGTCACCAGGTCGATGGCTTTCTGCGCCATCAAGGAAACAACGAAATGTATCAAACATTGTTAGTGCCGAGTCATTAGGGAGCTGTAAAAGGGGGCTGGATGGTTACCGGTCATTTCGCCCACACGTCAATTCGCCCACAAGACATTTCGCCAACATGTAAGAGTCAATTCGCCCACAAGACATTTCGCCCACATGTAAGAGTCAATTCGCCCACAAGACATTTCGCCCACATGTAAGAGTCAATTCGCCCACAAGACATTTCGCCAACATGTAAGAGTCAATTCGCCCACAAGACATTTCGCCCACATGTAAGAGTCAATTCGCCCACAAGACATTTCACCAACATGTAAGAGTCAATTCGCCCACAAGACATTTCGCCAACAAGTAAGAGTCAATTCGCCCACAAGACATTTCGCCAACATGTAAGAGTCAATTCGCCCACATGTAAGAGTCAATTCGCCCACAAGACATTTCGCCAACATGTAAGAGTCAATTCGCCCACAAGACATTTCGCCCACATGTAAGAGTCAATTCGCCCACACAATCCATGTCACGGAGTCATGTAACTATATCTTCCTCTGGCAGAAATGGAATGAACCACCAGTTGGGAAATGACCCATAGTGTGGCGAAATGGGACTCCATAGTGTGGTGAAATGACTCCATAGTGTGGTGAAATGACTCCATAGTGTGGGAAATGATCCATAGTGTGGGAAATGACTCCATAGTGTGGCGAAATGACTCCATAGTGTGGTGAAATGACTCCATAGTGTGGCGAAATGACTCCATAGTGTGGTGAAATGACTCCATAGTGTGGTGAAATGACTCCATGGTGTGGTGAAATGACTCCATAGTGTGGCGAAATGACTCCATAGTGTGGTGAAATGACTCCATAGTGTGGGCGAAATGACTCCATAGTGTGGTGAAATGACTCCATAGTGTGGCGAAATGACTCCATAGTGTGGTGAAATGACTCCATAGTGTGGTGAAATGACTCCATAGTGTGGTGAAATGACTCCATAGTGTGGCGAAATGACTCCATAGTGTGGTGAAATGACTCCATAGTGTGGCGAAATGGCATGTGGGCGAAATGACCGGATACCGTGCTGGATAAGTTCATGGATGGGGATGAAAGGTGGATGTAGGTAGTGTTAAGTAACAGGAACTACCTCGTGTAGGTCTCGCGGCCTATTGTAGCGTCCTTATCATCTTATGTTCTTATGTTGTTTTTTGACGGTAGCATTAGACCGGAAAATTGAAGGGAAAAAAGATATACTGTACTTTAATCTTAGCACAATAAAAAATAAATCTTAAACCTAACCTAACCTAAACCTAAACCTAGATATCTATAGACTATTCTAATATTTTTTAGGGTTGTACCGGATAGTAACATTGGACCGGAAAATTGAAGGGAAAAAAGATATACTATAATCGAATAAATCTTAGCATAATAAAAAATAAAAAATAAACCTTAAACCTAACATCGGACTGGAAACATTAACATTGTCCGGAAACATTAACATTGTCCGGAAACATTAACATTACGGACATTGGACCAGAAAATTGGGTTTTGTTGAGCTATTAAGGTTAAAAAAACTAATTTGATGGTGCGCGATTCCCGGCTGGTTGGCGCCGCAAACTCCTGCTGAAAATTTACCCCCCAGACCCCCCTGCTAGTTCACTAACCTAACCTGGGCATTGATTACATAACCTAACCACACTGGGGGAGTTTTGGCCCCTTCTAGACCCCCCCTTGTGTTGGTGATGGGTACCGTTGATTCGGGCCGCCAGTTGAAACAGGCCGCCTATAGTAGCATGCATACCCAGCAGACAGTATACTTTGTGGTTTAGGTTAGGTTAGGTTAGGTATACTTTGTGGTTAAGGTAAGGTTAGGTTCGGTTAAGTTAGGTATACTTTGTGGTTAAGGTTAGGTTAGGTTAGGTTAGGTTAGGTATACTTTGTGGGTTAGGTTAGGTTAGGTTAAGTTAGGTATACTTTGTGGTTAAGGTTAGGTTAGGTTTCATTAAAGCCTATAAGGTTATGCATAAATGCATGCTTGGTATGCATTTAATATAGGCCTGATTCAACTGGCGGCCCGAATCAACTGTATCCGTTGGTGATTATGTCCTGTGGCTGCTGTAGGGGTTAGAAATGCTCCTTGTGATGAGACCGAAACGTTATACTTCAAACCACCGATCTTGTATGGGTCTAAACTGCACTTATACCGTATTCCCACACTCACGCAATCTGTCCATACAACATTTACACATCTACAGAATATATCAACAGGAATCTGAGATAGAAATACAGACCCGGTCGCAATTAACCCCTTGAGACCCAGAACGTAATTTCCATTGTAATTTGGGTACCATTAGACGATTTTTAGTGACTATAAACAATATTTTATAGCTATTTTTGTTTTTTGTTTGTTTGTTTGTTTAGAGGATAATTCCTGAGAGCCGTAGTGATCTACCGCTGCAGCTTAGTGTTGGGGGAAGCCACCACCCCGGGAGGGGGGTCACAAACCCCTGGCTAACACCCGGTACCCATTCACTGCTGGGTGGACAGGGGCTCGGGTTTTAAGAAAGACCACCCATCTATCTTCGCTCCGCCAGGGGATCGAACCCGGGACTTCTCGGTTGTGAGCCGAGCGTGCTAACCATTACACAACGGAGTACCCTATGACCTGTTTAGTAGCCTTGTCCACTAACTACTTTGGTATATTAAGTCACTTTTCGTAATTTCATGGCTAACAACAGACGCTTATTAATAGCCAAGGAAAGATCTGGGCGTGAAAGGTTAATAATAACAATTATTCAGAATTACCGGAGATTTTCACACTGACACAATTTATCAATGTGCTTTGTTAAGTGGCTGACACCCACACACGCCGCCCCTGCCAGCACGGCCAACACAGGGGCGCCCACAGCACCGCCACACCCATGGCTATACCACTTTTTTCCTAAAAAATATAATCGAGATGGCATGAAGGATTGCATCGGGGCCACACACCTCCCATGACTCACACATATAATCCTTTATTCCCGCCTTGTGTATGGGTTAAGGCGCGGCCCATGACCTATTAGTGGCTGTACTCACCTGTAAAGCCGAGGTGTTAGCCATGACGGGCAGGAAGTACAGGAAATACTGCTGTTTATATTCTGTCTGGCCTTCCGTCAGCCTGTACACTATAAGCACCCAGGCGAGAGTCACTTCACCGCAACAATGTAAACAAAAGCACGTGGTTAGCAGGCTTACAGAGGCTCCGATCGCCTTATAGTGAGCCTTTATGGTGTTCAGGAGTCTTTGGGGGACATAGTTCAGGCACTTATGATTTTGGTAAACACTCTCACGGCCCCGATGACGTCATGATCACGAGCACCTCAGGGCTTAAAACATAATTATTATTTTTATTTTTTTATTATAGACCAATATGATAAAAAAAAATTCAAGTGTTAAAATGGCCTCAATATATGTATGTGGTATCGGTTCCTTGCACTGACAATGCACTTACGTCACCACAGGGCTGTGAATTGTACGATAATTATCGTACTTGTACGATAATTTGACTATCCGTACGATGTACGATGCATGGTTGAGAATCGTACACGAAAATACGATAAGAACATAAGAAGAACATAAGAAAATAAGGAAGCTACAAGAGGCCGCGAGGCCTACACGTGGTAGTTCCTGTCACCTAACACTACCTACATCCACCTTTCATCCCCATCCATGAACCTATCCAGCTCCCCTTTAAAGCTCCCTAATGACTCCGCACTAACTACCTGTCTACTGAGACCATTCCACTCATTCACCACCCTATTTGTGAACCAGTTTTTCCCTATTTCCTTTCTAAATCTACGCTTTTCCAGCTTAAATCCGTTACTTCTTGTTCTACCCTGGTTAAAAGCGGTAAGAACTTTTCCTACCTCTCCTTTATTAAATCCCTTTATCCACTTAAAAACTTCTATCAGATCACCCCTTACTCTGCGTCTCTCGAGTGAGTGTAATTTTAATAACTTCAATCTCCTCTCATAACTAAAGTTACGCATCCCTTGTATCATTTTGGTCATCCTTCTCTGCACTGTTTCTAACAAGGCTATATCCTTCCTGTAATATGGAGACCAAAACTGAACTGCATAGTCTAGGTGAGGCCTGACTAGAGCCAGATAAAGCTTTAGAATAACTTCCGCACTTCTACTTTTAACACTTCTGGTAATGAATCCTAATACTCTATTAGCTCTATTTCTGGCCTCAATACATTGTTAATCGCAAATATAATTACATTATAACAATTGTCATCGCAAAAAAACAAAAAAAAATATGTCGTCAACTTCCGAGAGAGAGAGAGAGAGAGAGAGAGGAGAGAGAGAGAGAGGAGAGAGAGAGAGAGAGAGAGAGAGGAGAGAGAGAGAGAGAGAAGAGAGAGAGAGAGAGAGAGAGAGAGGAGAGAGAGAGAGAGAGAGAGAGAGAGAGAGAGAGAGAGAGAGAGAGAGAGAGAGAGAGAGAGAGAGAGAGAGAGAGAGAGAGAGAGAGAGAGAGAGAGAGAGAGAGAGAGAGAGAGAGAGAGAGAAGAGAGAGAGAGAGAAAGAAGAGAGAGAGAGAAGAGAGAGAAAGAAGAGAGAAGAGAGAGAGAGAGAGAGAGAGAGAAGAGAGAGAGAGAGAGAGAGAGAGAGAAGAGAGAGAGAGAGAGAGAGAGAGAGAGAGGAGAGAGGAGAGAGAGAGAGAGAGAGAGAGAGAGAGTTTTGAGTTTGACCTTTGGTCCTTTGCATGACATGGATTTGGACCGTTGATTGCCGCATTAGAACGCAGATTGTGATGACAACTGACACACTATCATTAATAGCGCCAGCTGACACAGGGGGATAAAAGAATAGAGGAGGAAGAGGAATTCCTCTTTTCTTTTGAGGATGATAGCTATGTAGAGTTCTCGAGTTCACCTTCTTTTGAGTCATTATATGGGTTACTAAATATATTTTTGTTTTATTTAATTTCTTTTATTTTGGAAAAAATATATTAACATGGAATTTTGTGTCAGGATTGGATATATATTTTTGTGAAAAGAAAAAATATTTTTATATGTGGAATGCTGAATTCAATGATGTATATAGGTATCTACTGACTATATTATTTTAGCTAAGGTTGTACGATAATCTATCTGAAAATGCGATAATTTTGGTGGCTCTGTACGATAATGTGGGCTACAAAAGTTCACAGCCCTGCGTCAGCGTGCTTCCCCAATGGGCCCGTCGCCGCTCTGACTGTGTTTACGTCAGGCCGTAACACCAAATTCTGGCATTTCCCCCTTTTTTTGCATTAAATCAATCAATCAACACCAAATTGTGGCACATATCCCCTTTTTTTTGGCATTAAATCAATCAATCAACACCAAATTGTGGCACATTTCCCCTTTTTTTTGGCATTAAATCAATCAATCAACACCAAATTGTGGATGGTTAGGCAGACAAGTGAACCATTTTGCCCCATGGTACTATGAATAAATAAATTCGTTCGCCGCCAACTTTTTGACAAGACAACACTCCATAAGAACATAACATAAGAGCATAAGGAAGCTACAAGAGGCCGCGGGACCTACACGAGGTAGTTCCTCTCTACGGTAGGTAACGGTAACAGGAAGGTTAGAAGGAATGCGTCCAACCTATAATTATAGTGCATCGTCGAACCTTCCAAGTCATTTATTTACGGTGATACACAGGCAACAGTTGTGTAGTGACAGGTGTGGTGTGTGTGGTAAAGCGAGAGAGGCTAAGAGTGAGGTGTTAGCCCCCCAGTGTGTGTGTCTGACCTAAAGACCGAACGCGCAGTTCTCGTCCACTATAACCTCAGCCACAGGTACGGCGCGGGCCACAGTGGTCCATAGAAGCTAATCTCGGCCACGCGGGACTCGAACCTAGGATCAGCGCATCAAGGTATACCCTGGTTACACCTCTGTAGTATTCAGCGGGAGACACTTAGCGAAAACACGTCAAAATATTCCATTTACCGGCATCAAACTCAAATGTCATTTATTTCAGGGAGAATATTACGCTGAAAGGCTAATATGGCGCCAATGTATTATCGTCCACCCTATATTTATCACTAACGATATATTTAGTATCACTAATATCCCATAAATAAGGTATTTAAGGGTAAATCCCACCTTATTTCCCATTAAATAAGTCTATATATCTTGGGTAAACAAGAAACACGGCGGCCATGTTGGCTCCTGAACGCTGATTGGCTGAGAGATGCAGGGAGGCCTCTGATTGGCTCTCAGTGTAGCGAGGCCTCTGATTGGCTCTGGGCTCGCCGCCATGTTACGAGGTGTCAATTACGCATTTTAAAACTAATAATCACTTTTTTATTCGTGCACCGATCTAGGATTGAAAGGCCTTATTGCAATCCCCAGTTTGTTTTAAGACTTTCCATAAAAAGTCTCGTGAGTTTAAGGCCTTCGTAAAAGAAATATGACTCAATCAGTTAGTAAAACCGTACATTTTAGCGATTTTTGTTGATAATTCTTTTTTTACACTAAATATAGGGGGATTTTTGTGTGTTTTAATATATTTCAATATTTCCGCATCGTTTTATGTAGTAATCACGCGCCTGGTGGCTGTATTTTGTTTTTTTATTTAAAGGGGTTTTTGTTTACACTTTACCGCCAATCTTATTCATCCTTCTAAATGAGCGGTGAGGTTATTTGTGTGTGATTAGCTATGCCTACAGGCGCAGTGTGTTTGTGTGTGTTTAGGGGACGTGTTTTTCACGTCTTTAGTGAACGAATACATCTGACTCAGTGGTTTAACGGGTCAAATTATTGAAAAAACAAAAAATATGTTGCTCCTTGGTTTCAACACTAAACGAGGATCTGTTACTGTTTATAAGATACACACACCATATACTATTTGCTCATATTTTTTCACGATTTATTAGGCCTTTGTTAAAAAGTCTATTTTTGTTGTGGTAAATTTGAGTTTTTTTTAGCGATCTTTGGAAACACGATATTTCATTAATTCTTCGTTATTTCATTGGTTTTTTAGGTTTATTGAGTCCTATTTATCATTATTATACTTTATCCGAGTTGTTTTGTTCATTACTTGATGTTTTTGATTAATTAAGGGAATAGTTGTAGGCTCGAGTTGGATGTCAAGATCAAGAGAAGCTCTGATGATGACGTCACAGCGGCCATATTGGAAATTTACCCTAAATTTATTCTTATATTTATACCTCAATTTACGCCTCCCCGTGCAATATTCAAGGCTATTTAAGGGGTAAGAAAGGGTATGGGGCTGTATTGCATGATATTACCCATTGACAAAGACTATATGCACGATAAATAGGTAAAAACTGGGTATTTCTGCCTTCACTTATCTTATTTTTCTTATTTTCTTCTGCTGTTTACCTCAATTTACGGGTTCCCTTGCAATATTCAAGGCTATGTAAGGGGTAAGAAAGGATGTGGGGCTGTATTGCATAATATAACACCCAAGTAGAGGCAATATATGCACGCTAAATGGGTAAAAATGGGGTATTTCTGGCTTCACTTATCTTATTTTCTTCTGCTTTTTACCTCAATTTACGGGTTCCCTTGCAATATTCAAGGCTATGTAAGGGGTAAGAAAGGATGTGGGGCTGTATTGCATAATATAACACCCAAGCAGAGGCAATATATGCACGTTAAATGGGTAAAAAGGGGGTATTTCTGGCTTCACTTATCTTATTTTCTTCTGCTTTTTACCTCAATTTACGGGTTCCCTTGCAATATTCAAGGCTATGTAAGGGGTAAGAAAGGGTGTGGGCCTGTATTGCATGATATAACACCCAAGCAGAGGCAATATATGCACGTTAAATGGGTAAAAATGGGGTATTTCTGGGTTCAAAACTTTCCGCTATTATAAAAACGCCTTTTATTTATATTCTAATAGATTTTGATGTCTTTGTGTCCTCACTAATGACTTCTTGGTCTAAATCACCCTGTTTTTCATAAGGGGGCGAGGCGTAGTGCAAAAAACAAAGGGGGGGGGGAAGGGGGGCTAAGAAAGTTTGGAAGTATTATTAATATTGTACCATATAAACTATGGTAGAATGAAGTAGTAGACTACGTAGTACGTACCGTAGATAACACTTTAGTCGCCACCTGCCCTAATGTCGCCAGCCGCCATATATTACGAATTATAGCATCACTAATGATTTGTCTGTGCCACTGAAGATGATACACAGTAGTTTATATCATGACTGTCAGTGTATAAGCTACCCTGTTTCAGTGTTGTTTTATGCTTTGTATCTGCAAGTATATACGGCTTCAAATTTCACTACTTGTTTTTTTTTTCGGGCGACGACGACGGCGGGAGGACACTCATTGCTGTAGCTATATGCTTTTCACTTTAATTTTGGTGGGCAATGATCTAGTAACTTTGTATTTTATATTAATCCTCTCAATGGCAAAATACCTTTAGGTTTTACTCTATGATAAGACACATTGGAAGTTTCGACGGAGTTCTACGGTACTGTCAAAACTTCCATTTTCTACCGTCGAAAGTGCATTCCGTCGAAACTTCCTGTCCTCCCTTTCCCGACCTCCCTGTTGCGGACATTCTCCCGGAATCCCCCTCCTTCTCCCTGGACAATGTAACCTCCTTCCTCCAACAAATCCACATCCTTCATTTGATCTAACCATCCTGCTGTAACATTCCGTTCTTTCCCCTTCCCTCACCGTTTCGCTATTATTCTCTAACCCTAACCCTGATATGCTTTGCCATAGTGCCACAGGACCTCTGATGTCTGGCACATTCACCTTTTTTGGCATTAAATCAATCAATCAATCTCTTCTTCACGTGCCCAAACCACCTCAATCGCCCTACTCTCACCACTGTACTCGGCTCCTTCAGTCCATGTTTTGTGTCTGCCCTAGGTTGAGAATGTCGGCGGCCGGCCCCGAGTCCCACCTGCCGCCGCCGCGCGTTGAGGAGTTTGTGTTCCACGACTGGACGGTGCGCGTGGTGAAGAGTCACATCATGGGCAGCCAGTGCGAGGCTACCACACCCTGCACTAAGGAGACACAAGACGATGCCCTCTGTAACTACTGCAGGTGAGTGGAGTTAATAATAGTAATAATAATAATAATAACAATGATTTTATTATCGCCCGGAGGCATACAGACAAAAAAACGCAACAATAACAAGACAAAGAGTTAACTTTAGTAGGTACTAAAACAAAAAGTTACCATTATATACTATAGGCACATTAGGGGACATAGTATCAAAGTGCATATAGTACATAGGGTATACATAGGGTAGTTAAGGAGGCAATTAAGTTGTCTGTACCAGGGCGACACAGAACGACGCCCTCTGTAACTACTGCAGGTGAGGGTAGTTATGCAGGTAGTTAAGTTGTCTGTACCAGGGCGACACAGAACGACGCCCTCTGTAACTACTGCAGGTGAGGGTAGTTATGCAGGTAGTTAAGTTGTCTGTACCAGGGCGACACAGAACGACGCCCTCTGTAACTACTGCAGGTGAGGGTAGTTATGCAGGCAGTTTAGTTGTCTCTACCAGGGAGACACAGAACGATGCCCTCTGTAACTACTGCAGGTGAGGGTAGTTAAGTTGTCTGTACCAGGGAGACACAGAACGACGCCCTCTGTAACTACTGCAGGTGAGTGTAGTTATGCAGGTAGTTCAGTTGTCTATAGCAGTCACAGACAGTACCATAACCGTCCATCTCCTGAAACTCATGCCCTTTATATTTCTGCCCGTAATCATGTCAAATCTTTTCTTCAACATACCCAAAACTCCTTCATTCATAGAAAATGTTGATATCTTTCTGAATCAAACTCCTTTCGAGACGTCTGGCCACCATTTAGCTAATAACATCTCTAACAATTTTTCTTCAACACAGACTCAAACTCTCAAACCTAATTTTCCTTTTCCTAAACATGCAATCACTCACTCATGCATGCTTCTCTCTTCTAACGTTCTTTCTAATGTTCTTTTCCCAGGTACGAGAGGGAGTTAAAATTGCCGTCCCTTCCCGACATGGTGTTTGCGAACAACATGCTGCAGCTGAGCCACAGGGACGGGGGCAGCATCACCTTCACAGCCTGGAGGCCCTGCGCTGCGTGAACCCTGTGGAGAGCACTGTGGAGGTGGCGCATGCTGAGGTGTGGAGGGAAGCAAGGTTAGGATTTTTGCTGTGTGTGTGTGTGTTTGTGTATGTGTGTGTGTTTTTTTGTGTAGTAAAAAGATGAAGGACGATAAAGTATAGGAAGAGAATTAGGATTTTTGCTGTGATATGTGTGTGTGTAGTAATAAGAAGGAAGTAGGGAGAGGAATAGGATCTTTACTGTGTTGTGTGTGTGTGGTAAGAAGGTGAATGAATGATGATGCGCATGCTGAGGTGTGGAGGGAGGCAAGGTGACTGGGTGTTTTGCTGTGTGGTGTATAGGCAATTTTTTTTAACGAGGCGAAAATTCGATTCTATCTTAAAGTCTCATGCTTAAAATGATGCCTATGTTCACCTGACACTAGGGTTAACTATGATGAAATACAGCTGTAATTAGAAGAAGTGTAGTATTCCCTTCTCCTGGCATCAAATATCAGTCAAGGAAGCAGCAAAGGGGGCAAAAATTCCATGCTATCTTAAGGTCTCATGCTTAAAATGATGCCTATGTTCACATGACACTAGGGTTAACTATGATAAAATACAGCTGTAATTAAGAAGAAGCATAGTATTCCCTTCTCCTGGCATCAAATATCAGTCGGTAAGCAGCAAGGGGGCAGCATTTTTCAACTCATTAAGAAAACAGTGTAGTAAAATGATGAGGAAATAGGGCAGAGGATAAGTTTAATGGTGAAAATAAGAATGACGTAACATTATGGTAGGTAGGATAAGGCTATTAAATGAAGCATGGTATGGTAAAATGATGTGATTGTGGCTTTGTGTAGCGTTAGAAGAGAGGAATTACAGTACAGGTTGAAGTTCCCAAGCTCGGCAACCTCGGGACCAGCGCCGAGCCGAGTAATGGAATTTTCCGACTTTTAGAACGTAGATATATTAAAGGGAAAAAATGGTTTGGGAGCCATAATACCAATAACAGACCTGTAGAAGTACACAAAATAACAGTGTACACAACTCTACAGTCACAACACCACTGAACAATAACAACAAACAAATCGGCGGGATAAACCAAGCGGTCTAGTGTGGTGGCACCCAGCGGCCGACCCGGCAACTACGCGCCGGGTTTTGGGTGTTCTGCCGTGTTTTGGAAAATCCGGAACCATAGCCGAGTTTTGGGTGTTGCCGAGTTTGGGAACTTCAACCTGTATAACGTAGAGAGTTAAAGCTATGATGTCGTGTAGTTTGATTGTAAGAGTTATTATTATTTTTTTTTTTTTTTGACATTTAAGCCTACCTGCCATAATGTTACTTCATTCTTATTTTCACCATTAAATTTATCCTCTGCCCTATTTCCTTCATCATTTTACTACACTGTTTTCTTAGTGAGGTGAAAAATCCTGCCCCCTTGCTGCTTACTGACTGATATTTGTTGCCAGGAGAAGGGAAGTACTACACTTCTTCTTAATTACAGCTGTATTTTATCATAGTTAACCCTAGTGTCAGGTGAACATAGGCATCATTTAAGCGAGGATAAATATAATGGTGAAAATAAGAATGACGTAACATTATGGCAGGTAGGGTAAGGCTAAGATTAAATGAAGCATGGTATGGTAAAATGTGATGTGATTGTGGCTTTGTGTAGAGTTAGAAGAGAGGAATTACAGTATAACGGAGAGAGTTCAAGCTATCATGTCGTGTAGTTTGATTGTAAGAGTTATTTTTTTTTTTTTTTAGACACCTAGAATTTTTTTTTTTTTTTTTTTTTTTTTTTTTTTTTCTCTCTCTACATATTCCCCCCCCATTATTCGGATCCTTGCATTACTCGGACCACTCCTTGGCCCAATTAGTCCCAATAGGAGAGGTTTTACTGTACATTCTTATTACTGCATAACTATTTTCATCTCCATTTACAGGAGAACCTCGTTTATCCGGCACCCTCGCGGGGGGGAGCGCATGCCGGATAACTCATTTTGCCGTTGTTTTGAGAGTTACTCTTATGGAATCGCCCAAAATCCCAATTTTTTTTTTACATCACAAGGAACTGGCCAAGGACACAACAAAAATGGGTAACACAAAGGCCGCTTAGTTGTCAGTCCCTATAAAGAAGACAGTAAGAGAATAAAATAAAAAAGAGGGGTGAGCCAATTTAGTGAGGGAGGTGTCTTGTTACTCTTCTCTTGAAAAGATTTAAGTCATAGGAAAGTGGACAAATAGAAACAGGAAGAGAGCTCCAGAGTTTACCAGTGAAAAAAAAAAAAAAAAAAAAAAAAAAAAAAAGCCTGGGTCGATTAGTGCCGTTGTTTTGAGGCTGCCGTTGTTTTGAATGCCGGTTAAACGAGGTTCTCCTGTATATTGATTTCATCTATTATTGCCTCTATCTTATGTCGCCCAGTAAGATTTGCCAGGCCCTCAGAAATATAGAATGATGCATTTAGGGATTCTAATTTAATTTTAATAACTTGACGAACTAGTCATTATCATTTTTAGTATCATCATCATATATATATATAAAAAAAAAAAATTATAATAAAAAAAAAAATAAATAAATAAATGCTCTGAGTCGTATGATGTCTTGTTCCAGATCGGATTGCGAGGGGGCGCAGAAAGTGGTTGAGCCCTACGACTGGACCTACACCACCAACTTCCGGGGCACGCTGCGGGGCGGGGCGGATGCGGAGGCGAGCTCGGAGCGCATCGACCTGGACAAGCTGAAGGTGCGGGAGGAGATCAAGTTCTACTCGGAGATCTATCTTTACGAGGACGAGCTTGACGACAACGGCTGCACCAGGTGTGTGGCTAAAGTGGTAAGAGTTTGTAGAGTCTGTTAAGAAAATATCATCCTCTAACATGAAATTTATATACTACAAACGTTAAAAATTATCGACAATATAAAAAAGAGAGAGGAAAAAGGGAGGATGATGACATTTGACAAACTTAAAAAAACTTAAAAAAAAAAAAAAAAAAAAATAATCCCTCCCTCATTTTAAAGTTTGTTCGAAAATTTCATGCCCTAATTTTTTTTTTTTTTTTTTTTTTATTATGTTTTTTATACATCCATTTTTTTTTACATAACAGGCTGGCTGAGAAAATATCATCCCCTAACCCCCCCTCCTCTTTAACCTTTTTGTCTACTTTTCTACTTTTCCCTGCCCCCCAACCCCCCCCATTTTTTTTTTTTTGTATATTGTTGATTTGTAAAGTTTGTCCAAAAAAAAATTATCCTTTTTTTTTTTTTTTTTTTTTTTTTTTTTTTTTTTATATCTGGTTTTTTTTAAGTTTGTCAAATGTCATCTTCCTCCCTATTCCCTCTCTTTTTTTTTATGTTGTCGATAATTTTTAACGTTTGTATATATATAAATTTCATCCCCATCCCTCCTCTCCCCTGCGTCCCTTCTTGTGTCGATATTCTTGTATTTTTTTGGTGGCAGAAAATTTCATCATACCTTTTTTTTTTTTTTTTTTTTTTTTTTTTTTTTTTTTTTTTTTTTTTTTTTTTTTTTTTCTATCATTTTTAAAGTGTCAGAAAATTTCATCATTCTCCCTCTATTATTATTATTATTTTTGTTTGTTTAATGCATCAACAGAACACACAGACACCATTAAGAACACAATCATTCATAACACACAATCAAATTAGTTAGTTTCCTAATTTGCAACCAAGCAATTTATCTGTTAACATATGCCTTGTTTGGGTGAAATTTAGTTTGTATTATTATTATCATTACTATTTAATCATCAACAAATCTGCAGAGAATAATTCCGAGCTAATACTAGTCACTCGTAATCACTCTTAGTCATTCATAATTTAGTCATAGTCGCTCATAGTCATTCATAACCACTCATAGTCCCCATACTCACTCATAAACAATCATAATTTAGTATAGTAGTAGTAGTAGTAGTAGTAGTAGTAGTAGTAGTAGTAGTAGTAGTAGTAATAGTAGTAGTAATCACTCATAGTCACAAGTCTTAAATCATCCACAAATCCGCAGAGGATAATGCCGAGCGGGATCTTCGTGGTGTTCCGCCACTACCTGCGCGTGGATCAGGTCATCGTGCGGATCAACGACACCCGCCTGTACAGTCCTGCGGGGGCGCCCTACTTCCTCCGGGAGAGCTCCACCCGGGAGGCACCCATCGCACAGCTCAGGGTGAGGACAGACAACACTATTTCTCCTCTGTTTTCTTTCTTCTAGATTCATTTATAGTTCAGGATATTTATTATTTGTAGGAGACTTAGTTTTTTTCTGTTTTCTTTTCTTTCTTTCTTGATAGATTTACATTTAGTGATATTATTTGTGTTGCCAGATTTTTGTTTATGCAAGAGAGAGAGAGAGAGAGGAAGAGAGATTGGAACTCATGAAGATCGCCACCCCAAAAATAGCTGGGGTGGCGGATCTTCATGAGACCCGAGAGATCTGCCTACCTATCTATATACCTGATATTCTCCCTTACTAATTACCTGATATTCTCCCCTACAGGTCCAAGCCTCAGTGTACAACAACCCTGATATAGTGTGGCAACATCTCCCTTTGGTGGACGAGACAGTGGACAAAGTGACTCATGCCGCCTGCCCTGTGTGAGTCTGTGAGTCACCCAGCTCTGTGACTCATCGTGCAGAGAGTTAGAAGTCCGATACTGGTCTTCTTCAATCACCAGGAATTACCAGAGCCTTGTCTAGCTACCACTAAGGGTAAAGAGGTACCGTCTGCTAAAGAGATACTGTTGGTAGTGGTATTTTGCTTCTAGAGATTGTCATGTTATCGGCTTTTTTAACTCTGTGCAAAAAGTTAGAAGTCCGATACTGCTCCTCTTCAATCACCAGGACTTAGCAGAGCCTTGTCTAACTACTACTAAGGGTAAGAAGTTTGGTAGAGTTGCTTTGATTCTATCCTAACTTCTTGGTGCCTCCAGGGAGTGTCATGTTAGCGTCTTTTTAAACTCATTGTGCAAAAAGTTGGAAGTACAAAATTGTTGTTCTTCTTCTACCACCAGGACCTACCAGAGCCTTGTCTTGCTACCACTAAGGTAAAAAGGTAACAGCTGCTAAAGAGATACTGTCTGGTAGTGGTATTTTGCCTCTAGAGATTGTCATGTTATCGGCTTTTTTAACTCCTCGTGCAAAAAGTTAGAATTCCGATACTCCTCTTCTTCTTCTACCACCAGGACTTACCAGAGCCTTGTCTAGCTACCACTAAGGGTAAAGAGGTAGTGTCTGCTAAAGAGATACTGTCTGGTAATGGTATTTTGCCTTCTGAGATTGTCATGTTATCGGCTTTTTTAACTCTGTGCAAAAAGTTAGAAGTCCGATACTGGTCTTCTTCAACCACCAGGACCTACCAGAGCCTTGTCTTGCTACCACTAAGGGTAAAAAGGTAACAGCTGCTAAAGAGATACTGTCTGGTAGTGGTATTTTGCCTCTAGAGATTGTCATGTTATCGGCTTTTTTAACTTCTCATGCAAAAAGTTAGAAGTCCGATACTGGTCTTCTTCTACCACCAGGACCTACCAGAGCCTTGTCTAGCTACCACTGAGGGTAAAGAGGTAACAGCTGCTAAAGAGATAGTGCTTGGTAGCGTTCTGTTGTCCCTATTAAAAAAACTTGAAAAAAATTAAAAAAAAAAAAAACAACAACTAGATTTTCACATTAATGATGATAAAGGCAAAGCTTATTGAAACCAAATATTCTTAATAGTGAAGAAAAAACGCCGAGCATCGTAAATAAACCCTCGGTGTGACAAGACGACAGACAAAGAGTGTGGTGAAGGATTGTCATGTTCTCGGCTCTCGTGACTCCTCGTGCAAAAAGTTAGACGTCCGATACTGCTCCTCTACTACCAGGACTTAGCACAGCCTTGTCTAGCTACCACTAAGGGTAAAGAGGTACTGTCTGCTAAAGAGATACTGTCTGGTAGTGGTATTTTGCCTTCAGAGATTGTCATGTTATCGGCTTTTTTAACTCCTCATGCTAAAAGTTAGACGTCCGATACTGCTCCTCTACTACCAGGACTTAGCACAGCCTTGTCTAGCTACCACTAAGGGTAAAGAGGTACTGTCTGCTAAAGAGATACTGTCTGGTAGTGGTATTTTGCCTTCAGAATTGTCATGTACGGCTTTTTAACTCCTCATGCAAAAAGTTAGATGTCCGATACTGCTCCTCTACTACCAGGACCTACCAGAGCCTTGTCTTGCTACCACTAAGGGTAAAAAGGTACCGTCTGCTAAAGAGATACTGTTTAGTAGTGGTATTTTGCCTGTAGAGATATTCATGTTATCGGCTTTTTTAACTCCTCGTGCAAAAAGTTAGAAGTCCGATACTGGTCTTCTTCTACCACCAGGACTTATCAGAGCCTTGTCTAGCTACCACTAAGGGTAAAGAGGTACCGTCTGTTAAAGAGATACTGTCTGGTAGTGTTATTTTGACCCTATTAAGTAAGGATTGTCATGCTCTGTGACATTATCGTGCAAAAAGTTAGAACGTCCGATACTGCTCCTCTACTACCAGGACTTAGCAGAGCCTTGTCTAGCTACCACTAAGGGTAAAGAGGTACCGTCTGTTAAAGAGATACTGTCTGGTAGTGTTATTTTGACCCTATTAAGTAAGGATTGTCATGCTCTCGTGACATTATCGTGCAAAAAGTTAGACGTCCGATACTGCTCCTCTACTACCAGGACTTAGCAGAGCCTTGTCTAGCTACTACTAAGGGTAAAGAGGTACTGTCTGCTAAAGAGATACTGTCTGGTAGTGTTATTTTGACCCTATTAAGTAAGGATTGTCATGCTCTCGTGACATTATCGTGCAAAAAGTTAGACGTCCGATACTGCTCCTCTATCACCAGGACCTACCAGAGCCTTGTCTAGCTACTACTAAGGGTAAAGAGGTACTGTCTGCTAAAGAGATACTGTCTGGTAGTGGTATTTTGCCTCTAGAGATTGTCATGTTATCGGCTTTTTTAACTCCTCATGCAAAAAGTTAGAAGTCCGATACTGGTCTTCTTCTACCACCAGGACCTACCAGAGCCTTGTCTTGCTACCACTAAGGGTAAAGAGGTACCGTCTGCTAAAGAGATACTGTCTGGTAGTGTTATTTGGACCCTATTAAGGATGGTCATGCTCTCGGCTCTCGTGACTCCTCGTGCAAAAAGTTAGAAGTATGTTGGCTGGCTGCTCTGTCTCTTCTGCCACCAGGGTTTAGCAGAGGCCTATCTTGTTACTACTAAAGGTAAAATAAGTTTGGTAGTATTCCTTGACTTCCTATGACACTATCAAGAGTTGTTCATGCCTCAAAATGTTAATTCCGTGGTGTGATAGGAGTCTTGTTTCCTGGAGATATGCATTCCCGGCAAGGTGACAGTGTAGGGTTCTTGTTGTGTGTTACTGAATTACTTTACTACTACTACTACTACTACTACTACTACTACTACTACTACTACTACTACTACTACTACTACTACTACTACTACTACTACTACTACTACTACTACTACTACTACTACTACTACTACTACTACTACTACTACTACTACTCTACTACTACTACTACTACTACTATTACTACTACCACTACCTCTACTACTACTACTACTACTACTACTACCACTACTACTACTACTACTACTACTACTACTACTACTACTACTACTACTACTACTACTAACTACTACTACTACTACTACTACTACTACTACTACTACTACCACTACCTCTACTACTACTACTACTACTACTATTACTACTACCACTACCTCTACTACTACTACTACTATTACTACTACCACTACCTCTACTACTGTCCGTCAGGGCGGCAAGGTTGGTAGAGACGTGAGCTCGCAATGTGTAGCGTCCCTGCGCATTCGGTCAGCGGTTCGAGTCCGCCTAGTTCGTGCTGACGTGGCGGCGCTTTGTATAGTCAATAACCTTGTAGTTGGTACTTGCAAAGTGTCTAGATAGGATGAAAATCTTATCTTACTACTGCTACTGCTACTACTACTACTACTACTACTACTACTACTATTACTACTACTACTACTACTACTACTACTACTACTACTACTACTACTACTACTATTACTACTACCTCTACCTCTACTACTACTACTACTACTTTTTCTTCTTCTACTACTACTACTACTACCACTACTACCCCTACCACTACTGCTACTGCTACCACTACTTCTACTACTACTACTACTACTACTACTTCTTCTTCTTCTACTACTACAACTACTACTACTACTACTGTGTTACTACTACTACTACTGTGTTACTACTACTTACTACTACTCATACTACTACTACTACATACTACACCACACTACTACCACCTCTACCACTACTGCTACTGCTACCACTACTTCTACTTCTACTTCTACCACTACTTCTACTACTACTACTACTTCTTCTACTACTACCACCACCACTACTACTACTACTACTACTACTACTACTACTACTACTGTGTTACTACTACTACTACTACTACTACTTTGTTACTACTACTACTACTACTTTGTTACTACTACTACTACTACTACTACTGTGTTACTACTACTACTGTGTTACTACTACTACTACTACTACTACTTTGTTACTACTACTACTACTACTACTTTGTTACTACTACTACTACTACTTTGTTACTACTACTACTACTACTACTACTGTGTTACTACTACTACTGTGTTACTACTACTACTACTACTACTACTTTGTTACTACTACTACTACTACTACTTTGTTACTACTACTACTACTACTACTACTACTTTGTTACTACTACTACTACTACTTTGTTACTACTACTACTACTACTGTGTTACTACTACTACCACTACTACTACTTTGTTACTACTATTTTACTATGCATTACTTGCCTTGATATCTGGTGCTTCTATCCTTTTCTTATACTATCTATCCTTTAATACTTTCTTTCTATCTAATCTATTTATTTATCCTATCTATCCTATCTTCTGTCCTTCTATCCTTTTGTCCTTCTATCCTTCTATCCTTTTTTCCTTCTATCCTTCTATCCTTTTTTCCTTCTATCCTTTTGTCCTTTTATCCTTCTGTCCTATCCTTTTTTCCTCCTATTCTCTTTCTATCCCATGAATTCAGTTTTGTCTGTTGGTCTGATTTATGTTTTGTGTATGTTTTGTTATGATGGGAAAAATCTCCTTCAATATATGTGTGTTTTTAGAGATTACTTTGATTTCCTTTGTGTTTATAGGCTGGAATTTCACACACACACACACACACACACACATCCGGGGACTCCGTAGTGTAGTGGTTAGCACGCTCGGTTCACAACCGAGAAGTCCCGGGTTTGATCCCCGGGCGGAGCGGAAACATATGGGCTGTTTCCTTAAAACCCGAGCCCCTGTCCACCCAGCAGTGAATGGGTACCGGGTGTCAGCCGGGGGTTTGTGACCCCCCTCCCGGGGTGGTGGCTTCCCCCAACACTAACCACTAAGGATGAATGATAAAAATGTTGATATGGAGACGGGGCCATACGAGCATTGCTCTGGCCCTGTAAAATACAACTAGATGAATACATAGAGACAGCATAATATTATCTTCATAATATTATATATGATATTATCGTCTCGTCTCTCCGTGTCTCTTATATTAATTACAATCTTCTAATGGTTCCCAAATTACAATGGCAATTACGTTCTGGGCCTCAAGGTGTTAAATCTGTCTTGTTCAGGAAAGCAACAACAACAACTTGGCAGAGGAAAATATAGTTTTATTAGTAGACTTCAGTGTCAATAAACACATGACCCTTGGAGCTCACAGGCACAGAGGGGGTCACCCTTCAGTGGTCACCCTTCAGGGGTCACCCTTCAGTGGTCACCCTTCAACACGGTGTTACAAGGGAAAACTATAAATGCAATGTACAAAATAATATCAATTAACAATATAAATGCAAATGTCTCACAAGAATGCAGCAAACAATTGGCACGAACTATTCTGCAGCGACAGCCACTGTAATGTTGGCAAAATTCCCAGGACAGAATGAGTTAAAGCAAGGGTTGAGCCAGGATTCCATTAATGCCTTTGCCTTGTGTTCGGGTATGCGGGGAAAATAGAACATAACATGGAAATGTACACGGTTGTTTCCATTGGCTATCAATCGTTATGTCGTTAACTCTAGCATTTTGTCAATGTAGCGATGACCTAACCTAACCTAATTTTTGTCAATGGAGTGATAGTTTTTGTCAATGTAGCGATAGTTTTTGTCAATGGAGCAATAGTTTTTAGAGGCCCTTTTAACACAACGCAAACACATTAATGGAATCGTAGCTTTAGAAAATATTGCAGTGCTTGACAAACACTCCTTTAGGGTGATCTGTGAGGCTGTGATAAGTACCCTTGACCAGAACGAGTGTGTACAGTGTTAGAGAGAAAACATAACACACTTGTCAATAAGATCACCCCTCACAAAGATAAGAAACAACTGATTACTAGTGTGGGCAGTGTTAGAGAGAAAACATAACATACTTCTCAATAAGATCACCCCTCACAAAGATAAGAAACAGCTGATTAACAATAACAGAAAAGAATGCTATCACAAAAACAACGTTCAAAAAGCCACAAAAGTTGAACACAAATGTGATTATTATTCCAGACAATTATGGAAACAAAAAAATTATTCTCTAAAATTAGGGAAAATATTTTGCCTTATATTGTACATATTAATTTCCTGCACAACCTTCATCACAACTATAACAACACGAGTTCTTTTATCAAGGACATTAAGGTCATTCTCATCAAGGCACATTGTTCTCTCTGAAATGCATACAGTACTGGCATGAGCTACGGCTATTAACATGTAGAGACTTGTTGGCTGAGGTCGGCTAGCTAGACAGACAGACCATATCAGGCGCCTAGAATTGAAACGGCTCAAGCGCCACTTTTAAAAAACTGAGAAAAACGTGCTTAAAGTTTAATCTAATATCTTCATTTGTTGGTGATTTACTTTGAAAACACTTTCGGGGCATTTTTTTCATTGATAAAAAGTGGCGCTTGTGGCGTTTCATATCTTGATTTTCTTAGATTAAACTTTAAGCGCGTTTTTCTGTGTTTTAAAAGTGGCGCTTGTGGTGTTTCATATCTTGATTTTCTTAGATTAAACTTTAAGCGCGTTTTTCTGTGTTTTAAAAGTGGCGCTTGTGGCGTTTCATATCTTGATTTTCTTAGATTAAACTTTAAGCGCGTTTTTCTCAGTTTTTTAAAAGTGGCGCTTGTGCCGTTTCAATTCTAGGCACCTGATTTATAGTATAGTGTAGTACATTACATGGGCCTCGTGTGGGTGGGGGACAGGGGACATGTCACCCCCACATATTGGAGTGGGGGGGACATGGTATCATTTGTCCCCCCTACTGTTAACGTTAAAAGTAACGTTATAAATTTTCCATGGAATCGTTTGCACCTAAACTTTTAATAAACAGGGATAGAAAATAGTCTTATCTCTTAGAGCCTTTTACAATAAAATGTGCTTTCATTGTGCATACATTTACCCTCACATTACAAAAGTGTTCCACCGGCGACCTGACCTCCCATACAGGGCTCACAAGAAAAGGCGAGGTCTTTCTCACGCTCTACTCACTACTAAAAGGCGGTTACTCACGAGGTTTTTCATAACAAGGTGATTTTGGTACGATGAAATTTGTTTTTGTAAGAGTTGTAAGATGTGGAGGAAGCCATGTTGTATTCAAGTACCAACCAAGATTACCTAAGAGACCTCTGCACTGGAGCGACAAAACTGTGAATGCGCCACAGACAACACAAAAAAATGCTTCCAAATGCGCGTCCACAAGATCGTTTCCCACATTAACAAAATGGATGCATTAATTTCAAATTTTGACCTGCGAGTAGGCTTAAGGTCATTGCTCAGTCTCCAGCCTACGACTTGAGACAAAACAATGCACCCTGGTGTCTGTAGAGCATTAGTCGTAGAGAGGCATTAAAGGTCAAATTGCTACAGGTCTTCTCTATAAGGCGCTACAGACTACAGGTACAAAACTACATGCTATTCCCTCTGTGCTGTAGAGCCTGTAGTCTGTATGTAGAGGTGTTAAAGTTCAAAGTACTAAACAGGCCTGCTTAATGGGTTACTACAGACTACAAAACTACATACTGCTATTCATACCCTGTGCTGTAGTCTGTAGGTGGTGTCTGTCTCTGCCTCAGCCAACATTACTACAGGCCTGCTTAATAATGGGTTACTACAAACTACAGACTACAAAACTACATACTATTCCCTCTGTGCTGTAGTCTGTAGGTGGTGTCTGTCTCTGCCTCAGCCAACATTACTACAGTGCCTCTACAAAACTATGGTCTACGCTTGCTTATAAAATTCTTATGTGGTAACAAAATAGACTCTTGTATAACTCTTTAAACAGTACCTGGGCGAGCATGAGATTCAGGTGTATGCAGACAGAAGGGAGATTTTTACATGAGATTTAAAGACATTCATAGATCAGTAGTGGGCTCAGAACCTAACTCTGCATAATGGAAGATCGATATTTAAGAAGAGAAACTACTATAAGACACTATAATTTTTAGTTCTGTTGCATAAAAAGTTATTAATTTGTTATCTAATTAAGAATATACCTTATCGTGCAGCACATTTTTACTTTGAACTGACCGGTAGATCATTTTTAGTTTCCTAAGACCGCCTTCACACGAGGTTTTCTCCCGCGCGGTAGTATGGCCGCGCGGGTGGGTCTTCAATGAGGCATGTCTTCACACGAGAGGTTTTCTCCCGTGCGGTAATATGGCCGTGCGGGTGGGTGTCTATGAGGCATGTCTTCACACGAGCGGTTTTTCCCCGCGCGGTTCGTCTTCAGCAGTGCACAGAATACTCGTCAGTTTGTCGGTGAACTAGTCTACGTATTCTAAACCGCCTGGCGCCGCGCGGGTTGGCAGTGCACGTGGCCGGTAAATCATCGTCGCGCGGGAATTAAGCTGCGTGGCCAGTGTGTGAAGGGCCTCGTTGTACTTCGTTGATTTCTAAACCGCTCAGGAAAAAACCTCGTGTGAATTCTAAACCGTGTGGGAAAAAACCTCGTGTGAATTCTAAACCGTGCGGGAAAAAACCTCGTGTGAATTCTAAACCGCGCGGGAAAAAACCTCTCGTGTGAATTCTAAACCGCGCGGGAAAAAACCTCGTGTGAATTCTAAACCGCGCGGGAAAAAACCTCGTGTGAATTCTAAACCGCGCGGGAAAAAACCTCTCGTGTGAATTCTAAACCGCGCGGGAAAAAACCTCGTGTGAATTCTAAACCGCGCGGGAAAAACCTCTCGTGTGATTCTAAACCGCGGGAAAAAACTCTGTGAATTCTAACCGCGCGGGAAAAAACCTTCGTGTGAATTCTAAACCGTGCGGAAAAAACCTCTCGTGTGAATTCTAAACCGTGCGGAAAAACCTCTCGTGTGAATTCTAAACCGTGCGGAAAAAACCTCTGTGAATTCTAAACCGTGCGGGAAAAAACCCTCGTGTGAATTCTAAACCGTGCGGGAAAAAACCTCTCGTGTGAATTCTAAACCGTGCGGGAAAAAACCTCTCGTGTGAATTCTAAACCGTGCGGGAAAAAACCTCTCGTGTGAATTCTAAACCGTGCGGGAAAAAACCTCGTGTGAATTCTAAACCGCGCGGGAAAAAACCTCGTGTGAATTCTAAACCGCGCGGGAAAAAACCTCGTGTGAATTCTAAACCGTGCGGGAAAAAACCTCGTGTGTGAATTCTAAACCGTGCGGGAAAAAACCTCGTGTGTGAATTCTAAACCGCGCGGGAAAAAACCTCGTGTGAATTCTAAACTGCGCGGGAAAAAACCTCTCGTGTGAATTCTAAACCGCACGGGAAAAAACCTCTCGTGTGAATTCTAAACCGCACGGGAAAAAACCTCGTGTGAATTCTAAACCGCACGGGAAAAAACCTCTCGTGTGAAGGCGGCCTAAATGTATTCGTATTCGTAAAAGCTTACATCACTATATTTTATGTTATTTGTTCCATAGAAAAAAGTTGTTATTAATTTGTCATGATCTTAAATACATTACAGTGAAGCACCTTTCTACTTTGAACGAACCGGTAGATAATTTTTTGATAATGGTAGATAATTGAACCGTAGATAATTTTTTGATAATGGTAGATAATTGAACTGGTAGATAATTTTTTGATAATGGTAGATAATTGAACCGGTAGATAATTTTTTGATAATGGTAGATAATTGAACTGGTAGGTAATTTTTTGATAATGGTAGATAATTGAACCGGTAGATAATTTTTTGATAATGGTAGATAATTGATCCGGTAGAATTTTTTTTGATAAGGGTAGATAATTGAACCGGTAGATAATTTTTTGATAATGGTAGATAATTAAACCGGTAGATAATATTTTGATAATGGTAGATAATTAAACCGGTAGATAATTTTTTGATAATGGTAGATAACTGAACCGGTAGATAATTTTTTGATAATGGTAGATAACTGAACCGATAGAATTTTTTTTGATAATGGTAGATAACTGAACCGGTAGATAATTTTTTGATAATGGTAGATAATTGAACCCGTAGATAATTTTTTCCATAAATGCACTAGAGGAGAAGGAATGCTTGTGCTGGGCGGCCGAAACAGCATATTTGTAACGTCTCAAAGGACTGGCCAAGGGAGAAAAAAGTAACAAAACGCTCGGTAGTTGCCAGTCCCTATAAAGAAGACATTAAGATATTGCAGAAAGGGGGAGAGAGTTAATTTAGTTTGAACCTCAATTAAATGCTGACTTATATAGAAACTGTTGACAAAATGCTCACTGTTGCAGCTCTTAACTTGAGATTCAGGTCATGATCAGTGTGTCGGGTCAGGCTTTGTCGGGTCACAGTGAGGTCAACGCCAACATGTTCCGTTCACGTCACATCAACTTTGTGTGTGTCGTCGGGTCAGGCTTTGTCGGGTCACAGTGAGGTCAACGCCAACATGTTCCGTTCACGTCACATCAACTTTGCTGTTCTAGGTCATCCTCATAAAAAGTTTCCTTGGCATCATAACAATTGTTGGCACACTTACATCATACAGAACAAGCATACATAAATAGAGCTACTGTTTGTCCTGCATGTTTAGTGGAACACATGAAGGGGAAGGAGGGTGCAAGGTGGAGGGGTGAGGGTTGGTCAGCCAGCCCTATAAGTACATTAGAACCTCCCTATAGATCCCCACAACCCCTCAGCTACCCCTTTATACCCCTACACACCCCTAGCCAACCCCATAGAACCCACACAACACCCCAGCCAGCCCCCCAGCCCCCCAGGACCTAGCCCGAGGTCTGCGTGACCACCAGCACGGTGGGGGGCACGGTGGAGGGGTAGTTGGCCCAGGCCTCCCCCAGGGTGTTGGCGTCCATCATGTTCTTGGTGCAGAAGTAGGTGAGCTGCACGCCCCGCAGCAGGATGTCCGTCACCGCCTGGGGATATATAGCACACACCTCAGCACACACGCAGGGGGAAACTTAAGAAGACAAGGTGCTTGAAGGACATCAAGAAGTACAGTTTTCCCTATCAGTGCATTGATATGTGGAGTAGCCTGGACAGTGATATTATACATGCCAAAAGTATTCATGTTTTTAAAGATAAAATTGACCCATTGAGAGGAATTTTCCTTCCTCCCTTCCACCAGGAGCCAAATTGAGACACAGTCTCTGTCTCAATTGAGAATAGACACGATTCCCCTCCTCTATCACAGCTAGGTAAACACACACACACATTCATATTACTTAAGTTATGGTTTTATTATGGCTGAGGAAATCCCTTCGTGGTTTTTTTTTCTTTTTCTATCACACCTACGCCCTCCAGACAGTCCCTGACCCCCCCTCAGATCCCCAGCCAGGCAGGAACAGTGGTACACTCACCGCCATGGGAGGCAGACACACAGTGAAGGGAATCAGCATAGCGTACCACCAGGCACAGAACCAGGACACCCAGATGGCCGCCAGCACCAGCAGCACCAGCCAGATGATCTGCCACAGGATGCCCCCGGAACCCGTGCCCTCCGTGGAACCCCCGGAACCCTCGCCTGAAGCCATCTTGCCCTGGATACCTGGGGGGGAAGGGGAAATAAGGTCAGTTTGAATTTTGTCATTTATCCGAACTCTTAGAAATTTTGGTGTTTTTTTAGTTTTGAAATTTATCGAATGCTTTAAAACCTACAAGACCTATTCTTATATTATGTATTTACTAGATACAGTGAGGTGCATTCATTGAGTTCTTTTTACCTTAGAAACCTTTGGAATTAAGAGAAATCAGGTGAGGTTGAGAGAATTTTGTCATTTATCCGAACGCTTAGAAATCTAGGAGGTTTTAATTCCATAATTTATCCAACACTTGAAAACCTACAGGACCAATTTCTTTACTATTTCTAGGTAAGGTGAAGGGATGAATTATAGTTCTTCTTGAAACCTCTGGAATTAAGGATGAAATTAATGCCCGTATTCGTAGTCACATACCATCATTGTACGTGGTCATTGTTCACTTTTTGTCTTGTCCTAATGAAATCAATAGGTCATGCCAGCTCTGTTGTGATTGCAATAGGAGTACTGTAGGATTGCTCTAGTACTTTCCATGGCAGCTACAAGATCTCTGTTGTGATTGCAATAGGAGTACACTGTATGATTGCTCTAGTACTTTCCATGGCAGCTACAAGATCTCTGTTGTGATTGCAATAGGAGTACTGTATGATTGCTCTAGTACTTTCCATGGCAGCTACAAGATCTCTGTTGTGATTGCAATAGGAGTACTGTATGATTGCTCTAGTACTTTCTATGGCAGCTACAAGATCTCTGTTGTGATTGCAATAGGAGTACTGTATGATTGCTCTAGTACTTTCCATGGCAGCTACAAGATCTCTGTTGTGATTGCAATAGGAGTACTGTAGGATTGCTCTAGTACTTTCCATGGCAGCTACAAGATCTCTGTTGTGATTGCAATAGGAGTACTGTAGGATTGCTCTAGTACTTTCCATGGCAGCTACAAGATCAGGTGAATAATTTTGACTGAGTAGAAATGGAACAAAATCATAGCAATTACCACGAGCAATCATGGTATGTGACTACGAATACGAGCATAAGTGCCGTGAGATTTTACTTCTGGAATTAATCTTGACCCTTACAAATCTACAAGAACAAGTTTTGGATATACTAGAGTAGGTTAGGTACATAGAGATATTCAATCTTGCCTTGGAAACTTTTAGAATTAGGGATAAAGTCAGGTGAGGTTGAGAATTCTGAAAGTAATCCAAACTCTTAGAAGTCTTGGAAATTACAGGCCATGGTTTTGGATTTACTAGATAAGTTGAGGGGACCATAAATCTAGTTCTTTTTGCCCTAGAAACCTTTGTAATTAAGGGTAAAATAAGGTTACTTTTTGAATTTTGAAGTTAATCCAAACTTAGAAATTTACACGAGCAGTTTTTTTTTTTTATTTGATTAGATTGAAGATTAGATTTTTTTCTTGCTTTTTTAAACTTTGGAGTAAACTTAGTAAGAGTAAGTTAGTAAGAAGTAAACTTAGTTAGGAAGAGTAAACTTAGGTGGGTTTTGAATTCATATAATCAATTTTCATTCTTATAAATCGGATCTGGGGTTTTTATTTACTAGATAAGATAAGTCCATAAATCAAGTTCTTTTAGCTCTTGAGGTTTCTATAAATATTGTCCAGGATGAATCTGGCTTTGGTTAGGTATCAAATTTTCTTTGTAACCCCTTGAGACCCAGATTTTTGTAACCCCTTCACACCCAGATCTTTGTAGCCCCTTCACACCCAGATCTTTGTACCCCCTTCACGCCCAGATCTTTGTACCCCCTTCACGCCCAGATCTTTGTAGCCCCTTCACGCCCAGATCTTTGTAACCCCTTCACGCCCAGATCTTTGTAACCCCTTCACGCCCAAATCTTTGTAACCCCTTCACGCCCAGATCTTTGTAACCCCTTCACACCCAGATCTTTGTAACCCCTTCACGCCCAGATCTTTGTAACCCCTTCACACCCAGATCTTTGTAGCCCCTTCACACCCAGATCTTTGTACCCCCTTCACGCCCAGATCTTTGTAGCCCCTGCACGCCCAGATCTTTGTAGCCCCTTCACGCCCAGATCTTTGTAACCCCTTCACGCCCAGATCTTTGTAACCCCTTCACGCCCAGATCTTTGTAACCCCTTCACGCCCAGATCTTTGTAACCCCTTCACGCCCAGATCTTTGTAGCCCCTTCACACCCAGATCTTTGTAACCCCTTCCCACCCAGATCTTTGTAACCCCTGCACGCCCAGATCTTTGTAACCCCTTCACGCCCAGATCTTTGTAACCCCTTCACGCCCAGATCTTTGTAACCCCTTCCCACCCAGATCTTTGTAACCCCTGCACGCCCAGATCTTTGTAACCCCTTCACGCCCAGATCTTTGTAACCCCTTCACGCCCAGATCTTTGTAACCCCTTCACGCCCAGATCTTTGTAACCCCTTCACGCCCAGATCTTTGTAACCCCTTCACGCCCAGATCTTTCCTTTCCTATATAAAAGTGTCTGTTGTTAGCCATAAAATTACGAAAAGTCACTGAATATACCAAATGAGTTAGTGGACAAGGATACTAAACAGGTCATAGCTATAAAATATTGCTTATAGTCACTAAAAATCGTCTAATGGTACCCAAATTACAATGGAAATTACTCTCTGGGCCTCAAGGGGTTAAGTTAGGAGTTCTAGATTAAGTGTAGGCACTTATGTATCTTTTCTTATCTCTTGTAATCACTTCTCTTATTCTTTAACTAATCTTTTGTTATCTTTTATCTTATTCTCTTATCATATTTCTTGCTCATCTTCCCTGCAGAACCCATGATAAGAAATTCTCTCTCTCTCTCTGTCTGTCTGTCTGTGTCTGTCAGTCTCTCTCTCTCTGTCTGTCTGTCTCTCTCTGTTTGTCTGTCTGTCTGTCTGTCTGTCTGTCTGTCTGGCTCTCTTCTCTCTGTCTGTCTGTCTGTCTGTCTGTCTGTCTGTCTGGCTCTCTTCTCTCTGTCTGTCTGGCTCTCTTCTCTCTGTCTCTCTCTTCTCTCTCTCTCTCTCTCTCTCTCTCTCTCTCTCTCTCTCTCTCTCTCTCTCTCTCTCTCTCTCTCTCTCTCTCTCTCTAGTAATGAGTCAAATTAAATTAATAATCTCCTTTACATCTGAATCACTTAAAAAATTACTGAACTGCTAATTTTGTGATAGGTATTATTTTTTTTCTAATTACATACTCTAGTATACCACATGTTTGTATCAGTGTGAATTAACATATACACAAACTACCACCAATTAACAGGAACTAACACGTGTAGGTCTCACGGCCTCTTGTAGCTTCCTTATTTTGTTATGTTCTTAATTGACCCTTCACGCCCAGATCTTTGTAACCCCTTCACGCCCAGATCTTTGTAACCCCTTCACGCCCAGATCTTTGTAACCCCTTCACGCCCAGATCTTTGTAACCCCTTCACGCCCAGATCTTTGTAACCCCTTCACGCCCAGATCTTTCCTTGGCTATAATAAAATCGTCTGTTGTCGAGCCATAAAATTACGAAAAGTCACTGAATATACCAAATGAGTTAGTGGACAAGGATACTAAACAGGTCATAGCTATAAAATATTGCTTATAGTCACTAAAAATCGTCTAATGGTACCCAAATTACAATGGAAATTACGTTCTGGGCCTCAAGGGGTTAAAATGGAAGTTTTTTTAAGGGGAGATAAGATTTGAATAGACCAAAATACTTCTCATGCAAGATATCACTCGAGGCAAAAAATATCCTTTAACAAATTAACTATTTTCCTAAAGTGCCATCAACTTTTTTCACCTCTTGAATAATACTAATAAATGACAGAAGGGACAAAAATAGAGTTAAATATAGTTTTTAAGATAGAAATTAACATATACACACAAATTAACTAGATTTCTTTACAAATTAACTAGATTTCTTTACAAATTAACTAGATTTCTTAAGTGTCTAAAACTAAATATATATTCCTAAAACGTCATGAACTATCTTTCTCTCTTAAATAATACTAATAAATGACAGGAGGGACAAAAATAGAGTAAAATATGTCTCATGTAGGATATCACACAAGGCAAAAAATAAAAAATAAAAAAAGATCACTAATATTTAAGATAGAAATTAACATAGACACACAAATGAACTAGATTTCTTAAGTGTCTAGAACTAAATATATATTCCTAAAACGTCATGAACTATCTTCCTCTCTTAAATAGTACTAATAAATGACAGGAGGGACAAAAATTGAGTTAAATATATTTGTTTAAGATAGAAATTAACATATACACACAAATGAACTAGATTTCTTAAGTGTCTAGAACTAAATATATATTCCTAAAACGTCATGAACTATCTTCCTCTCTTAAATAATGCTAATAAATGACAAAAGGGACAAAAATTGAGTTAAATATATTTCTTAAGATGGAAATTAACATATACACACAAATGAACTAGATTTCTTAAGTGTCTAGAACTAAATATATATGCCTAAAACGTCATGAACTATCTTCCTCTCTTAAATAGTACTAATAAATGACAGGAGGGACAAAAATAGAGTAAAATATGTCTCATGTAGGATATCACACATGGCAAAAAAAAAAAAAATAAAAAAGACCACTAATTTTTAAGATAGAAATTAACATAGACACATATATTAACTAGATTTCTTAAGTGTCTAAAACTAAATATATATTCCTAAAACGTCATGAACTATCTTCCTCTCTTAAATAATGCTAATAAATGACACAGGGGCAATTAAAGGCTGAAATACCTCTCATGTAGGTAGGATATCACACTTGGCAAAAAATAAAAACAAAAAAAAATTACCAATATTTAAGAAACAGATTAACATAAACACACAGATTAACAAGATTTTCCTACTGTCACTCCTGTCACTGTAAACCTTAACTGTCATAAAATGTTAACTCCCTCTTCAATAATAGTACTTATAAATGATACAGGGAGCAGAATACCCTAAAATATCTCACCTGTTAACGTTAGCCAAGATATCTCTCTCTCTCTCTCTCTCTCTCTCTCTCTCTCTCTCTCTCTCTCTCTCTCTCTCTCTCTCTCTCTCTCTCTCTCTCTCTCTCTCTCCTTCCACTCCTACACTTAACACTTCAATTACTTTAACACTGTCCTGGTTAAGTATAAGAAGAGAATATGTTAGCCAAGATATCTAACACTCTCTCTCTCTCTCTCTCTCTCTCTCTCTCTCTCTCTCTCTCTCTCTCTCTCTCTCTCTCTCTCTCTCTCTCCTTCCACTACTACACTTAACACTTCAATTACTTAACACTGTCCTGGTTAAGTGAGGAGAAATTTACGTTAGCCAAGATATCTAACACTCTCTCTCTCTCTCTTTCTCTCTCTCTCCTTCCACTACTACACTTAACACTTCAATTACTTTAACACTGTCCTGGTTAAGTGAAGAGAAATTTACGTTGAGAGAGTAATCTAACACTCTAACTCTCTCTCTCTCGACCCAAGCAGAGGAGAGAAAGCGAATAGAAAGTAGCGAAAAAAAACTAGACACGCCTACTTAGTCTGAATGTAGGTCTAGTATACCAGCCTATGTATGTTATCTATGTATATTATATGTATACTTAGCTGTGTATTATGTATAGTGTATAGAAAGCCTTATACACACCCACCACTTCCCTTGCCTTCAAATATATTACGTAGGTGTGGCAAAACCACTTCAAATATGCTCGAATGAAGAAATACACACACACAGCTAGGTTTATCTATGTATATTATATGTATACTTAGCTGTGTATTCATGTATAGTGTATAGAAAGCGTTATACACACCCACCACTTCCCTTGCCTTCAAATATATTACGTAGGTGAGGCAGAAACCCCTTCAAATATGCTCGAATGAAGAAACACACACACAGCCAGTTTTCTTATGTATATTATATGTATACTTAACTGTGTATTCATGTATAGTGTATAGAAAGCCTTATACACACCCATTAATTCCCTTGCCTTCAAATATGTTACGTAGGTGAGGCAGAAACCACTTCAAATATGCTCGAATGAAGAAATACACACACACACAGCCAGTTTTCTATGTATATTATATGTATACTTAACTGTGTATTCATGTATAGTGTATAGAAAGCCTTATACACACCCACCTAGCCTTCCCTTCACATATCTTAAGAGGGAGTGGCAAAAGCGATAAAATATCCTCAAATGAAGAAATTTTACCCACACACAGTTTTCTTATGTACCTATATTATCTGTATACTTAACTATGTATTAATGTATAGTGAATAGAAAGCCTTATACACACACACGTACACACACACACCCACTACAGCTTTCCTTCAAATATATGTCAAGTGGGTGTGAGGCCAGATGCAAAAACGATAAATATGCTAGAATTAATAAAGTTACTCACACAGCTGTCAATATTAAGGTCTCCGATGCTTCACTGACCACTCATAGCCAAGATAAAGTATTAATTAACACACGTACAAGGTTATAACAGTATGAATGAAATACTAACACTTAAAACTGTCTTAGCACCCCGGAAACGCAACTCTCAGTAGATTTTTGTCTAAATATACCCGTGTCAACTCCCTGATACCCGATAATCTTATTTATATCAATATTTACCCCTTATCTACAGGTAAAAGACAGGTTTGAGACACGTACACAGATAGGTGATACGTTTTTCTGGTCGTGTGAGGTATTAGATAGTCTGATAAGCCGTTATATGATAGATAAAATTATATAAATGTTGGGTGAAATAGTGGGAAGTTGTCAACCATTTCTGCCAAGTATCCAGTTTTCTGTATATTTTCTCGGGTATTTTATGTAGGGTAGAGGGTTTAGGCATCAATACTAATAGGAATTCATGTTTTGTGGTCTTATTAGGGACTAGAGTGCATATAAGGCAGTAAAACGATAGATATAGATAAATAGATGAAAATAGTCTGACAGGAAGCAACAGTTGGGTGGATGCGACCGCCGCCTTACTTCCATCTCCTCCTCCTTCTCCAACTATCGCCTTATTTCTCTCCATACGCCTGAATAACTACTCAAATAACACCGTATCATGCATCACGTAGAGATATAACCATGCACTATTACTAAAAGGTTTGGTAAATGGTGTTATTCGACGTATAGTAGAGAAAACA
>JACEEZ010026063.1:267500-324800 GCA_016584305.1 Chionoecetes opilio
CACGGTGTGAGTGGAAGCGCGGACACTGCAGCAGAAAGTGTTCAATAGTCTCCGGAAATTCATGCACCAAGGGCAGTGGGGTCAGGGGACGACGGAGGCGATGCAGGTGAGCTGTGAGTGTCGTGTGCCCCAGGCGGAGGCGGGTGAGGGTGACATCAAGGACGCGGGACTTTTTCCGTATCCACGGCTGGGGGGAAGAGTCACTGCGGTATTGGCCCATGGAGGTGATGCGGAGGGCATCGCCGAGTGTGTTATTCCAGGTGGAGCGGCAGACCCGGGAGACCCGTTTGGCCGCGGAGAGCGACAGAGGGGAGGGTGTCGTGTTTACATCTGTTAAGGCCATCCTGGCAGCAGAATCAGCCACCTCGTTGCCTGGGATACCAGCGTGGGAGGAACCCCACTGGAAGGCGATCTCCCACCCCTCGTTGTAAGGTGAAGGGCCCTCTGGATGGTGTGGACGAGGGACGTAGAGGATCGTGGATGGCGGGAGAGGAGGAGGTGGAGTGAGGAGAGGGAGTCTGTGGACCACAGCCTTGCCCAACTAAATTTCTGCCGATTTTCTCAGTTTTTGAAATAATTATACTTAATTAATGCCTGGGTCGATTAGTGCCGTTGTTTTAAATGCTGGTTAAATGAGGTTCTCCTGTATTGTAGAAATTATATAATTGTCTAATAGCACATATAGGCACACACTCCCCGCCCTGCAACCCTTTAAGAGGTTAGGTTAAGGTTCGGTTAGGTTCATAATCTCGCCGGGGGGTCGAGGGGGCGGATCCCCCCTTTAAGAGGTTAGGGTTGGTTCAGTTGGGTAATAAACCTCCCGGCAAGGCGGGGCAGAGCGGACCACTCGGCGGCTGGTGGGCGGGCAGTTGAATGTGGGGCGGGAAAGAAATATGTATTGTTTTCCTTATGAACTTTAAGTTTATAAAAGAGGAAGAAAGATATTAATATATTTGTAAGAATTTTTATGTAGGGGTTCCCTGAGACATGAAAGTTATTGCAAGGGTTCCACGAGGGTAAAAAGGTTGAGAAACGCTGTTCTACCCTATCAACCCTCCTATCCACCGATAAGTAGCTGAGTTAGTACTGGCCGGGGTATTTTATCGGGATGAGATAGACAATGGGTTTTTGAAGGTAAGAACTCTAATTAGATAAATGTTTGTGACATAAAATTTCCACATTGCCATTATTACGCTAATGACCTGCGACCCGCCTACCGAGGCCTTACCGGAGGCTGAAGAAGCTCCGTTCCAAGTCTCCAATCTCGGGCGAGTGCTATTCGAACAGCAGATGGGCGCCTCGTGTCGGACATGGATGGGCAGATGGCTCGTTGGGCTGAGTACTTTGGGCAGTTGTTCACGGTGGACCCTCCAACTGAGCAGCTTCACACCACTGGGTTACAGGCAGTGGATGCCGATCCTCCCATTGACGAAACCGCACCCTCTCTTGACAAAGTCAGAGAGGCTGTAGCAAAGTTGAGGGGTGGAAAGGCAGCTGGTGTTTGTAATATCAGTGTGGAGCTCCTCAAAGCTGGGAGTGAGACCACTGATCCGCGGGCTGCATGCTGTCCTGACTGCCGTGTGGCAATCAGGTACCATTCTTCCTGACTGGAAAATTGGGCTGGTCGTCCCTATCTGGAAAGGGAAAGGGAACCGTCAGGACTGCAACAATTACCGCGGTATTACACTGCTCAGCGTGCCAGGCAAGGTGCTTGCCCATCTATTGCTGACACGGATTCGCAGTCATCTGCTGAAGCATCAGAGACCTCAGCAGTCTGGGTTCACGCCTGGTAAGTCAACAACGGACCGTATCCTAGCGCTTCGTGTCCTGGTGGAACGCCGACGTGAGTTTCGACAGGGAATGCTTGCAGCCTATGTTGATCTCAAGAAGGCGTTTGACTCAGTGTATCGTGAGTCACTCTGGGATCTTCTGCGACTTCGCGGGATTCCTGCAAGGATTATTGGTTTGATGACTGTTCTGTATTCTGGGACTGAGAGTGCTGTGAAGTGTGGGGCAGGTGTATCCAGCTTCTTTCCTGTGAATACAGGAGTGAGGCAAGGGTGCGTCCTTGCCCCATCACTTTTCAACACTTGTATGGACTGGGTATTGGACAAGGTTGTAGATCAAAGTGATTGTGGAGCATCCCTCGGCAAAACCAAGCAAGATCACTGATCTTGTTTTTGCCAATGATGCAGTAATCTTTGCTGAGTCGATGGAGTTCCTGGTCATGGCTCTCGAGGCGCTGCACGAGGAGGCAAAGCCTTTGGGACTTGAGGTCTCCTGGCTCAAGACCAAGGTCCAGGTGTTTGGAGGCTTACTAGATGAAGCAGTACAGTCTGCTCATGCATGCAGCGAGGACATTGATATCTTGGAAAAAGAAAGTTTAACATACCATGGTATCGCAGTCATAATGACGGCGGGTCCATGTCAGAAGTCTTACGGCGGATTGGCATGCCCACGGTGTTTATGGACTCGCTCAGTCATGAGTATTTGGCATTTGTCGTACCTGTGCAGAGGACAAAGAATCCGGATTCTTCAAGTCCTGTGATTCCCTGTCCTACTCTATGGTTGTATAGCTGGTGGCGTGAGAGAGGTGAAGGCGGATGACAGTCGTGTTGGCCGTGAAGGGGGACTCCGGGCCGCCGCAAGCAGTGGGCAGGTAAAGGTAGGCAGAACGAGTTTCGCGGACGATGAGTTACAGACTGTGGCACTACACGGTGGAGTGGAAGCGCGAACTCTGCAGCAGAAAGTGTTCAATAGTCTCCCCGGAACATTCCTACACCAGGGGCAGTGGGGGTCAGGGGACAGACAGAAGGCGGTGGAGGTGAGTCCTGAGTAGTCTTGGTGACCCAGACTGAGGCGGGTGAGGGTTGCATCCAGGACGCGCGACTTTCCTTATCCATGGCTTGAGGGGGAGTCACTGCGGTAATGGCCCATGGAGGTGATGCCGAGGGCATCGCCAAGCCCGGGAGACCCGGTGTCGCGTTGGAGTGTCCTGTTACGAAAAGCAGTCCGTTTACTAACAAAGGCAAAGAAAACGCTCGCGTTTAAGGGGAATACTTACTTAAATTTGACTTGACCAACAAGGGCATGTCCAGGTGCGTCTTACTACAACAAACCCGTCTATTATTTATCAAAAAAGGGGGGGGGGTCCACGAAGTGGAACACTCGCCGACGTCGGCGAGAATTCCTATCGGCGACAGTTATTGGTAGGTTTTGAGCATATATGATGTATTAGGCATTCAATTTCGTAAGAAATGTCCTGTGAGCAGGACAAAGAAAGATTGCATTCTGTTCTTTGTCCTGCTCACAGGATACATTTCTGTACGAAGTTGAATGCTCAAATATCATATATGCTCAAACGATACCTATACTGTCGCGATAGGAATTCTTGCCCGATGTCCGTCGAGTGGTTCCACTCGTGGGCCCCCCTTTTGTTGATAATAAAATCCCCTTATGTTGATAAATAAGACGGGTTTGTTGTCGTAGTACGCCTGGACATTAGGGTACGCTGTAGGGCCAATGAAAAGTGAATATAGATTATTTCGATTTGGCAGGGTGAGTTCTTATGTAAATTGAATTTTAAGGGTGTTTTGTCCTTCTCAACTTTTTGGTTTGAGGTCACTTCTTTGCTATGCAAAATGGACTTTTATATTTTATATGCAAAACCTAGCTTAGCCCACGCTACAAGTAACGGCTTCATTTGCACCTATCATCAATTCTTGATCGTCTTTTTCAGGATTGGCTTCTCCTTTGTAAAACCAAGTGGGTCGAAGCCCGCACCTAGACAGAGCTCTGGATCCAGTGGCCGCCTTTGTTTGGTGCGGTGGACGAGAGTTTGCTGAGAGTGAGGTGCTACGTATCGCGGCGTGATGAAGAGGGGGAATCCTTCTCAAAGACTCAGCGGCATCCGGAGGATAGTTGACAAGCGGGGTACCCAGTGAGAGACTTTGCGAAGATCTGACCCCATGGTGCTTGCCCAGTGGAAGAACTCACACGCCCAGTTTTGCACCTCCAGTGTGTGTTATTTTGCCGGTCCGTGACCAGAAGGATAGATAATTTTTGTAAGAAGGTTTATGGAGTGGTGAGAGACAGAGCAGCTAAAGCAGTAAAGGAATTCGTATAGAAGAATATGGACAGGCTGTTTGACATACGGCCTGCCCTCACGATCTTCCTCTGCAGGACCAGGAATCCCACTGCTCCACCCCCAGCTGTGGCCACGCAAGAGCACACGTGCAGTGTGACTGCCCCCCGGCCAGCAAGTCCCTACGTTAGACACCCTGGATAGCTGTACTACCAGAGGATCAACTTGGAGAGGAAGTGCAATGTGATGACAGGGGTAGACAAGAAATGATGACGCATAGACAAGTGGAAAAGCAGCAAAGAGAAGCAGTTGGAAGAGGAGGCTAAGCTGAAGAAGCAGAAGCAGAAAGATGAAAAGGTCAGACGTCTTGAGCTGCATGAGCAGATGTTCCTGGGCCAGGCTGAAGATCACCAGAATTCCTAAAGATGGGGACGGAGGAGTCGTTCACCCTGCCACTCAGAGGAAAGAGGCAGGAGCAACAGAGGCTGCCATACTGGTAGAACCGCACTGTTCAGGAGAGGACGGGGTCCCCTGCCACCCCTTGTGATGCAGGTACTTGGACAGTCCCAGTGCAGAAGAAACCCCAATGCAGTCCCGGAACCTGCGCTGGCAAGCATCCGGTTCGACGTTCCGCCCACTGCTGCTGCTGCCTTGGCTTCAGGGGTGGATTCCTACAGGACCTTATCGCTGACGCCCACCTCCTCCAGGACATGTTGTAACCTGGTCTGCGATCCATGAACAAGCTGAGGATGGCCAGGCAGGATGCCATGGTATCGTCCAGGGACCTTGACCAGGGAGCATCAGGGTACCAAAATAGTTGGATTGGGTTACGATCGGAGGAAGGACAAGACCCGGCGATGGTGGCCCGACAGCTTATGGGAAAACTGCACCCAAGGTTGATCAGGGAGGAGCATGTGTCATTGACGAGGAGCCATCTGAAGGTCCCTTTGGCACTTTGTACCAGAGGACCCGGTGCCACCATGAGAAGCCTGTGTTCAGGTGGCTCAGCTCTCTAAGGGGGGGTGATCTGGCTGGTGACATACGACTCCACCGACTCACTGATCGTACTGCAAGGTGCCTCAACTAGGGCCAACACGGGGTGGAAGGGTGGTACTCACGCCGCTTTGGAGAAGATGCTGGACGCAAGTTCTTCTGGAGTATATGCGTGTTGTGGCCCACAAATCGAGTTGCCCCTTCGCCACCTTATCACCAGCATCGACGGGCCTACCTCATCTGACACTGGCTTTCACGGGTTCCAGTGTGGTAGTCTGCTGTCCAGCTTGAATGAGTGCCAGTACAACGCAGAGTTGTCAAGGATTGCCAGGCGGTGAAGATCTCACGGAGATACCGGAGTATCCTGGTCAACATGTCCACTGACCAGCAGGTCTCCTACCAGCTGGCCAGGCTTGTGAAGCGGGGCGTTCTCCCGTCCGAGCTGCAGGAGATCAGTGTGGCAAGGTGTCCCACTCAGATGGCCTCACCCAGCCCAGTCGTTTCGTGTACGGTGGACCAGATAAAGACTGACTGAACTGGGCAAGGAACTGAACACCCTGGAAATCCTAGTCAAGTACTGCCTGCAGGTGTACTTCAAATCTACTACGACATCAAGGTTCACCACAGACTAGAGGACGCCCCAAGCACATCCTCACTGCAGCTCGAGGGGGATGAGGTCGCAGCCCAAGAAAGGTTCCAAACAGTGTGACCTTCTACTGCCGGACAGGAGCATGGTTCGCACACTCAGAATTTGTCCCCTCTCGCTGATGGCGAGTCAGAGTGGACGATCGCTCAGGTTCGCGTGAACCCAGATTTTGAAGCGAGGGCCTGGCGAGGAGTATGTTGGACACCAGTGTAGACCTCGCATCACACCCAAGCTGAATTTGTCAGCCACAGCTTGCAGACACTGATCAGCTTGTCAGCCTGGCCAGTGTACGGCCGTCATTCCACCTGTTCACATGTCCGGAGATCAGATCCAGGAGATCCTGGTCAAGCACGTACGAGGTTGCCGGAGTTCTCTATCCACACTCAGAGCACCGAAAGAGTCGTGAATCAGGTGCCAGAACTGCGGCAGCAGTGTGGGGCAGCAGTCCAGAGACGGGTTCATCCGGGCTCGGGCCCACCACGGAGGACCATGCCCTGCTTCGGTCTAAGAAGGACATGATGGACACGTTCTCGCCAACGTAGAGGCTGTGACCACTGTGATGTAGTCCTGATGAACCAACTGTCAGAAGAGCTTTACCACGCCGGTAGTCCATTTGAACTCATATTGTTGCATGATGCAATAAACATGAAGGAAGGGGGGAAAAGGAAAGGGGGGGAAGGGTGACAGAGGGACCAACCTGACACTGCGTACTCATTTAAGCATTATTTGATAGGGTGCAATATAAAAGTGCGATTTTGCATAGTAATATTGCTCAAATGCAAACAATGGAAAATAGATAAACATCGTCTTAGAATTCCTTTTTACACTAGGAAATTGGCATGCCAAAGTTGGAAGAGAATTTTTGTTATCGGCTACCCTACTGGACGCCTTGTTGATCAACAGTCAATATTAGTAAATATTCCCCGCAACGCTGGCGCAGTTTCCCAATTTTCTTTTGTTAGTAAACAAAGGCGGACTGCACCTCGTAAACGACTAGTCGCCACAACACCCGGGGAGATGAAGGCTTTTGCCGCGAGAGCGGCAGGTGGAAAGGGAGCATTTGGGCGATAATACTCACCCCGAGCGGCTGTGTGTCCCGCCCCTCCCCTAGTGGCAGCATCTTCAAACTAACGGCCGGGAACCTCACTGCGCGGGAAATTTGAATGCATTCTTTCCACTTAATGTCCCAAACTATTCCGGACATATGTCCGGCCCATGCCAAATATGTCCGGGGGAAAACAATGACCGGGGAATCCGAAATCCAGCAATAGGAGTTCCGGAAAATCGAGGGTTGAGTATATACTCGTGTGTTGTGTGTGTGTATATATAATATATATATATATATATATATATTATATATATATAATATATATATAAAATATTATATACTGTCGGACCCCGCCGAACACGACATTTACGGTCCTGCCCCCGTCGTGTACGGCAAAATTCGTGTTCGGCGAATAAAGGTTCAATGGGAAAAAATAGGGGTTACTTTTCCCAGCCCATCACTTTTTGGGGGGTCAAAAAAAATTTCACTTTTTTTTTGCTAAGTTAAAAAAATAAGTTACGTTCCCAGACCCTCATTTTTGGAGGGTAAAAAAATGTTTACTACTATTTTTGGGTGAATAAGATGAAGGAACAACTGTTATTACAATTAATATTTTTTATTAATAATAAAAAATACCTTAAAACTAGAAAATGGTTTTCATTAACTAAAAAAAAAATAGAGGTAACAGGCTGCTTGGTGGTGTAGCAGGAGGCATGGCTGGTGTGCGGGGTTTGGAGATCACTCACTGTCTGTATAAATCTGGATCATCAAAGCCACATAATGGGAGGGGAGAGACAGATGACATTGATGAGGTAGTATTATCTGGTGTAGCAGGAGTAACAGGCTGTCTGGCGGGTGTAGTAAACAGGAGGTGTAGCAGGTGTAGAATGCTTCTTGGCTGGTGTGCTGGTGGAGATGGTTTGAAGAAAGCTGTGATGGGCTTTTGGAAAAGCAGAGGCCTCCATGCTCCTTAAAGTTTCCTTGTAGGGTATAAGGCCTTCATCCACAACTCTCTTGAACTTGATGCTCCTCTCCTGTAGGGGTCTTGGTCAGTGAAGAGCTCTGTCAAGTTATCTGCTTCCCTCAGCAAGTTTCTCAATTTCATGATGGTAAACACAGGCCTTGTTCTCTGTGTCGTCATCTTCATCAGCATCATCACCTGCTTGTCATCCTCATTCATCTGGATAATCTCTTCCACTGAAGGCTTGCTCCATGGGAGTCAATGAGTTCCTCCCACATCCTCCTCAGTCATGTCAGAGAAGCCTTCACCCCAACAGTGTTTTGCCAGGTTACAATGTCCTTCATTTGCTGAGTGACTGCAGGGAACCCATTGAAGTCGTTGCCCACACTCAGGCCAGAGTGCATACCAACAGGCATTAAGGGTGCTTGGCTTCACTTCATCCCATGCCTGCTTGATGGTCAAAAGAGCATGTCGGATGTTGTACTGTTTTCCAGAAGTCCATGAGAGTCATCGTGCTGTCGTCTTCCATCCTCTTGATGTTCCCCTGTACACAGCCCTCTGGTAGTTGCACTTGAATGTCTTGATCCACCCATGTCCATCGGTTGAAACAGGGAAGTTGTCTTGGGGGAAGGTGGGGAAACGCACACATTCGGATGGTCCAGGTTAAGTGCCTGTGAAGTGTGTCCACCAGCATTATCCACTAGCAGAACTGCCTAAATGCAAGATTTTCTTGGGACATGTAGAGCTGCACTTCTGGCACAAAATGTTCGTGGAACCACTCCTAAAAACACCTTCGCTGTCACCCATGCCTTCTTGTTTGATTTCCATACCACTGACAAAAAACGCTTGTTGAGTCCCTTCAGAGCACGTGGGTTGGCAGCACGATACACAAGGAGCAGTTTAATCTTGCAGTCCCTGCAGCATTCCCCACAAACAGCAGTGCCCAGACGGTCCTTAAATGCCTTGAATCCTGGTAACTTTCTTGATTCCTTGTGGATGTAAGTCCTTTTGCCCATTTTCTTGTAAAATAGGCCAGTTTCGTCCGCGTTGAACACCTGCTCAGGTAGGTAGTCACTGTCTTCAATCAGGGATTTTGAAGGTGCTGAGGTATGCCTGCGCCCCTTCCTTTCAGCTAAACCACTCTCACCTGTGAAAAAAAACGAAGAAAAAACCTTTTCATTATGGGAATATGGCAAGTCAATAGATAGATAGATAGAAGTGTGAAAAAAATTTAAGGCTCTTCATTACGGGAATATAGCTCGAGTCAATATTAGAAGATAGAAGTGTGAAAATATATTGAATGTTTTTTACCTGTGCGAGCAATGTTGTGCAGGCTAAAACGCTGCTTGAATCTATGGGAACCACCATGGCTGGCAATAAACCCGGGGGCAGGGAGGATCCAGAAGGCTCCTTCTCTGCTAGGTGGTCGTAGATGCTCCTCGCCTTTTCCCTGATGGCTACGCCTTCCACGTTGCTCTTCCGCTGGTCCACTTTCTCTGATATCCACCTGTTATGCGTAAATGACAAGAAAAAAACAATGCGTAAATACAATGGTACTGTACAACGGTAAAGCCTCAAACACACACCACACACATGCATGCATGCTAACACACCTGCACCCTAGCACCACACACACACACCCCACACACACACACACACACACATGCCTCAACACAGCCCCACACCACCGCAGCACCTGTTAACACACCTGCACGTAGCACGACAACACACACACACACACACATGCCTCAACACAGCCCACACCACCGCAGCACCCGTTAACACACCTGCACGTAGCAAAAACAACACACACACACATGCCTCAAAAACAGCCCACACCTCCGCAGCACCTGTTACACACCTGCACGTAGCACAACACACACACACAAAACACACACACACACACACACACACACACCCGTAGTAATATACGTAGTAACATAGGGTAAAATAAACATACTTTATTTTATATGAATAATAATTAACTCACCTGTAACACCCTTACACACCACCCGAGCACCTGTTAGCACAAACCCCATGTAGCAACACACACAATAACATAAACTTTATTTATATGAAAAATCATTAACTCACCTGTTCAGTATTTTCTCCATCTTCTCTAGCAGCGGGTCAAAGTCGGCTCACAGAAGCCCCTTTTCTAGAGACATCAGCCCCTCTCTCGCACGCTTTGCCTTATTTTTTCACGGGTCTTCCAGATGGTACGAACAGTGGGGCCCCATGGGAGGCCAAACTTCTTGCCCGTAGCAGACCAGCCTAGGCCACTATCAATCACAGCAAAGCACATCCATCTTCTCCGCTAGGGACAACACTTTCCTCTTCTTCTCGCTTGACCCTGGAGTAGGGGGAGCCGAACGCTTGGAAGACATGGCCAGCAGGGGCAGCACGACGTGAGGCAACAGCAGCACGAGCAAGAGAGAAGAAAGACTACGTGGGAGCAGCTTTTGGCGGCCCAGGCTGAGCGTGCCCAGGCTGTCCCCGGCAAAATGGCCGCCGACAGCATCGACAACATCCGCCGGGAAATTCAAATTCGTGTTATCGCGAGTAAAACTCGTGTTCGGCAGTCATGGAATTTTTTACCTATTCGTGTAAGTGCGAGTTTTCGTGCAGGGCGAACTCGTGTTTGCGGGGGGTCCGACAGTATATATATATATACAGTCGACCCTCGATTTAACATACTTCGGTTTAACGGACTTCGAATTTAACGGACTCCATTTGCGTGACAAATTTACGAGCATGAATGGCATATTAGACTGCACATCGCCGCTTGAATTGTCAACTCAACATAATTTATTATTTTCTCATTTTCTTTTGGAATGCTTGGGTTTTAAGGAGTTTTGATGTATCACAATATTAAGATGTATAAAGGAAGGAGCCTGTGTTTTCGCTAGTGAAGTAGTGGTAGAAGAGTTGTGTTTTGTTTTAAAATAGTGACTATTAGTGTTATGGCGTGGCCGCTGCATTAACCCTTATCTAACTTTAACCTTAATCACCCTTATCTAAGGTGACACGCAGTGCTACACTGACCTAAATAGTGATACGTGTATAGAACTGCACTTCACAACCATATAATATATATAATAATGAGCAACAGTCATGATAATAAGCTATACTTTTGACAGCCACGGCCTGTGTCTGGCTTGTTCTTCTTCTTTGACCTTTTCCCTAAAATCATTTTGTAGGTCTGTCAAGCTCGAGCTTGCACATATCTCCTTTGCCATGAGCCCTTTCTTATTTTTTCTTTTTTTTTCCTTTTTTTTTAGTTGTGTCCTTTTTTACCTTTTCACTACCCAGACGGTGGAGAAAACACCAACTTTTGGGAAACTCATCACTTTAGGGGAGATTTTTTTTTCTTCCTTTATATCTCATTTTGGGTGATTAAAAGTCTCATGATGCGGTTTGCGCTGCCGGGCCGCACTGCCGGGCGTGGAGGGGCCCTTGCTTGTATTTTCATATTTTTTTTTAAAATGTATGAATAATAGCATTCAAATGCATTATGTCACACATGCTACACGGTCTGGTTGTTTGTGATTATTTTCATTTATTTAACAATTTTTCCTGTGTTTTTCCTATATTTCACACCCTTGGGAAAATCCCTCGCTCTAACGGACCATCGCTTTAACGAACCACTTCTCCCCCCTTTTTGTCCGTTAAATGAGGGCTGACATATTAATTTTATAAAATAATGAGCAAAAGTTTTGATAAAACTTACCTTTTACAGCCCGGGCCCGTGTTGGCTTGTTTTTTCTTCTTTTACCCCTTCCTTAGATCGCTATTAGGGCTGTCAAAATCGAGCTTTGGGTTGACATATCTCCTTCCTTATAATATATATATTTATTATATATAATTTTCTTATGTATTTAAAAAGTCAGAATTAGTTCAGTATATACTTGTAAAAAAGTTATTGAAATATGTAATTGAAAAATGAGCTTTTCGTAATTGTAATTTTATTGGGGAAATTTTAAATTGGTAAGTAATTGTAATTTAAAAAAAATCCTTCCTGGGTAATTGTAAATTTAGTATTGGGATATGCATCCTAATTGTAATTTTAATTTTACCCAAACCATGTAATTACTCCAAGCCTGGTCCACGGGTGTCTTGTGTGGGTCAACCTTTGACCCCTCATTTTGTTGTGTTTTCAGACCTGTCCCCGAGGCCCATGGGGGCCAGCACGGAAGGGCAAAAGGGTAGAGGACGGAAGGGGAAAAGACGGCACAGCTGAGGGGAAGGGCGGAGCAGCGGGGGAAGTGTTTTTCCCCGGGCGAGGGTGGGGAGGGGGCTGTGGAGCAGCTGTTTACTGCCTTGCCAACCCTCCTGAAGGTGGCGTAACACTCCCCTGACACCCCTCCTCCCTTCCCCACAATACTGCTTGCAATGCCACCCTCCTCCCCTCCTTCCTGACACCCCACTGCTGCCCGTCCCTGTGTTCCTGTTCCCTTGACTCATGCTTGCGGCATCTTTTTTCCAGGAAGGTAACGTCATGGAATGTCCAGTGTGCCTGACTGCCTTTAATGATAAGGCCCAGCGACCATGCACTCTGCCCTGCGGTCATACTTTTTGCACGTCCTGTGTAAATGGGCTTAAGGAACATGGTCAGGTTACGTGCCCCAACTGTCGCGTCGTACACCCCGTGCCTGAGGCAGGGCAGTTCCCTGTTTCCTATGCTTTTGAGAACCTTTTGATGATGATGAGAGGTGCATCATTAGCCTCCCCCCGCCACCCAGTGCTCAGAAAGATGTTTGGCACTGTGCCCAGAGTCGGCAAAAACTCACTAGGAACAAGACCTGGTCATAAAGGGTCCCAAAAGGGGCTCAGCAAGCGGGGTGCGTTCCCTGCTGGAGGAGCAGGAGGCCAAGATCCTGGCCGCCATACACAACTGTCAGAAGGTGAAGGCACAGCTGAACAAATACCAGAGAACCGTGGCAAGCTGGGGTGAGGAGCAACAGCATCTACAGAACAGACTCCAATCATTAGTTGATCAGTGCAAGGATGCCCGGATGCTCCGCAGCAGGAGAGTTGAGTGCGCGAGAAGGAGCAGCAGAAAAATCAGGGTGAGCAGCAGATGCAAAATGTGCTGCAGGCGGTAGGGCACGCCCCCTTCTGCAGTGGGGGCAAACAGCCCCTTTGAAGAGGGCCGACCAGGTCATGGAGGGGGGGCCCAGGGGGAGGAGGAATTCCTGGAAATGTTTCCACATTTTCACCCCGTAAACCCCCTTTAACAAGGTGAGGAGTCATTAGGTGGTAAGTGTTTTTGTTGTGCTGAACTAAATAAAAATTTACAGGGAGGCCCCGTTATACGGCATTTGATATACGAGAACCCGATGTACGAGGGGTTTTAAAAATTACGGTCTATTTTCAATTGGAGATCAAAAATCCAAGTTCCGACTTAAAACTGGGGGGGAGAAAAATTTTAACCAATTTTATTTACAAAAGGGAAATTAAAAGTTTTTTTTATTTAAAATTATAAAGCTTTAAATGACTAGGGTTTTTTACCAAAGGGTTTTTACGAAAATTATCGTAAAAACCTTCAGATATTTTAGGATTGATTATAATAAATTGAAATTTTAAAATTTTTCGGGTTTGGCTCATTACGAAATTTTGGCCTAAAAAAATTCACAACCCTGGGCGAGAACCCCGGGCAAACGGAATGAGGGGCCCCGCAACAACCTGCTCTCGCACTCCCTAGATACTATTTTTCCCTAATGAGGGAAAGCTACAAAGCGATTAAAGCTCCCTCGATAGGTCTAAAAAATAGGAAGGTTTGTGATTTGGCAAAGGGCGTCCCCGTCACCACCCAAATTTAAAAACAGTTTTTAAACTTCTCGCCCAATAAAAGCCAGCGATCATTTTTCCGGGGGAAAAAATGGCTTTCCCCAGACGGCCTCTCCCCCTTCCCTTTCCCCGTCATCTAAAACAAATTCTCGTTTTTTTTTTGAAGGCTTGCTTTTTAAGTATTTTTTAATGTATCAGATAGTAAGATATAAAAGAAAAGACCCTGGTTGCTAGGTTTTGGTGGTAAAAGGGGGTATATGTGTAAAATGGTAAATTTTTGGGTGATATGGGGCCCCCGGGCTATTTTTCCCCCGTCATTTCCTTTTGCCCCCCCAGCTCGGAAGCAGTCCCCTCATCAAAATTTTTCTAAAAACCCCCCCTTTTTTAAAGGTGACACAGGGTGCTACATTGATTAGATAAACACAGGGATTAACACTCACCATAATCACAAGTTGTAAATACCAGTGATAAGACGTTTAAGCCTCCCCAAAAACCTTCCCTTGGGCGGGGGAAAAGGGGGGGGGGGGGGCGGGGCCGGCCCCCCCGTCCCCCGCCTTCTCAAAAACCGCCATCACCCGCCTCCCCTTTGGCCTTCCTGAAAAAAACATTCACTTTTACGCCCTGTATAGCACCATAGGATATCACCAGGATAAAGGATTCCTAAAAGGGGTCCCGGTTTTTCCTATTTAAATAATTCCCAAAAGGAGATTTTCCGCGGGCGGGGGATCCTCCCGCCCGCAAAAACACAACCCCCCTTTATCAGCTGTATAATTGTGCCTTCCTAAAGGGAATCAGGTCCTCCCACGCATGTGATAGCACCATAGGGTTTCACCAGGGATCATAGGTCCCTCAAGGGGTTCTCGCCCCCCACTAAAAATTACCAAAATTTTTTGATAGCTTGAAAAAATTTTTTTTATTTTTTTTAATTTTTTTTTTTGTTTTGGGTCCTGGAACCAAACCTATATTTTACCATTATTATGTGTTTTTAAATTTTGCGAGGCCCTTTTGCTTTACGATATGCCGGGTGGAAACCCAAACTGCTCATCTTCGGGCCCCCCTGTATAGACGAACCACAAACTTGCCCTTCCCTGTTTTTTCGTCCCCCGCAAATATCCCCTTCTCTGGAATATGTTTTGTGTTGCTGGCAGGTGGGGATGAATGATTACTCCCACTCATAACCCAGAGGGGGCAAAGGGTTTATAAATTTTTATTGTTTTTTAAACGTTTTAGTTAAGATTATTATTCCACACTTCAAACTTATTCAAATTTTTCATTATTTTTTCAAGAAATTTGACTTAGGGGTTTGGGGTTAAATTTTCCTGGATATGTGGGCCCTTTTCGAAAGCACACGAAGGGAAAAATTTGGGTGTTAACCCCCTTGTAGCCGGGACGTTTTCCCCTTTTATCCTCGGGGGGCCCACAGCCCCCCCACCGGGTTCTCTCTACCCCGGGGTGCCCACAGCCCCCCCACCCTGGGTTTTTCTTTTATCCCCGGGGGGCCCACAGCCCACCCAAACCAAAAAACGGGTTTTCCCCTTCCTCGGGGGGCCCCCAGCCCCCCCCACACGGCTTCTCTCTATTCCCCGGGGGGCCCACAGCCCCCCCCACGGCTTTCTCTTTCCTCGGGGGTCCCCAGCCCCCACAACCGGCTTCTCTCTATCCTCGGGGTGCCCAAGCCCCCCCACACAGCTTTTTCCCCTATCCTCGGGGTGTCTACAGCCCACCACAAAGGGTTCTCTCTACCTTTTTGGGGTGCCCACAGCCCACCACACAGTTCTCTCTATCCTCGGGGGGCCCCCCAGCCCCCCCACACGGTTTTCTCTATCCCGGGGTCCCCCACCCCCCAAAACCAGCCTTTTTCCTTCTATCCTCGGGGTGCCCCCAGCCCACACACAGCTTCTCCCATCCCGGGGGGCCCCCCAGCCCACCACAAAGGTTCCCCCTTTAAACCTCGGGCTCCCACAGCCCACCACATGGTTCTCTCCCATCCCCGGGGGGGGTCACAGCCCCCCACCTGGCTTCTCTCTATCCCCCGGGGGGCCCACAGCCCCCACACCTTCCTTTTATCCTCGGGCTGCCCCCAGCCCCCCCCCCCACTGGCTTTCTCTATTCCCCGGGGGGCCCCCAGCCCCAAAACAGCTTCCTCTATCCTCGGGTGTCTAACCCCCCCACATGGTTTTTCTCTACCCCGGGCCCCCCCTTTCAGCCCACCACACCGCTTTTCTCATCCTCGGGGTGTCTACAGCCCCCACATGGCTTCTTTTCTTCCTCGGGCGTCTACAGCCCCCCACACAGCTTCTCTCTATCCTCGGGCTGTCTACAGCCACCACACGCTTCTCTCTATCCTCGGGTGTCTACACCCAACACACGGGTTTTTCTATCCCGGCCACCACAAAGGCTTTCTTGACAAACCCCTAACTTTCCCGGCCCCAAAACCCCTTTCTTTCCCTTTTATGACACGACCTCACTACCTTTTCCTTTTGATTACAGGGCGTGTTAGGCCCGGGGATTGGGGGTGTAGCCCCCAATGTTTTTTAAAAAACCCCCTATCTCAAAAACCTTTTTTTTTTATTTTTTTTATTATTCTATTTTTTTTCTACAAAAATAAGATTAGCTGTGATGGGGCCAAAAAAAATTATAGTTTAAAAAAAAAAGCCCATTTGGTTTGAAAGATTCTTAGGGATGCTGAGGATCCTTTTTTTTGAGCCGAATGTGAGAGGGGGAGGAAAAAACAGAGGGGGATGAAAAATTTACCCGCTTGACAGAGGTGACACCAAAAAAACCTTGAGAGAGCTGAACAAGAGAATTCAAATGGGAAAAAACACAAGATTAAAAGGGAAATGCATTTTTTTTTAAATGCATTTTTTTTTTGAAATTTCTTTTTTCCCAAGTTTCATTTTTTTTTGAAGTGCAAATTTTTTTGAATGGGATTTTTTGGAAAATGCATTTTTTTTTCCCAAGTGCATTTTTTTGAAGTGCAACTTTTTCGAAGTATATTTTTTTTCGAAGTGCATTTTTTTGATGTGCATTTTTATAAAATCCCTTTTTTCCAAGTGCCTTTTTTTTGAATTTTTAAATTTTTCCCAAAGCATTTTTTCGAAAATGCTTTTTTTCCAAAGTGCATTTTTTTCAAATGATTTATGTGTGTCCTTGGCCCTCCTTTTATTTTAAAAAAAAAATAGTTATATGACCAGGTTTTATCAGTTTTTAGGACTGAACAAAACATTGGGAATATACAATGTATATGATGCCCTTTATTACGCCCAAAAATCTCTTTTTCTTTGGGGTTTTTTTCTCCCCACTATGGGAAAAAAAATCTAACGAAGTTGAACCCCAACTCATATCGTTAGTTTTATTGTAATTTCATGTTTCGAAAGTTATCCTAAGCAAATTACCGGAGCCTTTTGGTAGAGCACAGTGTCTCACATCTTATATTCATTATACTCATAAATATATAGAAAATTATCCAGTAAAATTTTGTAAATCTCTTGCCTGGGCTAATCCCCCAATGTTTCAAGATCCTAAATACGCCCCTGCAAAGCTGTGAATATACCTAACTTGTGATCAACTGGTCCAGATGTGAGAAAAAAGTATTTGCGAAAGGAACTTTGGATTTGTTACTAATATCAATACGAGGTGATTTAAAGACGAATGGATTAGCTCCGGGAAGAAGATAAGTAAATTAGCGGGTAAAGTTCACTCCAAGGACGAATTTTATTAATTGAATTTATTAGCATAAAATGACTATAAAACTAGCATTCAGAATCGACACGAGCTTAAACACTTTGGTCTTCCAAGTTTTTGTATTAACAAAGTTACAGTCCGCGTCGCCATGGTTATGAGCGGCAAGGATTATCTACGTCACCAGGCGGGAGATTCAAGTCCCGGGTAATACTGTAATCAAGAACAATCGTGGCATTGAGTGTGGTGTGGGGATGTATAACACATGTATAGCAGGGCTATGCATGTTTTATTGCAGATTTGACAAATTAAATTGTTTAATTTAATCTAACCTATCATAAACTGACCTAACATAACCCAACCTAATTTACCTAGACCAAATACATGATGTTAAATAGAATACAGATTATAACCCAACGATCACTTAAGCTCCACCCTTATGTGGCGTCAAGAGCTTGGACAATGGTGATTAGCTAGAGGCATCCCCCATGCCACATACTATTCCAGAGAATGGCAATATGCGGCCTGGACCTCTGCCCTGAGCCTGTGTTGGTGTTTCAGGCGAAAGAGGTGTTGCAGGCAGCCCTGGAAGCCGCCGCCACCGTCCAGGCAGCCCAGCAGACAGCGGGTGTTGGTGGTGGTGCTGCAGGGGATGCCAGCCTCCCTGCAGCAGCGGCCTCCCTCCATCAGGGACAGAGTAGATTGCCCTGATGTCGCCCTTGAAGCAGACCAGCGGTGTTGGTGATGGTGCTGCAGGGGATGCCAGCCGCCCTGCAGCAGCGGCCTCCTCCATCAGGGACAGAGCAGTATGCCCTGATGTCGCCACACGCGCCCTTGAAGGTGAGTGAGGCGTTGCCCAAGTGTTCCCCCTGTAACAGCCAGCCCCGTGAGGAGATATTGATATTGATATTTTATTACCTCTATAACGTATACAATTATCACAATATGCTTTTACAAAGAAATGGAATATATTGGTCCGATGAGTCAAGACTTATACGGACCTCAAGCCAGAAAGAAAACTTATCACTGGAGAAGTCGTAGAACATCATCACTGTTATATGAATGCTATTTGTTATTGATAACATGCATTACCATATATGTATATACCATATATATACACATACTTATATCATGCACTGTCTTCCTCATATATATTTACACATATAGATACATGTGACCTTTAGGCAGTTTGCCTACGGACAGATTGCCTACGGACAGTTTGCCTACCGGACACTTAGCCTACGGACACTTTGCCTACGGACACTTAGCCTACGGACACTTTGCCTACGGACACTTTGCCTACGGACAACTTTGCCTACGGACACTTTGCCTACGACACTTTGCCTACCGGACCATTGCCATCGGACACTTTGCCTACCGGACACTTTGCCTACCGGACACTTTGCTACGGAACACTGTGCCTACGGACACTTTGCCTACTGGACACTTTGCCTACGGAACACTGCCTACCGGACACTTTGCCTCCCGGACACTTTGCCTACCGGACACTTTGCCTACCGGACACTTTGCCTACCTACCGGACACTTTGCCTACGGACACTTTGCCTACCTACCGGACACTTTGCCTACGGACACTTTGCCTACCTACCGGACACTTTGCCTACGGACACTTTGCCTACCGGACACATTGCCTACCGGACACTTTGCCTACGGACACTTTGCCTCCCGGACCACTTTGCCTACCGGGACTTTGCCTACGGACACTTTGCCTACCGGACACTTTGCCTATGGACACTTTGCCTACCGGACACTTTGCCTCCCGGACACTTTGCAGGACCTACCGGACACTTTGCCTACCGGACACTTTGCCTACGGACAACTTTTGCCTACCTACCGGACACTTTGCCTACGGACACTTTGCCTTCCGGACACTTTGCCTACCGGACACTTTGCCTACGACACTTTGCCTACCGGACACTTTGCCTATGGACACTTTGCCTACCAGGACACTTTGCCTCCCGGACACTTTGCCTACCGGACCTTTGCCTACCGGACACTTTGCCTACGGACACTTTTGCCTACCTACCGGACACTTTGCCTACGGACACTTTGCCTACCTACCGGACACTTTGCCTACGGACACTTTGCCTACCGGACACTTTGCCTACGGACACTTTGCCTACCGGAACTTTTGCCTACGGACACTTTGCCTACCGGACACTTTGCCTACCGGACACTTTGCCTCCCAGACACTTTGACCTCCCCGGACACTTTGGCCTACGGACACTTTGCCTACCAGACACTTTGCCTCCCGGACACTTTGCCTCCCGGACACTTTTGCCTACCGGCACTTTGCCTACCGGACACTTTGCCTACGGACACTTTGCCTACCGGACACTTTGCTACGGACACTTTGCCTACCGGACACTTTGCCTACCGGACACTTTGCTTTGCCTACGGACATTTTACCTACTTACCGTGACACTTTGCCTAGGACACTTTGGCCTCCCGGACGCTTTGCCTACCGGACACTTTGCCTACCGGACACTTTGCCTACGGACACTTTGCCTACGGACACTTTGCCTACGGACACTTTGCCTACGGACACTTTGCCTCGGTGTTTCCACAGGAAAAAATTTCTTTACCTTGGACAGTTATAGTGATAACCCTAGATTACCCTAAATTATAACTTTATTTAGTTTTTCAATATAGTATATATATATAATTCATATTTATTCATATATTTTATTATTTTTAGTAGTAGTAGTAATATTTCAGTTTTTGAAATGTTTGTTCTATAATATTATCAAATAAAAATGCCATTATGAGACAAGAAATATGCATGAAATAATAATTCACTTAAACTATTCGCCATTTAATATTTTGCGAGAAAACTTTTTACATGGAAAATATCAATAGAAGCGGAATTCCATTAGCTTTCCATTGATATATTTCGTTTTCTGATAAATGAATTACCACCATGCATAAATTAGCGTTAAGTAAATAAGTAACATGAAATCGGGTAATTTTTCCCGATTGATGAATTTATTTATTTAGTAATTATTACACTATAATTATATTACACTAATTTATGCATGATGCTAATTCATTTATCAGAAAACGAAATATATCAATGGAAAGCTAATGAAATTCCGCTTCTATATTCTGCATGTAAAAAGTTTTCTCGCAAAATATTAAATGGCGAAGAGTTTAAGTGAATCAATAAGTTAAGTTTAAGTTCATGCATATTTCTTGAGAGTCTCATAATGGCATTTTCTTTAGTGTGTTTTTTACGGTTTTTTATTTGATAATATTATAGAACAAACATTTCAAAGATAACAGTAATCTTTTATACTGATAAACATATATTTGGTAGGGAAAATTACCATAAGCTGGCAACAACGGGGCGGCAAGTGAGTTTGTTGTCCTCCACGCTCCGATCTCCGCGCCTGTCGCAGCCACAACAAGGGATAATCATGAAAGCCAATCATGAAAGCCAAGGAAATGCTGAATTTATACTTTTCGTAATCTAAACCCTAATCTTTGCTTTGACGTGAAAGGGAAAGTAATGGCTTTCCTAGCCATGATGCACTAACTTTCTCTCTCTCTCTTTCTCGCTCGTCCATCATTCCCAGCTACTTATTCCTATCCTTATTCAGACTAAAAGGACCTATTACTTATACTGGGAACATATATTTGGTAGTGGAAAATTACCATAACTCTGGCAAACATGGGCGGCAAGTGATTTGTTGGTCCTCCACGCTCGCATCTCCCGCGCCTGTCGCAGCCACAACAAGGGCTGTGATGTCACCCTGCAAGGCCCTGTACATGTTTCGCGGACTTCATAGCTAATTTTTTGTACGTGCTTCTATATATTGTTTCAAATCAAAAGATTATTAATTTATTTAACAAATGTACATTGGGGTCTAGAATGCATAAAAATGAAAGTATATGCGTCTACAATAGTGATTATTTAACTTCATAACTCAATTTTGTCATACAATTCTTGATTCGGTAAACGTCTCATTTAGTCAATAGCATTATATCTGGTAGTGATTTAAGCAATGCATTAACGACGCTTGTTTACCAATATTCTTTATTTGTTGGCAGAGCAGTGTACGGAAATTTTTCCCGAAAATTGTACGACAGTTAAATGCAAGGGGTCACAAGAAGAAGAAGAGAAAAAAAGTAACGTTCTTTGGGCGAGGATTTGAGAGTGTAGCCTAAAAGGTGTAGTGGAGGCGTGAACACTGCAGCAGCAAAGTGTTCAATGGTTTCCGGGGACTTTCCCTTTGGCGCCAGGGCTAGTTTACCGAGTAAATACAACGACTAGCTTCGTCAACGAACGTCACTATTTGTTTACAGTATATAAACATCGTACTTTGGCATCAGGCCGTGTTTATGTTTCAAATGTTGGATGACGATATTATCCATGCGTTAATCATGGTTTTTATAGAATAAGAAATCATACTACCCTTTGGGTGCACACAATCGTGTTGCAGTATCTTTTTGGGTACATATATGTTCAGTCTTTTTTTTTTGCTATTTCTTTTTAATTGCCTATATATTAACATAAAGGTAACCTTGACCCGCCATAATACTATAGTCAAATACACTGAATATTAAGAGCCCGTTCCAAATGTCCATACATCTTGATGGGATAGGCAACTTGCGGACACTTGGTGCTAGCGACCAATATTTTTATGTTATATAAACATAATAAGGCAATCTTAAATGTTATTATGTTGAAAAACAAGTACATTTGGGACATAAAAATCAGCAGGATGCTTTTAATTCGTAAAATTTGGCAGCGGGCGACTATACTGTTTTTCTACGGTAGGCATCGCTAACAGTTTGTTTGCCTAACATCGTTCATTGTTAAGCAAATGTCCGGTAGGCAAACTGTCCGGTAGGCATAATGCCGTAGGCAAACTGTCCGGTAGGCAAACTGTCCGTAGGCATAATGTTCGGTAGGCAAACTGTCCGTAGGCATAATGTCCGGTGGCAAACTGTCCGTAGGCATAATGTCTGGTAGGCAAACTGTCCGTAGGCATAATGTCCGGTAGGCAAACTGTCCGTAGGCATAATGTCTGGTAGGCAAACTGTCCTGGATAAAGTCCGTAGGCAAACTGTCCGTAGGCCCTAATGTTTCCCGGGAGGCAAACTGTCCGTAAGGCACATGTCCCGGGAGGCAAACTGTCCGTAGGGAAAATGTCCGTTAGGCAAACTGTCCGTAGGCACATTGTCCGGTAGGCAAACTGTCCGTAGGCAAACTGTCCGGTAGGCAAACTGTCTGTAGGGCCCTTGTCGGTAGGGAAACTGTTTGTAGGCAACTTCCGGTAGGCAAACTGCTGTAGCCATTGTCCGGTAGGCAAACTGTCTGTAGGCACATTGTCCGGGAAGGCAACTGTCGTAGGCACATTGTCCGGGGAGGCAACTGTCTGTAGGCAATTGTCCGGTGCAACTGTCTGTAGGCACATTGTCCGTACAAACGTCTGTAGGCCCCTTTTCCGGTAGGCAACTTCTGTAGGCACATTTTCCGTAGGCAACGTCCGTAGGCAAACTGTCGGTGGAAAACTGTCCGAGGCAAATTTTCGGGTAGGCAAACTGTCCGTGGAAACTGTGACTAATTTACAAATTTTCCTCCTTACCCTACATTAAAAAAAAAAAATTTAAGAGAGGAGGAGAGTTTTTAACCTCACAACCCAATCCCGACAAACATTTTAAAATTTTATCCCATAAACGTCTTCCCCCCGCCTGGCCTCTCTCCTGAAGGCCGAGGACTCCGCAGCCTGACGCCGCTCGCCAGGAACCTGCTTAAAAGGGGGCTGGTTTTTTCCATCCACCAACAAAAGGGGGAGTCGCCGGCCATCTCAGCCTTGGGACACTGCCTGTACCTCCTTGCCTGCGGGCCCCCCTGCCCCGCGGCGCCGTCACCCTGCAGGTGGGTCAGCCCCCTCTTGTGCTGCCCTTTCCTTACCATCATGGGGGGGCCCCTTTTTTAGCATGATAACGGGGGCGAACCAAAATTTCTCCTTGTGAGGGAAACTGTCGCCCGTAAAAGGGCTTTTTTTTAAGCTACTGGGGGGACAAATATCTATATTTATTCATAAAATCCGTCCTAGATGCAATGGCCTCGCATGTCTGGTGTGGAAATCCAGAAATGCTTCTTATTACTGCATATATCATTTTTTATATATTTTTTCTTCTTTAATGTCTATATAATCTTGTGCCGCCTGTTACCCCGTCAATTTTTTGCACAGTGGAAATTTGTTGGTGTCACTGAAGATTCATAACCAACATGGAAAAGGAGGGGGGGGTCACCAAAACATAAAATAAAAAAAACCAAAAGCTGTTTTTTAACAGTATGTCACTACCACCCTTCGGATACCAAGGAATGTCCCAAAAGTTTTGTTTAAAAAAAATGCTCTGCACCCTAGGGGTGGAGGGGCACTTGGGCGGGGAAAAGGCAGGCCGGAGCTTGCCGGGATGTTATTTTTTTTTTTTTCTTTTTTTTTACACAAAAAGGACGGCCAAAGGGCCCAAACAAAAAAGGAAAAAAAAGCGTTTTTTTCCATCCCTATAAAGAAAGACATTAAGAAAAAAGAAAAGGGGGGGGGCCCAAATTTATGGGGAGGTGTCTTTCACTCTTCTTTTGAAAAATTTAAGTCGTAGGAAGGTGAAAAATAAAAACAGGAGAGGTTTCGATTTTTACCGTGAAAGGGATGAAAGAGTAAAGATCTGATTAACTCTTCTTGGGGAGAGGGACGAAAGGGGATAGAATAGTACAAAGTCTTTTAAACGAGGGGGGCGGGAGGGGGGGGGCTCATTACAAGTTCAAAAGGGCGTGGGGGCTGAAAATAACGGTAGAAGATAGAAAAGAGAACAACTTTGGGGCGGCGGTGATTTAAAGATTGAAGACGTCGTCAAGGAGGGGAGTTGATGGAAAAGAAAAGCTTTTGTCAAACCCCGTTTTAGGCTGTATGATTGGATCCCCCCCAAAGTGAAATATACCTCCATGGGCGGATAAGGGCCCCTGTACAGGCAAACAAATGCGGGGAGAAAAAAAAAAGGACGCGCGCCACAGGACACTAACTTTTTAGAAGCTGTTTTAGCTAAAGTTTGAGATGGGGAGATTTCCAGCTCGATTTTATTAAAGGATAGTCCTAGAATGTTCATTGTAAAGAAGGAGACAGTTGAGTGTTGAAGAAGAGGGGATAGTTATCTGGTAGGTTTTTTGGGTAGATAGGTGAAGAAATTGGGTTTTTTGAGCCATTGACAAAAACAAGGTTTGCTCTACCCAAATCAGAAATTATAGAAAGATAAGAAGTTAGGCGCTCGGTGGCATCTCTCAGTGAATCACTTAGTCCTGTTGAGTTGGACGTCTAAGAAATGTATGTACATTGTACGTATGTATATCTTAAACCCTCTTAACTTATCTTAAAATGCACTTATTGCATGTTTTTGGTGGGGTGATGCACCCTGCTTTCCCGGGCAAGCGGGAAACCCACACTTATTTTGCCCCTTTAAACGCCCCACGCCAAAATTTGATTATATGACCATTATTATTATGAACCCTTTCACGCACGGTGACCCCGATCGTGTCAAAACGGGCCCGTCTACATCTGAACTTTTGGCGCGAATTGCTCAAAAAGTTAAAATTTCGCCAAAATGAAGTTTTATCAGAACGCGTCATTTTTTCTGCGTCAAAGATCCAAGCTAGACCTATAAATAAACTAATTGTCAACTCTCGTGTGAGTAGATGTGAAAGATAAGGGTTTGTGGGCTCAGTTTCCACTCAGCAGGCAGCTGTACGTGCAAAATTTTCGTCCCTTTAAAAGTGTCCCAGCTGGCCATACTGGGCCCTATGAAAATTATAATGGTAGCGTTGGAATCCTCATAAACATCCGCTTTTATTGGCATATAAAAACCCTAAAAAGTTGACTCAGGAAGTTTCGAGCTACGAAGTGGTGAACGTAAGTATTTCTTATTTCTCTTTACTCAATTTTTTTCGGAGTCGGTAAATTCCGCTATTTATTTCTTTCTTGTTATTTTTTTTTATAAGGGAGAATAATCTCTTGCAAAAAACCCAAAGATATATAATATGCCAGGAAAACAGAATACACGTTGGTGAAATTGATAACTAAAAAATAATTCGCCGCACAGTCTGGCCATTTCGCGGGGCCCCTTAGGGAACTAAAACGGATGTTGCAGTGGACGGAGAAACTTATTAAACTTTTCGCGCGTGAAGGGGTTAAAGTAAGAATAATAGCAAAAATATGAATAATAATTAGAATAACAATACAAATAATGATAATTGTTATTTTTTATTATTACTATTACTCGCAAAAATAATAATGATCATTATTATATTTATTATTATAGTCTATTCACTTAAACTGGATTTTTGGGGTCTGCTCGATGCCTAGCCGAGTTTGTAAGGGACGTCGCTGATTGGCTGATAGACTCGGTCCCGGGTGGTGGTGGTGGTGGTACCTTTTCCTCGCCGCTACCAAAACCTTGCTTGCCCCAGAAAAATATTTATATTTCTTGGCTTAACTCCCTCCTACACAAGATAGGCCTATTTTGTTTGTATCAGTGAATCGGGCAGTGATTGTTGAACAATAACACGCTATTCGTAAGTCAATAGGGTAAAAATAAAGTCATGACTGAGTATCACAGGAGTAGGGCGGATTTTCAGGTTTCAGTGCATTGAAATGTTGTACTCCTACCCGATATTGCCAAGCTACCAGATGATATTTAGGTTAAACTGAGCCTACTATCGTGTTCAGGACACATTACTGCATATCTTGAGCATAAACAAATTTCAGTAAGACGACACCAATATTAAGATAATTGAAGGAAAGTAAAACAGTGTATAAACATTTTGTCTTGCTTTTTTTGCTTCAACTCGCTGTAACTCCATCAGTTTTGCTCGCATTAAATTTTGAATCGCTGTTTCAAAATCCTCACAATTTTCTGATTCTTAAGGTATGTAGCACGTACCAATAAGGAAAAAATTATGTGGTCAAAGTGGTTAATAAAGTAAAACTACTGAAACTGGCGCCGTGACTGGTGAGGTGAGCATTGCTCCCTACATGAGAGATGAGTTCTGGGGAGTGCTATCAGAGGCTCACCAGTCACGGCGCCAGTTTCAGTAGTTTTACTTTATTAAACACTGACCACATATTTTTTTTTCTTTAATTAGAGCGTCGCTACAATTATGGACAGTTTTAGACAAAGTTTACGTAGGAAGGTTTAAGTGTTTTTAGCAGCATCAACACACACAGGGTTTACAAGCGGCTTGTATGTAGAGTAGAAAACGAAGCATCACGGGCACAGTCACGTGTGCAGACAAGTCAAAGAAAGGGAAATCCTGACACAGTTTATCCACAGGCTGCTACAGTTTCCACAGTCTAACACAGTTATCGACAGGCTGCTACAGTTTCCACAGTCTAACACAGTTTATCGACAGGCTGCTACAGTTATCCACAGTCTAACACAGTTATCGGACAGGCTGCTACGTTATCCACAGTCTAACACAGTTATCGACAGGCTGCTACATTTAAAATCCCACAGGAAACCCTAAAACCAAAAAGTTAATCCACAGTCTAACACCAAGTTATCCAACAGTTTTTTTTTTTTTTTAAACCATTTTCTTTTTAAAAGTTCCCCCTATCCCCAAAATTTTAACCTACCAAAAAAGTTAACCACAAACCCCTGCAGCTTGTCACCGAAGGTAAGGGAGGGGTTCCAACGGTATTTTCAAAGGGAGGATTGCCCCCGTAATTTTTGGGTAAACCTTTGGGAAACCCCCATTTACACTGGGGATCCAGGATGTGGTCAATTTTTTTTTTTTTTTCTTCTTTAAAAACCCCGGTGAATTGTGCGCACAACCCTGGCGCGCATTGCCCCGCGGTAATGTTGGTCGGCACCGTGGGGATAAGTGAGACGTAAAATTATCTCCAAAGCTACATCGTAAATTCACTTTGAAAAAAAATGTTTTTTTATACTGTCGATAACTATAAACACTTCATGTTTATGTACACAATTATCGACCCCCGATAGTACACATAGAGGGCATCACAGAAAGACAAACTGCAGCCATGGCATTCGTATGAACAATACTTTTGTAGATTAAACAACTAAAAACGTAGATTTTCACTCCGACTTGAAATAAACAAACACATCCTGGCTATGTGCGTTTAACGTCCCTGTTAAAAAGCACGATCAGTGATTTGTGCAGTAGGAGCATCAACATTTCAGCTCGTCTACACAGTGGGTTAGCAGTAAGTTGCATATGGTTCTAGAAACGTTCCAGGTGAGTACAGGTTGTAAGCAAAGGACCAAAGATCAATAAGTTTAAAGGGGGTTCGCAGAGTATTTTTTTGAAGTAATTACAGTTATGAAAAATTGTTATAATAGTATTAATTATAATTCCAATAAGTTATATTCATAAAAGTGATCATTATGATCATGATAATTATAATAACGATAATAATAATAAAAATAGGGATAAAAATAATAAAAATTAAAATAATATTAAGGGGGAAAAATATAATAAGATAAAAAATAATAATGTAATAATTTTAATAGTTTGAAAATTTAATAAAAATGAAAAAAAATAAATAAAATGATAAAAATGATAATATATACTACTACTACTAATAAAAAAATAATAAATATAATAGGAAAATAAAAAGATAAAAATAAAATAAAAATAATAATAGGGATTTAATAATAAAAATAATAATCTGAAAATACAATTTAAAAATAAAAAAATAATAAAAATTTTATAATAATAATAATAAAAAATTGATAATAATGAAAATATGGATAATAAAAATAATGATATAAAAATAAAAATGATATAATAATGATATATAATAAAAATTTAAAAATTTAAAATTTAAATATAATAATAAAATATAATAAATTAAATAAAAATTAAATATGTAAAATAAATTGATAGTAATAATATAATAATATAATAATTTAAATTATAAAAAAAATAATAATGATAAAAAGTTTAATGATAATAATAAAGAATAATAAAAGAAAAAAAGATAATAATGATAAAAAGAAATAATGATAATAATAATATAATAATAATAAAATAATAAATAATAAAAATAATAATAATAATATAAATAATAATAATAATAATGTAATAAACAATAAAGGGGAAAAGATAGCGTAAAAAAATATTTTTGTTTTTTTTGTAACAATAAAATGACAAATAGTAAAAATTATAATAATAGAACAGTAAAATTAATAAAAAAATAGTTTTTTTTTTAAATTAATAGCAATAAAATGATAATGATACTAAAGGTTTAAAAAAATAGGTATAATGATAAAAATAATTATTATTAGTAAAAATAGAAAAAAAATTAAATGTAATAATACTTTTTTTTAAATATTTATTTTAACCTATTCAACTCTGACATGAAAGGAAAAAATTGTGGTGTGGTTGTGGTGTGTTGTGTGTTTGTGTGTGTTGTTGGTGTGTGGTGTGTGTGTGATCCCCCCGTGTGCATGATAGCCTGGGGTGTGGTGGTGTGTGTGTATCCTGCCGGTACCAGATAGCCTTGCGTGTGTGTATTTCTATTTTATTTTACAGGGCCTGAGCACGCTCGTATGGCCCCCGTCTCCATATCAAAATTTATTTTTCTCATTATCTTTAGGTTGGCCGAAGCCATCAATAGATAGCCTGGCGTGTGTTGTGTGTGTGTGGGTTTTGGTGTGTGTGTGTGGGATCCCCGCCGTTTTTTACATAGATAGCCCGGGTGTGTGTGTGTTATCCCCTTTATGTACTAATTGCCTGGTGTGTGTGGTGTTTGGGTATTTTTTGGGTATCCTTAGTAAAAATTCCTGGGTGGGTGTGTTACCCTGTCATGTACAAGATTGCCGGGTGTGTGTGTGTGTGTTGTGTGATCCCTGCCGTGTACATAGATGCCTGTGGGGTGTGTGTGTGGGTATGCCCTGCCTGTACCAAAGCCTGGCGGGGGGTTTTTTGTATCCCTGCCGTGTAAAAAATAGCCTGGCGTGTGGTGTTTTTGTTATCCCTGCCCTGTACTAGATAGCCCGGGTGGTGTTTGGGGTGTATCCCCCCGTTCAAGATAGCCTGGCGTGTGTGGGGTATCCCTGCCGTGTACCCAAAATACCTGGTGTTTTTGTGTGTTGTTGTGGTGTGGTTGGGGTGGGGTTTTGTGTATCCCTGCCGTGTAATAGTAGCCTGGTGTGTGTGTTTTTTTTGTATCCCTGCGTGTACAAGATAGCTTTGGGTGGTGTGTTGGACCCCGCCGGTACAAGATAGTTCGGGGTGTGTGTGTGTTTTGGTATCCCTGCCGTGTACACGATAGCTTGGGTGGGGTGGTTTTGTAAATAAAAGAACAAAAGAAAATAAGTAACTACAAGGGGCCCCGCGGGCCTACAAGTGGAAAGGTTTATTGTCACCAACACTCCCTAAAATCCACCTTTTACCCCCATCCAGGGAACCTATCCAGTCTTTTAAAGCTCCCTAATGACCCCGGGCCAAACTACCTGTTAACTGAGCCCTTTCCCTTCTTTTCACCCCCCTTTTTTTTGGGAAACCTTTTCCCAAATTTTTCTTTTCTAAATCTTCGTTTTTTTCAGCTTGAACCCGGGACTTTTTTTTAAAACCCGGGTTTAAAAGCCGTAAAATTTTTTCCTCCCCCTCCTTTATTAAATCGCTTTATCCATTTAAAAAATTCTATCAGATCGCCCCCCTTACTCGGGTCTCTCGGGTGAGTGTAATTTTAAATTTAATTTTAATCTCCTCTCATAACAAAAGTTACCCCTCCCATGATCTTTTGGTCATCCTTCTTGAACGGTTTTTTTAACAACACTATACCACCCTGAAATTTATAGAGCCAAAAACCTAAAACCGAAATAGCCTAGATGACCCCCTTGCCTAGACCAAAAAAAAGCTTTTAGAATCCCTTTCCCCGCACTTCTACTTTTAACACTTCTGAAAATAAATCCAATACTCATTAGTTTCTTTTTCCCTGGCCTCAATGCATTTTTTCCCTGGGGTCGGAGGTCTGGGCTCCCCCTCACCCCAAAGATCTTTTTCCCCTTCGGATTTTTTCAGCGATACATTCCCTTATGGTGTATCTGTTACCGGGGTTTTTTTTTACCAACATTCCTAACGCGCATTTACAATTTTAAAATTTCCATCTCCCTTTCTAAACTGCCCATTTTTGTTTAAGTTTATCAAAGTCTCCCTGAAATTGTTTAAAATCAGATTTGTGATCCAATAATCCTCCCTACCTTAGTATCATCAGCAAACTTGCTGATACCCACTGCTAACCCCAAATATCCAAGTCGTTGATGTAAATAAAAAATAGAAAGGGCCCCCAAAAAACGACCCTTGTAAAAACTCCCCTTGTCACCCCCCCCAAATTCAAAATTTAGAATAATTAATTGAAACCCCTTTTGTTGCCTATTTTACCAAGCCCCTGATCCAATGAAAAACCTTTCCCATCTTTCCTAAAGCCCAAAACCTTTTTAAAAGAGTCGCCGTGTGGTACTTTGTCAAATCCCTTTATTTAAAGCCCCAGATAAAATTATTTTCATAACCCTTTATCTTATTGCCTTTCCTCATAAATTTTTCCTAAAAAAACCCTCAAAAAATTTGGTGGGGACATGCCCTCCCCTTGGTGAACCATGTTGTGAATCTTTGATAAAAACTTTTGTTTTTAAGTGCTGGCTAATTTTTTTTGCAATAAATTAATTTCCAAATTTAATTTTACCCCCCACTGATTTTGGGCTTAGGGGTCGAAAATTTTGACTTTGGGGCCTCTGCCCTCCCTTTTGGGGAAAATAGGGGAACACTTTTCCCCTTTCCTCCACAATAATGGCACACGCCTTCTAAACCCGATTTCCTAAAATGGGGCCTAACGACCACAAAACAACCCCCGGGCTTCCCTTTTAACCCCTTTCACGCACGGTGACCCCGACCCGCGGCAAAGGGGCCGTCTGCAATTTTGAGCTTTGACGCGAATTGCTTTCAAAAAAACAGTTAAAAATTCCCCAAAAAAAATAAAGTTTTTATCAGAATCGAGAAAAATTTTTCTGCGTCAAAGACCCAACCTAGACTATAAAATAAACATTGTCAACTCTCGTGTGAGTGGAGGGTGAAATGAAAGGGGTTTTGTGGGTTTTTTTTCCATCAGCGGGCAGATTTTTGTGCGCGCGGATTGGCCCCTTTAAAAACGTTTTTTCCCCAAAAGCTGGCCAAAATTTGCCATATGAAAATTATAAGGGTTTTAGCTTTTGGAAATCCTCTTTAACATCCATTTTTTTTTTTGCTTTATAAACCATAAAAAATTTTTAAACCTCAGGAGTTTCGAGCTACAAAGGGGTTGAAGTAAGTATTTTTTTTTTCTTTTTACCAAATTTTTTGGGAAAGTCGGAAAATTTCCGCTATTTTTTTGGCATTTTTTTTAAATTTTTTTCCTTCATAAGGCAGAAAAACCCTTCAAAACCAATATACAAATTTTAATCCGGGAAAAAAAGAATACCGTTGGTGAAATTTTAACATAAGAAAATAATTCGCCGCACAGTCTGGCTATTTCGGGGGGGCCCCTTTTTGGGGCTAAGACGGATGTTGCAGGGGGAGGGAAAAAAACTTTTAAAACTTTTCGTGCGTGAAAGGGTTTTTCCCCTGGGATCCCTTTCCGGGTCCGGGGGCAAATTTAAAAAAATTTTCTTTTTATCTATACCCTCTTCCCCCTTTTCCCCTATTTATCAAAATATCTTTGTTTTTCTCCTCATCGTTTTCCCTTTAAACCCATCTTTTCACTATCAGGTAGGCCCCTGGGGTATCCCCCGTAAAAACACTTAAGAAAAAATTTAATTTTAGACTCTAAAATATCCTCATTGTTTTTAAGCCCTTTCACCCTTTCCCCTGACCTTAAGGGCCCAACAAATTTTCCCTTGTCTTTGTTTTAAAACCCTTTAAAAAACCCCCTTTTGGGGTCCCTTTTCGCCGGGCCCTGCTACTTTAATCTCAAATTGTTCTTGGGAAACCCTCGATTTAATTTTTTTCACTGTCCTCCCCCACACGTTATACTGTTCTTTGTTTTCCCAAATCCTCCCCTGAATTTTAAAAAAAATTTTTTCTTTTTACCCCAAGGGTTGTTTTTTTAATTTGGGGGGTCATCCTTTTTTGACCCTTCTTTCTGGACTTTTTTTCCCCTATAAGGAATTTTTTTTTTTCTGTCCGCCCAATTTATTTTCCTTAAAAAATTTGGGGTATAATCCTCCTAAACCCCCCTCACTTCCTTTCTAACTTCTCTAATTACCCCCTCACCCCGGGAACCCATTCCCTTTCAACGTTCTAATTACCCCCAGGTGCCTTCCAATCCTTCAAATTCCCTTTTTCCAGCTGTCATCCCCCTGCCCTTTTCCCCGGGAAAGTTTTTTCCTCCATCCCACCCCTCTTATTAATAACCTCCAGGTGTCTTTTTAATCCCTGAAATAATTGGCCTTTCTAAAATTAGGTATTCTATGTTTTTTCCCCCTTTAATTTTCCAACCCCCCCTTTTTTTAAGCAAAATCTGATCTCATAAGGGCGCTATTATCTAAATTCACACCGGACCTCCACTCTGTAACAAAAGCCCTCTAAAAGGTCAGCTAGATCTGGAATTTTATCTCTAGGGGCTCCTTGATTGTTTGGATTTTTAAGAAAAGTTATGGGGGGATTATATTAAACAATTCATCTGGGCGCTGTCCCCTAGGTTTTAAACCCAGTCTATTTTCCTAAGTTAAAAATCCCCGCCCACCCCATAGTCGTTTATATTGCGGGCCCTTGTTTATTTTTTTCCCACATAGGAGCTGAACCCTTTCCTAATTTTGGAGGCCAAACACTACACCCAAACCATTTTCTCATTTCCCCCTCCGAAAACCTCAAACCCATATAACTCTTGCGTCATCGTTTTTATAACATTTTTAAAACAAAACACTGAAATGCATCTCTTGCATATAAAGCGAAAACTCCTCCACCTCGCCTCCCAAAACTTGCCCTTTGTGAAATAATTTATCCCCAGCTATTCGATTTTCCGGGATAAAAACCCTTTTCCTGACATATCCAACCATGTTTCTGTTAATGTATTAATTAAAAACCTCTACACTTTTTTATTCCCTCGGGAAAATCTATTTTGGTTTAAAATTTTCCCTTTACATTTTTGATAGTAAACCCTTCAAGCAACTCCAATTATTTTTTTTCCATTTTCCCTTTATCTTCAAAAAAAAACCCCCCCCTCTCTCTTCTTTGAATCACTTTAGTTCCCTTCCTTTTTGAAAAATCCTCCTAGTGGCCTAGTTTCCCTTTTAAACCCCCACCCCATGTTACTCCCCGGGTTTTTATCTTAAAAAAAAGCCTGAGGTTTCACCTACCTCCCTTTCAAGGGATTCAGACAAGATTGAAGCCTTTTCCCCGAAAAATGCCCCCGTCCCGCGGTAGAGGTTTGGTTTTGCCCGAAAAAGAAAGGTTTCCAAACTGTCCAAAGGCCCAACCATTTCTTTTTCAAAAGAAGTGCCAGCCCGGGATTCAAGGCAATAGCCCTGGAGTACCACAAAGTCGTCCCCAAAAAAAGCGTCCCCGGGAAGGGGCACCACACACCACAGGGGAAACCCCCCCCTGTCCCAACCTTTTCCTAGACTTTCCTTTAAAACCCCCCGTAGCAATTTCCCACTTCTTACACACTCAACATTTATTTTTTCCCCACACTCAGGCAGGGGCGATGGGCTTTTTTTCCCCTTTATCCCCCATGCACTCAGCATCTTATCACTAACATAGCCTATCCCCTTCCCTGGGTAACTCACCAAATTTTGCGCATCCCTTTTCCCCGTCCAGGGAAACCCGCTGTTTGAGATGGCTAACCACTGTCACCAAAAAACCAAGATTTTACCCTTGGGTGTGGGTGTATCGTCCCCAACCCTCCTTACCTCCATATCTTTCCCCTTGCCGCCCCCAGAAATACCTGAAATGCGTGCGTTCACAACCAAAAACCCTTTTGGGCATTGGGTTTTCCTTTTTTTCCCCCTTTGGCCCCCCTTTTTACCACCATGCTCAACCACCGCCATTCAAAACCCCCCTTGGGGGGCCCTTTTTAGAGACCAATCCTTTAGTAGTAGCCCGAGGCACTTTTCCCCCAGGTAACCCCCCAGGTACAAACCCTGCATGTTCCCTCCACTCAAATCACTTACTCCACCTTTCCCCACTTTAAAAGATGGGATCTCTATCCCGGGTTCCTTTACCCGCTTTTTTAAATCGCTCACTTTTACTTTTCGAAGGAAACCTTTTTTAGGTCATCGATCGCCTCCAAAACAGACTTTAAACGCCATGCACACCCTTAACTACCTTCCCCCTCGACCTTCTCCCCCATTACCACACTCGGTTTTCCCCCTCGGCTTCCCTTTACTTTACCCCCCCTCCCCTTCTCCTACCCACAAACCCCCCAACACCCCCCTCCACAACACAACAACCCCCATCGCCTAACTAGCCATGGGCGACCCCCTAACCCCTGACCTGCCCACTTTATGGACCTACCTTTAAAAACAACGGGGCTGCCTCCTCCCCCGTTTGTCTCCCAAACGCCCAAAAAACTGCCGAAACTTTTGGGGGGTTTTTCCAGGGTTTTTTCCCACCAACATTCATAACGCTGCATTTTTCAATAAAATTCCCTCTGCCCTCGGGGCGCCCCCTCGTTAAGTTTATCTAAAATTCCCCCGCAATATGTTTTTCATCAGACTGTGATCCCAAAAATCCTACCCAAATTAGTAAACTTCAGCAAAACCGCTGATATCCTGCTAATCCCACTATCCAAGTCGTTTATGGGAAATCAAAAAATTTTTTGTAATACCCAAAACAACCCCTTTTTGTAAATCCACTTGTCCCTTTTCCCCATTTAGATTTTGAACCATTAATTGTAACCCTTTGTTTCCATTACTTTGCCCAAACCCGGGTCCAACGGGAACCTTTCCCATCTATTCCATGAGTCTTAACCTTTTTTAAGAGTCCCCTCGTGTGGTATTTTGTCAAATCCTTACTAAAGTCCAGATATATTATACATAATCCTTATCATTATCCGGGCCCTCTCATAAAAATCCCATAAAAAAATCCCAAAAAATTGGTTGAGAAATGACCTACCCCCCTTTGGGGAACCATTTTTGAAATTTTATTGATCAAAAATATGTTTATCTAAGTTTTGGCTTAAAAGTTTTTTTCCCAAAAAAGATTCCAATATTTTCCCACCACTGATGTTTAAATTCCCGGGGCGATAATTTGAAATTTTGTCCCTCTGTCTCCCCTTTTTTAAATATGGGGGAAAAAATTTCCTTTTTCCACAATATGGCACATCGCCTATTTTCAACCCCATTTTCCCAAAAAAGTGCCTAAGACTCATAACAAACCCCCTTGCATTCCTTTTAAAACCCTTGGGGGTACACTTAAACTGGTCCCCGGCGATTTAAAAAAATTTTATTTTTTCTATACCCTCTTCCCCCCATTTCCCTAGTTATCACAATTCTTTGAGTTTTTTCCTCATTTGTTCCTTTAAAATCTGTTCACCCTCAGGTATCGTCTGGTATCCTCCTCCGTAAAAAAACTTGAAATAACCTTTACACAAAACTTTACAATATCCGCATCCCATTAAAACCTTAAACCCCGTCCTGACCCCTTAAAGGGCCCAAAATAATTTCCCCCTTTTTGTTTTTAATACCTGATAAAACCCCTTTTTGGGCCCCTTTTTGCCTGCCTGCTACTTTAATTCAAATTTTTTTAGCAACTCGATTTAATTTTTCCTGTCCTTCCCATACGTTAAAACTGTTCTTTTTTTCCACCTGCCTTGAACCTTAAAAAATTTTGTTTTTGTGTGGGGTCCCCTGCCGTGTACACAGAAAGTGGCGTGTGGGTGTTATCCTACCGTGTACACAAAAAGCCGGGCGTGTGTGTGTGTGGGTGTGGTATCCCTGCCGTGTACCAGATAGCCTGGTGTGTTGGTTTGTGTGTGTGTACCCCTGCCGTGTAACAGAAAGCTTGGGTTACAGGTGGACAGGTGGCGCGGCCCGCGCCCCTGTGAGTTTTCCCTATTTTGGGAGGGGCCCCAGGCGGCGCCCGCCGGGGTCCTCATCCCTGACCCGCCCCCCAAAGGTCCGACAGTTCCTTTTTGGTACGGGGCGGGGGGCCCCTGCCCAAACGGGCCAAGCGTTTGAGGTGGGGAGGGGTCCCCCCGGGGGAGTGTGTTTGGGGGGGGACTATGAACGGAAAATGGAGGGGAGGAGCCGCCTGGAGCCCTCCCTTTGACGTACACTGCCTTTTTTGTACAGGGAGTCAGCTGGGGGGGAGATTTTTGGGGTGGGTGGTGACCTTTCCCAAAGGGGCTCAGTTTTTCTCATCCCAAGGACAAGGGGGAGGTTGGGGGGCTTTATGTCATCGGCAAGGGGGAGGGGGGCCCTGGGGGTGGGGGTTTGGGCAAGCTCGACATTCCCCCATACGGAATTCACCGTTTTGACTGGGGTGTGGTTGATGAAGGGTTCGGGTGTGAGTGCGTGCTTGAAGGGTTTTCTTTTCGTGCCCTGTGTGCGTCCCTGAAGGGTTTTCGTGCGTGCGTGCGTCTGCGCCCCTTCCCAACGGGCGTTGTCATCATTCGCCCTTTTTTTAAAAATTTTGAAATTTTTTGCATTAATGAAACTTTCTGTTTTTTAAAATTAAACAAAAATTTTAATTTTTAAAAAAAAAGTTTAATTAATTTATAATAAACAAAAATTTTTTTCCCTTTTAGTGTTGTTCCGGGACATAAAATTGAATTATTAGGCTGTGTACGTGCTAATTTTTGCAAATAGACTATTTGTGCTTACACCATGGATAGCAGATTTTTCCTGTTAACATTGTATATATATATATTATAATATATATATATATATAAGAGAGAAGAGAAGAGGAAGGGGAGGAAAAGAGAGAGAGAGAGAGAGAGAAGGAAAAATAAACTTTGGGGTTTAAAAGTTTATTTCGGGTATATTTTTTGTTTGAAAATAGTACTAACATAATTTTGTAAAATTGTTCTTTAAAAAATACATATTAAATCATAAAATACATATAAATATATTTTTATTAACATATAAATACATATTAAAAATACATGAATCGTGTTTAGCCATCATTTAAAAACCCGTTTTGACGCAAATTTTAAATCTTTACTAGTAATAAAAATTTTTAGCATTTTTTATCAAATAATATATAATATTAATATATATTTTTATATATATATATTTTATAATATATATATAATATATAAAATATATATAATATATTTATAATATATATATATTTAAAATAATATTAATAATAAAATTATATATATATATAAAATAATTTTATAATACAGTGGGTACGGGGGGGGGCCATGGGGCCCAGGACCCTTTTGAAAAAAATTAAAATTGTAATTTTAAATAATATAAAATCAAAAAAAAAAATAGATCAAAAAAAAAATATCTGAAAAAAAAAATTAAAAAAATAGTTTTTAATTTTATTTATTTTTTTAAATATAATTAATAATATAATATATAATTATTTATATATATATATATATATATAAATATATTAATATATATAATATTGGGGGGAGTAAACCCACCCTGGAACCCTTTTAAAACTCGACTGAGTCGCTTTGGTATCAGTCGTCAGGTCGTGAGTACGCGCCTTTAAAAGACGTCTCTTGTAGAGACAGACACTTCAACCCGACTCTTCCTGACCAACCTCTCCCACAACAACCAAAACCCAGGTGTCTGTTACCAAACCATGTAGAGACAAGGTCACAAATATATATAATTATATATATTTTATATAATATAAATATATAAATATTATATAAAATATATATTATATATATATAATATATATATATAATATTTAAAATTATATAATCGTTTTTTATATAAATTTTTGGGGGGGATTTAATAAATATTATTTAGATTGTAAATTTTTAATTTTACTTTATATATTGTATATTTAAAATTTCATTTTTTAAAATTTTTGATTATCAATTTTGGATTTTTGGTGTTGTGATTTTTTTATATTAGATTTTATTTTAGTTTTTTGTTTTAAATATATATATATATATATTATATTAATATATAATTTTAAAATATATAATTATATATATATTAAAATATTAATATATAATATTATAATATATAAACATATTATATATTTTAAATTTTATATATATATTATATATTATATATAATATATAATTTTTTTTTTTTTTTTTTTAATTTTTAATTTGCAATTTTTATTTTATTGATTTTTTATATTAGATTTTTTAATTTTTAATTTATTTGATTTTATTAAATTTTTTATTTTATATATTTTTTGATGTTTTTAATATTTCGATTTTATATATATATATAATAAATAATATAATATATAATAAAATTATATATATATATTTTAATATAATATATATAATATATTATTATATACATATATTTTTTTTTTTAGATATATATAATTTTTTTTTTACTTTTGATTTTATATATATATTATATACTTATTTTTAATTTTATATAAAAAAATATTTTCTATATATATTTTTATATTTTTTATTATAATATAATATTTTATATATATTATATATATATATATATATATATAATATATATATATATATATATATTATATATATATATATATAATATATATAAAATATATATAATAATAAAAAAATTTAAAAAATATATATAGAAAATCTTTTTTATATATAGAATTTAAAAAAAGTATATAAATATATATATATAAAATTAAAAGGTAAAAAAAAAAATATATATCTAAAAAAAAATATTATATTATATATATATAATATATATACTGTCGGACCCCGCCGAACACGAGTTCGCCCTGCACGAAACTCGCACTTACACGAATAAGGTAAAATATCCATGACTTGCCGAACAGAGTTTTACTCGCGATAACACGAATTTGAATTTCCCGGCGGATGTTGCGATGCTGTCGGCGGCCATTTTGCCGGGGACAGCTGGGCACGCTCAGCCTGGGCCCCCCAGAGCTGCTACACGTAGTCTTTCTCTCTCTTGCTCGTGCTGCTGTTGCCTCACGTTCGTGCTGCTCCTGCTGGCCATGTCTTCCAAGCTTTTCGGCTCCACCTACTCCAGGGTCAAGCGAAAAAGAAGAGGAAAGTGTTGTCCCTAGGGGAGAGAAGATGGATGTGCTTGCTGTGATTGATAGTGGCCTAGGCTGGTCTGCTACGGGCAAGAAGTTGGCCTGCATGAGGCCACTGTTCGTCCCATCTAGAAGACCCGTGAAAAAATAAGAAAAAAGCGTGCGAGAGAGTGCTGATGTCTCTAGCAAGGTGGCTTCTGTGAGCCGACGTGACCCGCTGCTAGAGAAGATGGAGAAAATACTGAACAGGTGAGTTAATGATTTTTCCATATAAATAAGTTTTTTTATTGTGTGTTTGCTACATATGGTGTGCTAACAGGTGCTCGGGTGGGTTTTTGTAAGGGTGTTACAGGTGAGTTAATTATTATTCATATGAAAAAGTATGTTTATTTACCCTATGTTACTACGTATATTACTACGGGTGTGTGTGTGTGTGTTGTGCTACGTGCAGGTGTGTTAACAGGTGCTGCGGTGGTGTGGGCTGTGTTGAGGCATGTGTGTGTGTTGTGTTGTGCTACGTGCAGGTGTGTTAACAGGTGCTGCGGTGGTGTGGGCTGTGTTGAGGCATGGGGTTGGTGTGTTGTGTGTGTGTCGTGCTACGGCAGGTGTGTTTAACAGGTGCTGCGGTGGTGGGCTTTTTGGGAGGCCGTGTGTGTGTGTGGGCTACGTGCAGGTGTGTTAGCAGCATGCATGTGTGTGTGTGGTGGGAGGCATCCCGTTGTACAGTACCATTGTATTTACGCATTGTTTTTTCTTGTCATTTACGCATAACAGGTGGATATCAGAGCAAGGGACCAGCGGAAGAGAAACGTGGACGGCGTAGCCATCAGGGAAAAGGCGGGGAGCATCTACGACCACCTAGCGGGAAGGAGCCTTCGGGATACTCCCCTGCCTCCGGGTTGTTTGCCACCCATGGTGGTTCCATAGATTCAAGCAGCGTTTTAGCCTGCAACATTGCTCGCACAGGTAAAAACATTCAATATATTTCACACTTCTATCTATCTAATATTTACTCGTGCTATATTCCCGTAATGAAGAGCATTAAATATTTTTTCACAATTCTATCTATCTATCTATTGACTTGCCATATTCCCATAATGAAAAGGTTTTTTCTCGTTTTTTTTTCACAGGTGAGAGTGGGTCAGCTGATAAGGAAGGGGCGCAGGCATACCTCAGCACCTTCAAGTCCCCGATTGAAGACAGTGGACTACCTCCTGAGCAGGGGTTCAACGGGACGAAACGGCCTATTTACAAGAAAATGGGCAATAGGACTACATCCACAAGAAGTCAAGAAGTTTCCAGGATTCAAGGCATTTAAGGACCGTCTGACACTGCTGTTTGTGGGGAATGCTGCAGGGGACTGCAAGATTAAACCGCTCCTTGGTATCGTGCTGCCAACCCACGTGCTTGAAGAGACTCAACAAGCGTTTTCTGTCAGTGGTATGGGAAAACAAACAAAAAGGCATGGGTGACAGAGAAGGTGTTTGAGGAGTGGTTCCACGAACATTTTGTGCCAGAAGTGCAGCTCTACATGTCCAAAAAAATCTGGCATTTAAGGCAGTTCTGCTAGTGGATAATGCTGGTGGACACTTCACAGGCACTTACCTGGACCATCCCAATGTGTGGTTTCCTACCTTCCCCCAAGGGCAACTTCCCTGTTGCAACCGATGGACATGGGGGTGATCAAGACATTCAAGTGCAATACCAGAGGGCTTGTACAGAGAGCACTCAAGAGGATGGAAGACGACGGCACGATGACTCTCATGGACTTCTGGAAGCAGTACAAAATCCGACATGCTCTTTTGACCATCAAGCAGGCATGGGATGAAAATGAAAGCCAAGCACCCTTAATGCCTGTTGGTATGCACCTGGCCTGAGTGTGTCAACGACTTCAATGGGTTTTCCCCGCAGTCACTCAGCAAATGAAGGACCCTTGTAGACCTGGCACACACTGTTGGGGGTGAAGGCTTCTCTGACATGACTGAGGGGATGTGGCAGAACTCATTGACTCCCATGGAGCAGAGCCTTTAGTGGAAGAGATTATCCAGATGAATGAGGATGACCCAAACAGGTGATGATGCTGATGAAGATGACGACACAGAGACAAGGCCTGTGTTTACCATCATGAAATTGAGAAACTTGCTGAGGGAAACAGATAACTTGACAGAGCTCTTCACTGACCAAGACCCCATACAGGAGAGGAGCATCAAGTTCAAGAGAGTGTGGGTGAAGCCTTATACCCTACAAGGAAACTTTAAGGAGCATGGAGGCCTTGCTTGCCAAAAGCCCATCACAGCTTTCTTTAAACCATCTCCAGCCAGCACACCAGCCAAAAGCATTTTACACCTGCTACACCTCCTGTTACTACACCAGCCAGACAGCCTGTTACTCCTGCTACACCAGATAATCTCCTCATCAATGTCATCTGTCTCTCCCATCCCATTATGTGGCTTTGATGATCCAGATGATACAGACAGTGAGTATCTCCACCCAGCACACCAGCCATGCCTCCTGCTACACCAGCCAAGCAGCCTGTACCTCTATTTTTTTTATAGTTAATGAAAACCATTTTCTAGTTTTAAGTATTTTTTATTTTTTAATAAAAAATATTAATTGTAATAACAGTTTTTTCCCTTTTTCATTTTTTTCCCCCCCAAAAAAATAGTAGAAAACTTTTTTTCCCCTCCAAAAATGGGGGTCGGGAACGAAACCTTTTTTTTTACATAAAAAAAAAAGTGAATTTTTTTTTTGCCCCCCCAAAAAGTGGGGTTTGGGGAACGAAAACCCCTTTTTCCTATTGAACCTGTTTTTCGCCGAACACGAATTTTCCCCGTGCAGGACGGGGTCAGGACCGAACTGTCGTGTTCGGCGGGGTCCACGGGTTATATATAAAATATATATAAATATATATAATATTAATTTTAATGAAGAAAAAAACCACCCGGGGGTAGAAACATTTTGTTTTGTTTTTTTGGGAAAACTTTTCGGCTATACAAAGCCACATCAGCCTAAATCGGATAAAAAAATTTTTTTTGTGTTAAAAAAAAAAAAAAATATACAAATTAAAAAATTTTGTTTTGGCGCATTTAAAAGGGGCCTAACCTAAAAATTTGTGAGAGCCTCCTCACCCACCCCCCAAAAACCCATCCCTTGGGGAAAAGGGGGGCCCCCCTAAAACCCGGGCTTGTGTGTTTTTAAACCATAGGGGAAATCCCCCCCCCCCCAAATGCTATTTTGTTGGTAGGTGTGTTTTTTTATTATTTGTTTTTTTAATTCTTATTTTTATTTTAGGTTAGGAAATTTTAAATGCGAAAAATCATTTTAAATTTTTAAAATTTTCTTTTTTAAAAAAAAAAAATGTTGTACCCAAATTTTTAGGGGATGAGGTTATGTTATGCCAAAAACGTCCCAAATAAAAAAATCAGAGTTTTCCCCGCGCGGGTTTTTAAAATTTTCATTATAAAAATCCGTTCCCCATGGAGAAAGTATTGCCTCTTCTCTCTCTTCTCTCCCCTCTTTTCTCTCTCTCTCTCTCTTTTCTCTCTCTCTCCCCCTTCTCTCTCTCTCTCTTATAATATATATATAATATAAAATATATAATATATATTATATATATATATATATATATAATATATATATATATAATCAATATTAATCTTATGTGTAGGGGAAATTCTTTTTAATTTAAGCTTTTATTACTTCATTTTTAAAATTACGCATTATTTTTAAAAAGTTCCCAGTGGTGGCACGTTCCCCTTGCCAGCGATAGCCCCGGGTTTGCAGATTACATCTTTTATAATAATTTTAACAGTGGAGGCGAGAGAAAAACATTCAGGGGAAAAAGAGAAGTTGGGTCCCCAGAATACATGTGGGGGTTTAAACTATTTTTTTGTTCATTTTGTGAATTTTTTGAGAGGGGAGCACTAAAAGTAATGATTTAAAATTACATTTACTTACCCCCTGTTTAAAAACCCTTTAATTTTTTTGTCTGTCCAAAAAAACAGCCCGGGTGATCACTCTAAATTTTGGGGTGGATTTTTGGAAAAGTTCGTGATTTTCCGCCTCTAAGATATTTTAAGTGCGTTTTTACGGCCATTTTAAAGATTTTGGGGGCTACAAACACCCAAAATGAAATTTTCAAAGGCCCGCCCGAATGTTCTTAGCTCTTTGATGATGCGATCTTCAAGCTCGTTCCTTTTCCGGGTTCCCGGGATAAGGGGAAAAGGGAAAACCCAGTGACTCGTTGGCCAATCAGAGGAAAATTGGGTATAAACCCTTTTGAGATTGTTACCCAAAAATTTTAATGCCAGTCAGAAGGGTTAAACAAAAAGTCCCATGCCCCCCGCAAGGGAAAATCACAACATTAAAGTTTGTATACCATAAAAACCCCTCCGGGGCGAGTGAGTCCCCAAATCAAAAAATTCCCAAAAAACTTTTTAAACCTCAATAAAACATAAAACTGGTTAAAATTCTAGTTCTTTCCTCCCCTTAAATTTTTCCTTGCTAGGGGGTTTATTGGGGGGTTTAGATAAGGTTAAATGGGGTTTTAAGCTTATATTTTTTTGGGGGGCATTTGGATTTTTAGGGGGGGGTGAGGGGGGGTTAAAAGGGGGGGAAAAACTCTCCCACTTTAAAATTTACTTTTTTAGAGGTATCTAAAGGGGATTTGAAAAGGGGGGGGAAAAAAAAAATAATAAGGGGGGAAAACTTTTTAATTTTATCTTTTTTAGCCAGCGCGAATAATTAAAATAAATTTGAATGTTTAATACTCCCAAATTTTATACCCCCATTGGAAAAATTTCGTTAGGGGGGCTTTTCCCCGATTTCGAGGCCGAAAATTAGTTTTTCAAAAGGGTTTTGTTTGTGTATTGAAGGGAATATTGCACTTTTTTTTGTCAAAAAATAAATGGGGGGTTACAGGATGGGGGGGTATGCCCCCCCAAACCTTGGGCACTGCTTGGGCACGCCATTTATGAAAATTTTTATTTTTTTTTGAATCATCTTTTACAAAACCCCCAAACCCCAAACCTTAACCCCAAACGAATCTGATTTAACCTAATTTAAACCCTTTTCTGGGGGGGAAAAACGGTAGTTTTTAAAGTAGTAAAAAAACCCCATTTTTATTAAATTTTATACCAGGGGAAAAGGGTTTTTCAAAAATACTCGGGAAGAAAAAAAATCTACATGATTATGGAAAGGGAATCCATGGACTTTTCGAAACCCATCCCAAAACCCTTAATACCCCCCCAAATTACCCAATGAAAACTAGACGATACCGGAAAATGTCCCCCGAAGGAATTCTCACCGACGTGGACGGGTTTTCCAATTTTTTTCGCACCCGAGGGGCCCTATTTTACCCGTGATCAAGGGTTTTTAAAAAACCAGCAAAGCCTGAACAGTTGGGTTCGGTTGGGTTTGGGCCCAGTTGACTATATGCCCAGGTTAGGTTAGTGAATAAAGGGGGGGGGTGATTCCCCCCCCGGGTCAGCACCGAAAAAAAACCGCCCTTGACATATTACAGTAGAGGGTTTAGGTTGAAATAAAAGCCGCTTTCTAGTGATTTTTGTGCTTTAAAGGGGAGAGCCCGGGCCATGAAAATATGAAAAAAAAAATTTAATATACGTTTGAGTTCAAGGGTTTCATGGCAAACCCTACCCTTTGGCTTCAAATGGGTGGAATTTTTTCGTGGGACTTTTTTTTAACTGCCCATAGCGAGGGGCTTTTAAAATTTTTAAAAATTTTGTAAAAAAAAAACCCAAATTTTTTTTTTTTTTTTTTGGAAAATTTTTCCCCAATTTTATCAAAACTAAGCCGAAAAAAAAAAAACACCCAGCAATTTTCAGGGGTTGAAGGTTTTTTACCCAGGTAAAATTTGGGAAAAATTTTTTGGATATGAAAAGTGAAACTTTCAAAAAATTTTTGGAAAAAATGTTTTACAAAAAAAAGGGAATAGTTTACCGAAGAAAAAATTTAAAAAAAGGGGAAGGGAAGACAGAAAAAGGGAAATTTCCAAGTGAAACCCAAAGGCACCGGGGTGAAGTTGCTGGAACCTTGCCACAATGAGGGGCTTGGCGCCCGACACCCTCACCTTGGAGCGTTTAATAAAAACCTTAAAAGGGGGGCCCAAGGTGCGACCTTTTTAGCCATGCATTGATATGTGATTACTGACCCCAAAACTTTCATAAAAAAGTAGCTTTGCAGTATATTCCCTTCACGCAGCGAAAAACCCTTAGAAAAATTTTCAAACCCCTTTTTTCTAAAAAATAGATAAAATGAACAAAAAAATCTTTTTCCCCTTTTTTTTATTTTGGCCCCAACTTTCACGAAAAATGAGGACACAAAAATCAAAAACGGGGGAAAAAATCTTTTCTGTTTACAGGGTTTTTTAAAAAAGTCTTAGTTTGATAGCGGGGAAAAAACTATCCTTAAAAATTAAAAAAAAAAAAATCGCAAAAAATTTTTTAAAAATATTCTCAGAGCAAATGGGTTAGAATAACAATAAAATTATCCTAGCTCAGTCAAAAGGGGAAAATTTTGAAAAAAAATGGCTGAGGATGAAATTTCAAAAATTTCACAAAAACAGAAAAAAATAGGTTTTTAATTTTTTCAAATTTTTTCCCCTTTAATTGTCGGTTTGGAAAGTTCTTTGTGATAACAAGGCCCAATATACAAAACATAAAAAATTTATTAAGCCCGAGATGCAATTGTTTTTCCCAAAAGGACTCCCCCCCTTAAAGGGACTACAGCCCGCGCTGACAGGTTGCCTGCTGAGAGGAAAATGAGACAAAAAGGCCCTTTTATTTCAAATCCCCCCTCACGGGAGATTTTTGACAATTAGTTTATTTTATAGGTCTAGCTTGGATCTTTGACGCAAAAAAATTTTTGACGAAATTTCGGATAAATACTTTTTTTTTGGCAAATTTTTACAAGTTTTTTGGCGCAAATCGCGTCAAAAGTCAGATGTAGAAAAAGGCCTTTTTGACGCGAATCCCCGCCCGGTGCGTGAGGGGGTTTTAAAAGGGATTTTGGAACTTTTGGGGAAATTTGAAATCTGTCCCCGGGAGTGCCACTGCAAAACACTAACCACTCTGCCACTGCCCCCTGTGTGCGATGGGGTAATTTTAATTGAAGAGTGAGTCTGAAAGGAGGAGATAGGGGGGGTGCTACGGGCAGATAATGGGGTATTTATAAATTAGTCAGCAGAATAGTTATGGAAAGTTTTGGTGCGGAATTTCAGCAGGGGGGGCCAAAAACGATGGGGGTTAGTCAATAAGTGAGGTGGAGGAGACAAGCTCCCGGTAGCCCACAAAATGGGGGAAAGATTTACAAGAAGGTGTTGACAAGGAAAAGAAAGGGGGATGGGAAAAAGCCCAAGGGAAAATTTTATAGATTGCAATAAAAAAGATTTTTTAAAAGTATAAACCCAAAATAGGTGGGCTGATTATTGAGTGCAGTATAAATGATAGCAAAAAAAAATCTTTATAGAGTAAATCCCATTCGGGAAAGAGAGGGTAGAGAAACTGGGTTCCCCCATGAGTAGAAAAAGAGACCGATAGAGGGAAAACAGTACTGAGAATGGCACGAACTCCCACAGTGCAGTAGCGGTAAGATGACATGTTTGAGTTTACAGGCCAAGGCAACGTGGATTGGGCAAAAGGTTTATGAAAATTGGAAGCAAGGATGGTTAAAATGGGAGGGGGAAAGCCCCAAGCAGAGAGGTGGGTTAAAAACTGCATCTGAGAAACAGGAAAAGGAATTTTTTGGTAGGTTTCAGGTTTAATTTCCCCAAACCGGGAAACCCAAAACTCGGCAACCCCCCAAAACTCGGGGTTTTAGTTTTCCCGGGGTTTTCCAAAAAAACCCCGGGAGAACACCCAAAAACCCCGGGGCTTTGTGCCGGGTCGGCCGCGGGGGGCCCCCAAACTAGGGGCCCCTTGGTTTTTCCCCCGATTTGTTTGTTTTATTGTCAGTGGTGTTTGGACTGTAGAGTTGTGTACCAAATGTTTTTTTTGGGGATTCTACAGGTTTTTATTTGGGATTATGGCTCCAAACGCCAGGAAAAAACCTTTCTGGTGCAAGGGGGAAAAAAAAAGGGGAAAAAAACTAGGGGTTTAATATTTTTGAGAAAAAATTTACCTTTTTAAAAAAGTTTTGGGGACTTTTTTTCCCCTTTAATAATCTACGTTCTAAAAAACGGAAAATTCCATTCCCCGGCTCGGCGCTGGTCCCGAGGTTGCCGAGTTTGGGGAAATTCAAAACCTTTACTGTGAGAAAATGGATAAAAGTTGAGATTTTGAATGTGAGTGGTATGAGGGGGAGCTGATGGTGCTCTTTTATAAAACCCCAAATGTTTGGGGGCAGGATGGCAAACTGGTATGACTTCCTCATGAAAAGATGAAAAACCCCCATTTTTACCAGATGAAACAGAAAAAAAAAGAGGGGGCAATTTGGGAAAAAAATGCAAACGCCGATCATGAAATTTTTATTAGACAATTTAAAGAAAACAAAACCCAAACTAAAAAAATTAAACCGTTTAGATATCAAAATTTTGATTAGAAAAAACAAAAGGGAAAAAAATCTAAAAAAATGGACAGTTTCCCCTACACTGGCGCCACACTTTGGGTTTGAAATATCAGCTAGAAGCTTTCTCATCCCACTATCCATCGGGTACTATCCCCGGCCCCCCTTTTGATGTTTCTACGCCCGTTCCAGTTTTATCTGTTCCCCTTTTTCCCGGGTCCTTTTCTTTCGGACATTCCCCCGGAATGCCCCTTTCCCTTTCCCCCAAAAAAAGGGAAAAATCCCTTTAATTTTGATCTAAAACCTCCTGCTGTAACAATCCCTTTCCCCACCGTTTCACTATAAACCCCCCCCCTTTGATATTTCTTTGCCCCTAGTGCCATATTTACCTCTGATGTTGGCAAGTACAAAAACCCCCATTGTAATCTCTCCAAATTTAGTCCACATTTCACAACCCAATGTTTCCACTTTCTCTAATTTCCTTTCCAAACAAACTCACGGTTTTAAATTTTTTACAGTGTTCACAAAACCCACAGCACAGCATGCCAGATATGACACGGAAGGCCCAAAGAAAAAATGATTTTGGACAGAGATCAGGTGGCAGCCCCGACTGTGGCGGAGTGATTGAGCCGGAATTAAGAAAAGCGGAATGAAAAAATGGTGGTTTTTAACGGAGAGAGAATTTGGGGGTGATATGAATGAAATGGGGGTATTAACGGAGAGAGAAAAGGTGGGTATGAATGAAAGGTGGGTTTTTAAAAAGAGAGAGAAAAGCGTGATAAAGAATGAAATGGGGGGTATTTAAAAGAGGGGAGAATAGGTGATATGAATGAAATGGTGGTATTAACGGAGAGGGAAAAGAGTGATTAAATGAAATGGTGGTATTAACCGGGGGAGAGAAAAAGGTGATATGAGTGAAATGGGGTATTTAAAAGAGAGGGAAAAGTGTGATATGGGAAAGAAATGGTTTTGGGATTAAAGGAGAGAGGGAATAGGTTTATAGAATGAAATGGTGGAAATTTAAAGGGGGAGGGGAATTGATTAAATGAAATGGGTGGTATTTAACGGAGGGGAAAAATAGGGATAGAATGAAATGGGTTTGGGAAATTTAAAGGAGAGAGAAAGTATATAAAAGAAAGGTGGTATTAACGGAGAGAGAATAGAGTGATATGAAGAAAAGGTGGAATTTAAAGGAGAGGGGAATAGGGGTAAAAATGAATAAATGGGGTATTAACGGAGAGAGAAAAAGGGTGATATGAAAAGAAAAAAAGGTGGTAATTTAAAAGAGAGAGGGAATTTGGTGGATGAAAGCAATGGGGTATTAACGGAGAGAGGGGAAAAGGGTGGGTAGAATGAAATGGGTGGTATTAACGGAAAAGAATAGTGTTTATATGAATGAAAATGGTGGTATTAAAAGGAGGAGAATTTGTGGGATATGAATGAAAAAGGTGGTAAATTAAAGGGGGAGAGAAAAAGGTGTATGAATGAAAAAGGGGGTAATTTAAAGGGGAGAGAATAGGTGATAGGGAAAGAAATGGTGGATTAACGGGAAGAGAATAGCGTGAATGAATGAAATGGTGGGATTAACGGAGCGAGAATAGGGGGGTATGAATGAAATGGTTGGGATTAACAGAGAGAGAATAGGGTGATAGAATGAAATGGTGGTATTAACGGAGAGAGAATAGTGTGATAGAATGAAATGGTGGTATTTAAAAGGGGAAAAGAATAAAGGGGAATGAATGAAATTTGGTTTGGTTTTTAACGGGGGAAAAATGTGTTTAAGAATGAAATGGTGGTTTTTAACAGAGGGGGAATAGTGTGTATGAAGAAATGGTGGGTATTAACAGAGAGAGAATGTGTGTATGAAGAAAAATGGTTTGGTTTTAAAAGGAGGGGAGAATAGTGTGATATGAATGAAATGGTGGGATTAACCCGAGAGAGAAAAAAGTGTGGGTATGAAGAAAAGGGGGGTATTAACGAGAGAATGTGTGATATGAATGAAATGGTGGATTTAAAGGAGGGGAGAATAGGTTTATTTTAAATGAAAAGGGGGGTTTTTAACGGGGAGAGAATGGGGTTTTTTGAGTGAAATGGTGGGAAAACAGAGAGAGAATTTGCGGTTTATATGAATGAAATTTGGGGGTATTAACAGGAGAGAATAGCGTGACATGAATGAAATGGTGGATTAAAAGGGAGAGAATAGGGTGTATGAAGAAAGGTGGGATTAAGGGGGAGAGAAAAAGTGTGAATGAGTGAAATGGTGGTATTTAAAAGAGAGAGAAAAAGGGATAAAAATGAAATGGTGGGTTTTAACGGAGAGAGAATAGGTGTAAGAAAGAAATGGTGGATTTAAAAGAGAGAAAAAGGGTGATATGAAGAAAGGGGGGGGTTTTTTAACAGAGGGGAATAGCGTGATATGAAGGGGAAAAGGGGGTATTAACAGAGAGAATAGGGTGAAAGAATGAAAATGGTGGATTAACAGAGGGGAAATTTGGGTGATATGAAAGAAATGGTTTTTTAAATTTAAAAGAGAATAGCGGGGAATGAATGAAATGGTGGGATTTAAAGGAGAGAATAGGGGTATGAAAAAATGGTGGATTTTAAAAGAGAGAAAAGGGTTTAATGAATGAAATTTGGGGGATTTAAAGAGAATAGGGGTGGGGCAGAATTTAAATGGGTTTGGGATTAACGGAGAGGGGAATAAAAGGGAATGAAGGAAAAAGGTTGGGATTAAAAGGAGAGAATAGGTTGGGTTTTGAATTTAAAATTTGGGGGGTATTAAAAGAGGATGAAGAAATGGTGGTATTAACAGAGAGAATAGCGTGATATGAATGAAATGGTGGTATTAACGGAGAGAGAACGGAGAGAATAAATGGAAAAAAACTATTGCGCGAGTGACCAGTGTAATTGAGATGGCGTGATATGAACTAAATGGTGGTGTCTTAATTAATGAAAAAGAAGCTGAGCGTCTGAATTGTAGGAGTGGGTATTGGGTGTTAAGTGTTGAGAGCTCTCTTCTCTCCATGAGGTGTTGTTTTTACAGTGCAATATGAATGAAATGGTGGTGAAAACTGAGATGAATGGAAAAGATCTGTACTTAAAGTAATTGTCCAGACCATTTCATCATTCCTGATTTAATGCCATCAAATCATAGCCATTAACAATACTAGTCACTTTTTGTATCCAGTCAGCCGTTTTTACATAATCCGCAAATTCCCCAAGTTCTCAAAACACTCCTCAAAGTTTGCAGACGATGCGCTCAGGCTCGGTGACGTAGCGAAAGGGAGGCTCCTCTTCCCGCGCTGATCAGAGGCACGTAGATAAATATAGTACTTGAAGATATTTGGGTGTTTGATAGATTTTGTTTGCTATATGCCACATGCAGGCATCCTTTATGGGTGCAGCAAGACTGCTGTGCCTTTCGAAAAAAAAGTTTGCACACGGAACCTATAGTGTGTTGGGGCGAGCAGTTGTGTTGAGAAACGGTGTGTGTGTGAGGGTAAACAGCGGGTGGAAAGACTGGGCAGCGCGGGCTACCCCGTGTGGGGGTTGGGAAAGGGGCTAGTGTGAGGCGGGGCCCGGGGTTTCACGGGTGGTGCCCCGTAAGACGTGACTCGGTGTGGAGTCGGCGTTTCCCTGTGGCTGTCACACTTTCTGCCTGCATATTTTTCCCAAATTTTATGCCGAGTAATGAAGTTGACTAATCCTTCATGGATTCAAACACGCCCCGTTAACCCTTTTTACCAACAATCCCTGTATGGAGAAGTGCCAGGTCGCCTGCCGAACCTTAGGCTCTGCTAAACACCTGTTCATCCACCTCGCTCAAACATTAGGATACCATGACAAACTGAGGTTAATTTTCCTCATAGTATGTCTGCGGGCGTCATCAAGATAACAGTCGTAGCCCTGTTGGAGGAGGGAAGATTTTTTTTTTTCGCGCGCTTTTTACGGAATGGAAATAAACTATTTTTGGTGGATTAGGTGTTTTATAATAATGACTAAACGGTATTCTTTGTGAGTGATTTGTTGTCAGTCTTCTGTACAGGGGCTGGTGCACGTAGGAGATATATGCCGAAGGGCGGAGGAAGAGACCAAGCAGAGGGAATGGTTACAAGACTTTCCTGAGTGTGCTAGCACCAGTGCTGTTCCATATGGCGCTCGTGTTAGACATCACAAATTATGCTTAGCTATCTTGCTTGTAAACTAGTGTGTGTGCGTGTATATTATATTTCAGTATCTAGTTCCTAGTGTAGATTATGTCAATACTGAAATATAATATACACTAGAAATAGATAGATGCTTAGATAATTCTATGCTAATTTAATCACACTTCTTGCATTCAAAGGTGCCAGACTTTACATTTTTGCAGCGCTCTTCAAAATATGGAAAAGTCAAGTGAAAGTGCTGATTATTTTATTATTTCCTCTGGGATTTGCTGTCTTGAAGTGTATGACTTCCAGTGTTCCAGGTACTACCTTGGGGCCAGAAACTCAAAAACAGAGGGTGACGATTATGTAGACACCTTTACCTCAGATGCCAAGAAAATTAATTAACCATGCTATATCATCACATTAATTTGAAGAAAGAAAAAAAAACCAGTTATATATAAAAAACAATCTATTTAACTATAAGCTATCATAACATTTATGATAGATAAAGTACATGGTTACAGAGGCACTCGCCACATTCTTTTAAGAGATTCCAGCTTCCTTTAAACCCATGAATGGATCTGTGTAATAACTAACATGATTAGCTTTCGTAGAAATTATCTGAAACCACGTGAAATAACCGCCAAACCTGCCAAAATACTCCTAGGAAACCTCATAAAAAAAACTCTGGACAAAATTCTAATCAATGCTTGCTCCACATTCCTTCCCCTCACGAAAAAAATATATATATTGTACAATCCCTAAGGGTTCACAATTCTGACTTAAAACATCTGATTTCATAAGAACAAATAAGGAAGCTACAGCAAGCCGTGAGACCTACACGATGATTTTTTTTTAAATGTAAATTTAATTCATGAACTATAAAACTCACATTCTGAAACTTTACATTCAAAAATTTGAACTAACGTTTTATATTTGAGTTGAAACCCACTCCATCAAACTGTACCATAAGCTACAATAAACATTCATCCAATCGGCTGATATCACTGCTGTGCGTGTGTGTGTGGTGAATCCCTCCAAGTCTGGGTCGGCTGACATCCAACAGGACCTGAAAGAAAACAAATTTTTTAAGCCAGAAAAAGCCCCTCAAACAAAGGACTCCACAGTAGTTTCCTGTTGTCTGTAAATAAACAAACAGACTTAAAACTATGAACCCAATACTGCCACTTAGCAAAATACAGAAGTAATAGGTAAATTATAAGCTGCCTTACACCTACAGCTTCACCTAAAGGCGGTTACACTGAGGTTTTGGCATTTTTTTGTCGACAGAGAAGTCAGATCTTCTTGCTGGCTAGTGCGGAGGATTACGTTCACACCCAATTAGTTCGGCCGAAAATCTTCTTCTTGTGACCTTTCTGCTTAATATGTGGCAAGACACTACGTCTTTGGATCGCCTTGTATGTCGTTGTCAAGCTCTGCTGACGACCTAGGGTCGTGCTGACTTCCCGTGCTGGTCAGGGGTCATCGTCGCCACTATAGGGGCTCGGGGGCTGGCTCTGTGGGTATTGGCATGCGAAAGATAAAGTTTTTGCACACTTATTCTGAAGTAGATTAATAGTTTCATTTTTCCTGCGATAGCATCCCTTACTAAATCAAACCCCAAGTCAACTTACATAATCTGATTTTAAACTAACAAACCGTTTATTGCAGCTAAAATGGAAAATTTTCGGTATTATATGTATCGCCATTGGCATGGGAAATTGGGATTCAAATAAGGATGCAAAGATCTCACGATGATGTAAGTTAAATTTGTAGTTTTTAGTGACAATACTGGGAAATTATACCAATAATTGGGGAAGTGGGTGGTGCTGGCTTTATGCATTTTATTGAATTTGGCGCGCCGAAATTCTTGGCACGTCGGTCGATAAAAGACTGGAGTGAGCGAGTGTTATTTTTTAAAAAAACCCTATTTGCGATTCATGACACAGCCTCAGACCCCAGACCCAGACCCAGACCCCTCTGTCAACAAAATGCCGAAAAAACCTCAGTCGTGAACACTAAAGAGTCAGAATCCCTCCATTAAACTTGATAACTCATTTCATAACTTATTTTTTTACTTTTCCCCATTAAACATACAGAAGTCTCATCATAAGAACATAAGGAAGCTCCAAGAGGCTGTGAGAACTACACGTGGTAGTTCCTGTCACCTAACACTCCCACATCCACCGTCATACCCATCCATAACACGTCCAGCCTCACTTTAAAATGAGTTTTAAAAAATAATTATGATTACTTGCAGATGCACAACGCAAGGGAATAAAAACCCCAAGTATGCCTAGTAATTGAAAGGTATGCTATCTGTTCCCTCCATGTATTCATTGTTTAAGTAATGGAAATGTGATAAGCTCCTATTTAGCTATTAAGTAAACAGAATAAAATACTTCCACATCTACCCTCATAGTTGATAGGATGCCTAAGTTACCTCCTTTTTCAGCTACATTAAGTAAACATAACAATACTCTACTCTCTTGGGGAGGCCGGTAGCAGTGGTAGGCGTCCCGAGTGCGGTTCTCGCGTGACCCGAGTTCGATCCCGAAGAGAGTACATGATTTATATAAATCAACTTAAATCTTTCTTGCACCGTCGAGTGGCCTAAGAACACCCACATCAATCAATCAACATTGGGGGATACGACGGGGGTGGCCTTTCGCCCTCGCCCACCCTACGACGCCATCCCGGAGGTCACACGCGCGAGTTCCCATTGCAGGCCCTTTCCCATACCCCAGCAGGCTCTGCGACAAGAAACAAGGTGCTAGCCCATTAACTTCTATCTTGATAGCGAGTGCATGGAGGACCAAGGGGGCGGCATGAGCCTCGAATCACAGACGTCACTATAACAATCCTGCTCTGTGCCACCCCCACCAAAAAAAAAAAACTGGGGGCGAGGGCAAACCAATCACAGCCTCAAGTGTGCCTCCAGGGCCTACCATCCCACCCCTGGAGTCACTGCTACAGCATATAAGCATAAAGGTAAAAAATATATATAATAAATAAATAAATAATAAATAAATCCCTCTACCTTATAATTGATATGCTGCACTATGTTTACCTCATTTTTGAGCTATTAATTAAACAATACAATAATCCTATACACTACCTTATAAAACATAGCTCCAGACTGCTCATCGATGCAATAGAGTAAAATTGCTTCTCCAGTTGCTGCAACATTGCAGTGGTACAAGACCCAGTCCTGCCCATCGTGTGCTCAGCCATGCACACACGCCACCAGCGGCGGGACACGGGCCTGGGAAGGTGGGCTGTAAATAACGGTGTAAGAGAGGCTGTGAATAGAGAGAGTATATAGAGTAGTCATAAGAGTGGTGGCTGCTGGTAAATAAGTTTGAATCAGAGTTTTAGAGTTCGCCAAGTAGTCACACTCTAAACTGAAGCTTCTGTTTGACATTAAGGCGTTGCTCTTGTGAAAAGTCTTGAACTAAAACTTTGAACTATACTTTCATGAACATTCTGAATAATAAAGCTTGTGGTTCTATGGGACTCGGCATGCTGAGATGAGTGGCACTTCACCAGACAAGAAGTGGCCATGCATGGACCTGTAGGTAAATTGTACAAGAATCAGAGATTGAGGAGACACAGATAATGAATACATAAAGAAGCAGATAAGAAAAAACACTAAAAAATAGGAGAAGCAATTCTTAGTAAAGTACGGGAAGGAACACTGCGGTGATGGATGGGCCGTGAAGCCATGACAGAGGCTACGCTAGATAACACTAGTCGCAACAGGCAGTGATGTCGCCCAGCCGCCATATATTAGGAATTATAGCATCACTACTGATTTTGTGCCACTGAAGATGATACACAGTAGTTTATGTATATCATGACTGTATAATCTACCCTGTTCAGCGTTGATTTTATGCTTTGATCTCCAAGTAAATATGGTTTCAAATTTCGCTATCGTTTTTTGAGGGATATGGGACAACTAGCAGCTGGACGGCAGGACAAAAACACTAGCTGGCCGATCTTACCATCCACTACCAACGTCATCACTCACCTTGATATTTATGTAATTTGTTCATTATAGCCATAATATGATATAGATAAACAAAATGACAGACTCCAGATAGCCCCTCTAACTTAGCCAAATCATGGATGAACGTGTATTAATATCTCAACCTAGCTGCCACTTGCTGCCCTACAAGTTCATGACAGTGGACAAACACGCTCTCCCACAGGGCAAAAAGAGGCAGTAGCAAGAAGAGACAGAGAGGAAAGCATTCAATGGGAATGAATGGATAAACAAAACAAAGGCGCAAAAGACCTAGGGGTTATGGATACATTTGTCACCTGAGAGCATATAAACAAGATCACAGGAGTACATATAAGTTGCTGAGGAATATAATAATGGCATTCAAAATCTGGATGAAGAGATGACCAGAAAATGATTAACTTCTTGATTTGACAGGTTGGACTAGCGCAGTGGATTGTTCACCACATAAAAACAAGGCTATAAGGAAGATGAGAGAATACAAAGAGGCAGCCACATAAAATGGCTCCAAACCTGAAGATTTAACAATGAGGAAAGAATTCAAGACTAAAAGTCCAATTTTGAAAAGAAGAGAAAGGGGAGATTTTATAGCAGTGTCTCAGAGCATCAAGGGTCTGGCAAAAAATTGATGAGTATTGTTTGTGTTTGGGATGACAGAAGTACAAGAGGTCATGAGAGAAATTGAAAAGGACAACATGCAAGAGGGACATAAAAAAATACAGCTCCCGTATAGAAGCATAGAAGCCTGGAACAACCTTGATGCAAAAGTGATAATGCAAGAAGATCAGGACTTTAAGGCAAGTGGATATAGTAGATTTGGAGACGGGACATTACGAGCATAACTGTTTTCCTGGTAGTACAACTAGCAAAAAACACATGGAAAGCCGATAGCCAGTCAAAGGTTTCCAATTTTTCTATTTTAAAAGTCACAATCAATGCCAAAGTGCCTCCATGGTGTAGTGGTGGTGCACAGAGTTAAAAAAGAAACGGGCCGGGTTAGAATCCCGCCAGGGGATTCGGATGCAGCCCACCCATCATAAATACCCTCATTATCTTATCCTTACTATCTCATATATATTAATTTCTTACAAAATAAGTCTTGAAACAATAGATTAAATTTAGAAGAAAAAAAAAAGCTAAAATAACCTAAAAAAAATTTAAATTTTAAAACTTAAATCTTACAAATTATTCCTAAAAGTTATTCCTAAATTACATCAAAAATTAACATCCAAATTTTTTAA
>JACEEZ010026065.1:0-57500 GCA_016584305.1 Chionoecetes opilio
CGGGGGCTGCTGCGGGCTGCTGCTGCTGCTGTTGCTGCTCCCGCTGCTGCTGTTGCTGTGTGCTGCGCTGCTGCTGCTCTTGCTCTGCTGCTGCTGTGTTTGTGCTGCCTCCCTGCTGCTGCTGCTGCTGTGTTTTCTGCTGCTGTTAAAAATATATATATATAATATATGTTATATATAATATATATATATATAATATAAATTTTTTTTAAATTTAATAAATATATTATATAAAATTAAATATATAATTTATTTTATTTTAAAAATAATATATATATAAAATATATTATATAAATTATAATATTTATATTTAATATATATTATTTTATATATATATTAATTTTTAATTATATATATAAATTAATATATTTAATATATATATAAAAATTTAATAAAAAATTTTAAATTAATATATATTATAATATAAAAATATATAATAATATATATTATAATATAATAATATATATAAAATAATTATATATATATAATTTATAAAATATATATTAAAATAATATAATATAAATATATATATATATATAATATAAAATATATATATTAAAATATATTATATATATATATATATATTTTTAATATATATTATATAATAAAAACAATATTATAAATATAATAATAATATTTTTATATATACAAATAGTAGAAATAGATAGATAGATATATAATATATATTAGGGTAGCCGTATAAAAAAAAATTTTTTTTCCCCTTTGCATGCCAATTTCCCTAGTAAAATGGAATTCTAAGATGATTTATCTTTTTCCTTTTTGCTTTTGAGCAATTTTTCTCTGCAAAATTGCACTTGTATATTGCACCATCGAATAATGCTTAAATGAGAAAAGCAGTGTCCGGGGGGCCCTGGTATTGCATCAGCCACCAATATAGTTCCAAATGAAAAAGTGGTAAGTTTTTCTGATCATTTGGGTTCATCAGGCATACATACGGGTCACAGAATCTACGGGGGCTAGAACGTGTCCATCATGCCCTTCTAGCCCTGAAGGGGGGGCCCAGGGTCCCGGTGGGGGCCCGAGCCCGGTGAACCCCCGTCTTGGCCGCGCCCCAAACCACTGCTGCCGCACCTCTGTACCTGCTTCACGACTCTTTCGGTGTCTGAGGTGGATAGAGAACCCCGGAACCCGAGGCTTGACCAGGATCTCTGGATTTTATCCCCGGCCCGGGAAAACAGGTGAATCCCCGGCTTGGCACCGGGCCAGGCTGCAGGATCAGTGCCCTGCAAGTGGTGGCTGACAAGTTCAGTTTGGGGTTTGTGTGCGGGTATTACATGATGTCCCCCAACCCCTCGCCAGCCCTCAGCTTCAAAATCTGGGGGCCCGGGGAACCCGTGGTCTCCCCCATCTGATCGCCTCAGCGAGAGGAGGCACATTTGAGTGTGCGAACCCTGCTCCTATCCCCACGTAGAAGGTCACAGGTTTGGGGCCTTTTGGGCGCGACCTCATCACTTGAGCTGCGGAGAATGTGCTTTTGGGCCGTCCTCTGCTGTGGTAACCTTGAGTTGGGGAGTAGTTTTAAGTACAACCCCGCGGAGTATTGACTAGGATTTCCAGGGGTTTTTTCGTTTTTTGCCCCGTCGCCAGCTTTTGGCTACACGGACTGGCTGTGGGGGGCCATTGGGTGGGGGTACCTTCCAACTTGACCCTGCAGCTCGGACGGGGGGAGAACGCCGCGCTTCACAGCCCGGGGGCCGTGGTAGGAGAACTGCTGGTCAGTGGACAGGTGACCAGGATAACCCGTTTTTCCGTGAGATTTTTCACCGCCTGGCAACTCCCCGAACTCTGGTTGTAGCATCTATTACGCGAACAGCAGAGCACATGGACCCGTGAAGCCGTGTAGATGAAAATAGGCCCCTTGATGGGTGATAAGGTGGCGCAGGGGGAAAAACGTTTGGTGCAACACGCATAACTCCAGAAGAGCTTTGGTCCCAGCATCTTCTCCAAATGGGGGTAGTACCACCCCTTTCCACCCCATGTTGGCCCCAGTTGAGTCACCCTTTAGTACGTCAGTGAGTCGGGGAGTCGAGGGCACAAGAGATCATAGAGAGCCCGAGCCCCCGAAAGCAGGTTCTCAGGTGGCACCGGGTCCCCTTGGGACAAAAATGCCCCAAAGGTACGTTCCCGATGGCTCCTCGTCATGGGCAATGCTCCCCCCTGATCAAACCCTTGGGTGCAGTTTCCATAGCTGTCGGGTACCCTGCCCGGTCTTGTCCTTTCCCCCCATCGAACCCAATCCAACTATTTTGTACCCCGGTTTGGGTACCCGTATAACAAACAAACAAAAAATTTTAAAATTTTGGGATGCCAATTTTCCCATGTAAAATGGGAATTTTAAGAGGGTTTATTAAAATTTCCCTTTTTTCATTTTAGCAATTTTTACTAGCAAAAAGCACTTTAATATGTTTTGCATTAAAAATAAAAGCCATTTTTTGCATAGCCCAAAAAAAGGTCAAACCAAAAAGTTGAAGTGGACAAACTACCCTAAAGATTCAAAATTACACAAGAAAACACCACGGACAAACTCGAAATAGTTCTATATTTCACTTTTCATTGAACCTACGCGTACCCTAATATATATAGATAAGATATAAAGATAGATAGAATAGCATATATTTTGTATGTTCCTATTGCATTTGTTGATGTTACATTACTATAGTTTGTTTATTGTTGACAATGTCGGAGATTGCAATGACATTAGTGCCTTTGTTCGTCAATAAAACAAATTTTCCCAACGCAAGCTTTGGACGTGATCCCATTCATGAAAACAAAGAGAAAACTTGACAGTATTGGATGTACGAATTTTTTATGTTTTTTAGAAAACCTTGAAATAACAAACATGGAAGCAGTTTAAATTTCGGAAACCAAATAAGATATTCTAATGGAAAATGTGATATACGAGTTTGTAGAAATAAGTGGAGCCACCTTCTATTTCAGGGCGTTTCTAAATGACTAGATACAACACAACACACCACAAACACACCCACACACACACACACTACACACACCACACACACACACACACACACCGTCGGACGTCAACCGTCCGTGTGCCCACAGTTGGTTCAGGAGCCCGGCACCACTCTGTGGTCCGGCGTTCCGATCCCCGACCCCGACTCATTTCCGGGGACTTTTCCGCTGTGAAATTCGGGCGGGACTGTCCCCCTTTGAGCAAGGGGATGGGGATGTGTGGTGTGTGAGGTCCCAGCATTGCCCAAAGATCGGTAATAATGAGTCCAAGCTCGCACTGCGAGGGCGGGGGCAAAAAACTGGAGCGATCGCGAGCCGCTCGCGTGCGACAAGACATGGGTGAATGACACACTACACACACCCCACACACCAAACACACCACACACACACACACCACAAACAGAGGTACTCCGTAGAGTGTAGGGGTAGCACGCTCGGTTAACAACCCGAGAAAGTCCCGGGTTACGATACCCAGGGAGGAGACGGAAACAGATGGGATGGTTTCCTAAAACCCGAGGAGCCCCTGTCCACCCAGCAGTGAATGGGTACGGGTTAGCCGGGGTTTGTGGACTTGCTTGAAGGGGTGCTGGCCTCGGCCAAAAACTAAGCACTAACGGAATAAGGATGAATGATAAATGTTTTAATATGGAGACGGGGCCAACACGAGCGTTGCTCAGGCCCTGTAAAATACAACAACTAATAATCCACACACACACACACCACACACACACACACACCACACACACACACACACACAACACACACACACACACAATACACACCCACACCCACACACACACACACGACACACCACACACAGCACACACACACACACTACAAATAGGATAGATAATAGATAGATAGATATAATACATATATATAGATAGATCTATAGATAGATAGATAGATATATTTTGTGTTCTGAATGGGTCACGTCAACAGCTTGGGCGGGGTTGGAAACTTGTTTTTTGATATTGAACAGAAACAAAGGCAACTGAATGCACTGCAAATCTCGACTTGTCAACAAATAACAAACATTAGAATGTAACATCACAAATGCAGTAGAACATACAAAAAATATATCTATCTATCTAGTTTATCTATCTATTGGTAGTGTGGTGTGTGTTGTGTGAACTAGGTTAAATACACACACACAACCACACACCACACACAAGGGGCACAATCACACACTACACACAATAACACCACACACACACTACACACCACAACACACACACACACAACACACACACTACGACCACACACCACACACACATACCACACACACACAAACACACACACACACACACACACACATTCACACACACACACACACACACATACACACTCACACTCCACAGTCGCTACACACATACACACACACCACACCACTCCACACACACTACAACACACACACACACACACACACACCACAACACAACATGCACGCACGAAAAAATTGAAATTATAAACGAGACAAATTTTTAAAAAAAAAAAAAAAAAAAATATTTACATAGCTATACAGCCTACGGGTAGAGTGACAAATGGATACACATTATGTACTCAAAACTTTGACAAGGGATGGGTAATCTTTTATTCCTGTAATTTCCTATTGTCAATGTATCTTACATGTTCGGCGGGTGATTTGTATATATGCAACGGATGGATGGAGGTTCTAAATACTATGAAATTGAACTGATAGTAATACATGAGATTTGACTACAGCTTGTTGTGACATGACTACATGATGTGATGTTGATGCCATGACTACAAGCTTGTGATTAAGAAATGTGAATTAGATCAGATCGTACGTGTTGAACACCACGATCTGGGTGTATATAGGATTAATTCTAAGACTACTCAGCCATACCATTTTACCTTTCCCCTGTCCCTTTGTGATATGAATGCGTCGAGAAAGTAGTGGCACGAAGTTGTAAAGTTTCGAAAAAGACCATGAAAAGTAGTCGTGCGAGGCACAAGGTGTTAGAATAATTACGTATTCTACCTTTTCTTCACAGTAGGAATTAATTGTCCGTATATACGCGTTTGACAGTTTGCTGTACTAAGATATGCTCCACTGGCTTTCACACATCGTCCCTTACACTCTGTACTTTTTGCTCCTATATTCTGCCATAGCCGTGATACACATTAGCCCCTATTTTCTCCACACCTCTTCCCCCACATAAGGTATAGAGATGGGCCTGTAATTGCTGGCTCTGACCTCGAGCTTTTTCTTGTGGACCGGAACACACCCACAACCATCTCGTCTTCTCTCTCTTCCTTCTCTCTCTTTCTCTCTCTTCTCTCTGGTTCTCGTCTCTCTCTCTCATTTTCTCTTTGTCCATCCTCGTGTCTCGTGCTCTCCCGTCTTTGTCATCTCTCTTCTTCCTCTCTCTCTTCTCTCTCATCTCGTTCCTTCTCTCTCATCAGTCTCGTCTCTCTCTCTCTCTCTTCGATCGTCGGCCTCTCTCTCTCTCTTCATCGTCGTCTCGTCTCTCGTACCGACACGTTGCTGGCGTCAAACTGTTACATCTCGCCCACCACGACCTTTCGGAATCCTTGTGTCTAGAACTGGCATGTGTCTCACTTTTGTCCTTCCCTCGATTGTAACGCATGTGCTTTCAGATGTTCAGCTTCTCCCCACCCCCCTCCTCTCTCTCTCTCTTCCCTTTCTCCTCTCCTCTCTCGTCTCTCTCCTCTCTCCTCATCTCTCGTCTCTCTCCTCTCATCTCTCTCCTCCTCCTCCTCTCTGTGTCTCAGTCTCTCAGTCTCTCTCTCATCCTGATCCTCTCTCTCTCTCATTTCGTCTCTTTCTCTTTCTCGTCATCGTCTTCTATCCTCTCTCTCTCTCTCTCTTATTATTCTTCGTTTTTTGGCTCATGACGTTTCTGTACATTACAACGCACCTTCGAAAACGTTATTTGCATCCTTTTGTTTGATGAGAGACTCGTTTGGCCGTAATGCAATATTTCATTTAGCGACCTGTGCAGTATATAGTTATGTAAATGAAGGTTGTTTTCACACCCCTTGACGATGAAGCGTTAGATATACGTCAAGGAAAGTAGAACCGGAACTGGGTTTAGTGGGGCTCTGAGCCTCCATTTTAGAACAATATACTTTTGGTTTTTAAATGGGCTGTATTTGTATAATTTTTTATAAATGAATAGGTGTGTTTTGTCCAGATTGTAAAGCTATAGGAAATTCTTTCCAGTCACAAAGTGCCATTCGTTATCCATAAAGTTTTCAGATGTGTGTGTAAGTTTATTGATTAGAATATTCTCTTTATACCATAATACGACCTCCATACTAAAACAGACATTAAACCTTCCTTGCCTTTACCTCTCCTATGACCGAAATGTAAAGGGGCTTCATGTAGTTGGAAGGAACAAGGAAGAATGGAAAGTCAGGATGCAACACTGATGTCAAAAAAAATAATTACAAAAAAGATCCTAAGCACTTGACAGTAAAAAAGTTAGTTCATGTATGTCAGTAGCTTGTGCATGGTATTGTTTGCTCATGACTTGTTATTTATATCAAAAAAACAAAAAACCTCATGGGAGTAGCTTTCCGTATTTATTTACTTTCCCAGCTAGGCCTATATGAACACGTGCTGGTTCATGATTATATAGATGGAAGTGATGTTGTGTAATTGATCTTGCATGTCACCGGTGGCAAGGCCCTTATCGATCGAATAAGGACAGGAGGATTGGACCGAATAGCAGCAGGCCTCCTCCCTCCTCCCAGTTGTACGTTCACGTTATGGGTTCGATGATAGACGTGAAAATCAGAAACTATAATCACCTTGTGGAATTATCCCAAACACCCTCTCATTTGGTAGAGTGGTATTTGTTTCCCCCCTCACCCCTAGTGGAGAGGTATTTTTCCGTCATCATAGGAGGGCGCGTATAGGGATATGATAATAATTGGAATTGTATGGGTAATAATTAGGTATTTAAGTAATGATTAGTACTGGGATTAGGATTAATTAATATTCCCAGTGGTTAATAAGCTTGCCTTAATAATTAGCACCTTGATTTTGAATCGCGGTCATTGGAAGCCGCCCATTAGAATCTAAGGCCACCTGACATGATAGCACGTGTCATAGGTATTGGGTAGCGTGTGGTCTCGCCCACCTTGGGAATCATACAAAAAACCCAGACCTCCGTGAGGATAACATCCAATCTAATATACTGCTTGTGTGTCCTACAAGTACCCGTATCATTTTCCGAGCCTCATGGGTATTTACATCTTTTCTATTATCTAAAAGAAGAGTTTGGTACCTACGTTAATTGTGTACATATAAAGTGATAAACCAATAAGTACCGTGTTAAGAAATACAAAACACTGATAACAAATTGCGCGTCAGTTACTTGGTGTGATAACCACTTGGACTGCCCACGTTACGCCTCCACCGGATAAGTATCCTAGTTAGTTGATTAGCTGATGATGTGTCGGTGATAGCCATCGGTTTTGATTGAATAGTAAGAACTCAGATTAAATATGTATGTGACATAAATTCACCCAACACCTTTTTCAGTGTAGTTAACATACACGACATTTATTTCAAAACTTACAATGGAAATGGTTTTAAGATTATAGAATACACGATATCAATATTGTTTTGTGAATATTTAACCTCAAATCATTACACATATAACTCCTGGATAATTTTTCCGGATAATATTTTTCCACGATCTAAAATTCACAGCCTCATTTCAAACAACCAGGTGTTCTAAATGTTAGAATATTCCGTATGATTTCACAACAGATGCTTATATTATATCGTGTTTGTATTCTACAATAATATAAGCAAATGAGGAATGCTTTACTTAATTCCTCACGCAGAACGAAAGTATGGCTACTGACGATGGTGGTTGTAGTAGTAACATTAAATATACCCTATATATTTTTAACCCTTAATCATTCCAAATTTTATTCTTCAACTTGGGGGGGGGGCCACCAAAAAACTTTTTCATCAGATGAGACAGAAAGAAAAAGATTTCTTTCGCCACGGGCGAGAATGATGGCACAAATGATGGGGCGTGAAGGTGGGCGGGACGGTTGTTTACTTGCGAATTGGCTTAATTTTTTGCTGGCGGATGGATTGTTTGGGGGCGGGCGTTGCGGCGAGCACGGGGGCGTGTGGGAGCTGGTAGAGGGCGGGCATACTCCATGCAAGCCTTAACAAAAGCCTCTGTGTCAGTGCAACCTCCTGGCAACGAGGACCATTCAGTAAGCAGGCTTTGGACGACTCTAGATCGTCTGACAGGCCCCGGACGTTCCATCCGGAACTCCGTGTGGAGTTTTTCGGGTTTTGGATTTTTCCAAGTACTAGATCCTTAGTTACTTTGATCCTCCAGGGCTCACACAACGCACCGGCCGTTGCTATGGAGTCTGCCACCAGGACCTAGACAGAGCCTCCCCTGATGCAAGCAGCACTCTCAGAAACGATCAAAAGTAGTATCAACCTCTGTATCATGTCTCCGTGCGTTTCATTTTTGCTAATAAGTTACGATTTGTAATGCACCTTGTTTATATATATATATATATATATATATATTATTATCCCCTCTCGATCTCTCTCTCTCCCTTCATTATCTCTCACCTCTTGCTCCTCGCTCGTTTTCTTTTTTGGTTCGCCTCACACACTACCACACGGCGATCCAGGGGGGAGAAGTCCGACTCGAGTGGACATACCAATGAGTGAATGGGTGAAATGACAACGGAGAGAGAGAGAGAGCTGAGAGAGAGAGAGAGAGAGAGAGAGAGGGAGAGAGAGAGAGAGGGAGAGAGAGAAGAGAGGAGAGAGAGAGAGAGAGAGAGAGAGAGGAGAAGAGGAGAAGAGACTTGATCCTATCTAGACACCTTTGCAAGTAACAACTACAAGGTTTTGACTGACAAAGCGCCACCCACACAGACGAAGTTTGTGGACTCGAACCGCTGACCCGAATGGCGCGGGACTCTGCAACAGAACCAGTCCGTGATTCTACAACCGCGCCTACTCTGGCGGGTAAGAGAGAGAGAGAGAGAGAGGAGAGAGAGAGAGGAGAAGAGAGCGAGAGAGTTGAGAGAGAGAGAGAGACGAATGTCTAAACCCCCAGTGCGTGCTAGGGTATCTATCAATGGGGGGGCACTGGGAAGCGAGCGTCCGGGTATTTTATTCATATAACAGGGTATAGGGCTATTTTTAAGATCAGATCAGTGTGGGTATTAGAGCATTATCAGAATACGGCAGCCATGGGCCATGGGAGGGCACCGGATTTACTGGGGGTGCCGTGCCCATCCCTATGCCCCCCTGTAGCTACGTCCACTGTCGGGAGTTTGATTTACATCTTTCCTCTTTCTCTATCTCCAAAATAAAAAACATTGACAAACTGGACATGGATTTTTTCTCTCTCTCTCTCTCTCCTACGCGGTCTCTCTTCGGATTCGATGCGCCATCGTCTCATCTCCCGATCTCGTCGTCCTTGTCATCATCTCATCCTCTTCTCTCTTCTCTCCTCTCGTCTCATTTCTCTCGGTTTCGTCCTCTCTCTCTCCTCTCCGTCTTCTCTCTCTCCTCTACTCTCTCTCTCTTCTTCTCTCGTTTCTCTTCTCTCTCTCTCTCTCGCATACACCATATCAAGACACTTTGAAACATTGAAGCATAGTTTTAATTACTGAAGTGATATGATCGTAATTCTTTTCTTTCAAAACTTCAGGTATACATCTATCTGGTTACGTTTTACTGTCTCAAATCTAACCTTAAAGCTCACGATGGACACAGTTAAGGCAAGTCAACAGTACAAAATCAGGAGAAAACTGTGAAATAAACGAGTGTCGAGGCTTTGCGAGTCGTTTGGTACTTGCCCAGCGTGATTCAGCAGGAGGCAAGGAGCGGGTTTTGTCAGTCGGTGGTCGCGGCGGCGAGTGCGCAGTGACGAGTGGTTTGCCGTTTTAACCTTTACCTCTATTTTTTTTGTTCTGTAGCGCAATTGAGAGTTTTTCGCATATCCCCACTGTAGTGTTACCGCTTGTGTTGTGGGTGTGTTTTAAGGTACCATGGCTGCCTGCAAGCTTCGGGCAGGCCGGGGTGAAAGGCAGAAGCCAGGCCGAAGTGAGGTGCAGGAGGCCTACTGAGCTGCGCGTTGCCGTGAGATAGCCACTAGCCAGCCATCGATGTGTGGTCATCATGTTTTCCTTTTGATGTTTCTTGCATTCCATCTTGTGTGTAGGACTGGAGTGAGGTTATTTATTTGTTTTTTTTGTTTCATGAACTTTGTGCGAATATAAGGAGAACCACGAGAGAATATGAAGGAAATCTATGAGGTTTACTGAGTGAGTGACTTTCTTGATGCCATAATAACCCCCCATTTCCTCCCCCCTCTCTCTCCCCTCGCTCCCCTCTTGTTTCTTAAGGCTTAAACCCCCCCTCCTCCCCCCTCCTCCTCTTCTCCCCCCTTCCCTCCTCGATGACGATGTCTCTTACTTCAGTTTTGAGATATTTTAATGCGGGGTGATAAACCTCTCCCACTACCACCTATGAATGTGACCTCAGTAAATAGGAAATTAAGATACAAAGGGGAGGCGTAGCAGAGTGGTTAGAGTCCTCCAGTGGGTTTCTTGGTGACCCGCGCTCGATCCCGCGACAAATACCAAAATCTTTCTGCACTGTCAGGTGTCCTAAAAAACACCCCATGCCCGGCCATTTAAATCATACCTTCATTGGGGGGGAGAGTGCATCGGAGACCAGGGAAAGTGTTTACTGCATGAGCATCACAGGCATCACTATAAAAACCGGCCTGCGGCCACCCCTGCCGAGGGCCAACCATCACAGCCCCTTCCTGTTAACCTCCATAGCCTATATCCGAGCCCTGGTCCCCTGCTACCACGGCGCTATAGGCACAAATGTGAAAAAAGAAAGAAAAACCTAGGCGCTAAACAAAAATACTAGGGTGGACTTTGACCTTCATGCTACTTCTGATATCAATATGATGACCTAAAATAGTACCAACTGTTTGTCTCTTCCAACTTTGTTTTGATATAATAATAGGACTAATATTTGAATGGCTATTAAATTTTTATACCCTTTTTTTTGGGCACAAATGACCTTGACGATGACCTTGAAGGCCAACATTTTTAGTGGCATCCAACGCTAGTTATTTATGTCCCTGACGTAGGACTGTTGATTAGCATGGGTGCGGTTATTACATTCCATGCACGGGCAAGTGTTTTTTTTTTAAACCTTATTACGTATTGGGCTGGTTCTACTATGTGTGTGTGTTGACTGTGTTGTGTGTGTGACTGTATGTGATGTGGTGTGTGTGTGTGTGCTATGTGTGGTGTGTGTGTGTGACGGTGTGACTGTGTGTTTGTTTGTGTGTGTGTGTGTGGGTATGTATGGTGTGGTTTGTGTGTATGTGTGTGACTGTGTGTTTGTGTGTGTGTTATTTTGTGTGTATGTGTGTGTGTTTTGTGTGTGTGTGTGTGGGTGTGTGTGTGTGTGTATGTGGTGTGTGAGTGTGTGTGTGTAACCAGTCGTAGTTTACTTTCCGGTTTACTGCTGTAATCTTAAAAGAGCTAACCTGCCCATTTCTATATCCTATCACCTTTGAGAGAGTGCAATTCGTCTCGACTCTTGCTCCTCCACCAAATTTTTTATACTCTTTTTTTTTCCTCCTCGGTGCGTTATCTCCGCCGCCACACTCTGGACGCCCTGCTGCCAGAATTCTGGGATACGGGGCCATATGTTTGTCATTGAGCGCGTCTAACTTATCTTGAACAAACAAATATTGTGGCATGCATGTAGCTGCGTTTTTGTATCTAACGTAAGTGTTTCGTGCGTCCCGTCACAAAACAATTCCACACGTACGCTTGAGAGATCATGAGGGTGAAAAGACAACTACAACACACACAGACGGGTACATACACACACAACGAACCCACACACACACACCACACACACACACACAACATAGACCCCATGCTGACTCTACACACAACACCCACCAAAACACACACGACACAGACACAGACACAGAACACAGACACACACACACACACACACACCACTACACCACCACAAAGACGACCACCACACACACTAACCACACACCACTACACAAGGTGTGACACCCGTAAAAACGAAAATATCCACTTCCGGGGGGGGCAACCGGCAAGATTCCCGTCAACCGCACCTACCTAATTATATTTATTCTCCTTACTCTCCCCAAAAGCAACACTGGAAATTTGAGAAAAAGACTTATGGTCAGTTTTTTAATTACCTGACGTGCCTTGGCTACTACTCCTCTCGTACCTTGCAGGATTTGGGCTCATAAGAAAGCAGAATACTGTTCTATAAGAGTTTGCCGGTACAATACTCACAACCAAATTCTCTCTCTCGTCTCTTCCAGTCTCTCTCCGGCATCTTCGCACTCATTGCGCGTCAGCTCCTCGTCTCTCACTCTGTCTCCTCTCCAATCTCGTACTCATCCTCTCGGTTCGTCTCCTGCCATTTCATCTCTCTCTCTCCTCTTCTCATCCCTCTATCTTCTCTCCTTCCTCTCTCTTTTCCTCCTTCTCTTCCTCTCTCACGACTCTCTCGTCCTTCCTCCCTGCCTCCTCTCTCTCTCGTCGCCCGCTCCCATCTATCCTAGTTCTCCATCCGACCCTCATCTCTCTCTTCTTCTCTCGGCAGGTCCCGCGCGGGGTCTTTCTCGCGCGGTAGAATTCACTAAGGTCAGCCTCTCTCGTCTTCTCGCTTCGCTCGTCGTCGCGGCTCCTCTTCTCTCTCTCTCGTTCTCCTCGTTCTCCTCGGTTCCTCATTACTACTCTCTCCCTCTCTCTCATTCCTTCCTCCTCTCGGTCCCTCACGTCTCTCCTCGGCTCTCCGGTCTTCTCCGATCCCTCCTCGGCTCATCCTCTCAGCTCTTCTTCTTCCTCTCTCTCTCTTCGTCTTCTCATCTCTTCTCTTCTGATCTCTCTCATCTCCTCTCGTTTCTATCTGTCCAAGTCTCCTCTCTGTCTATCGCTCCCTTCCTGTCGGGTACGTTCTCTGACCCTCACTCTCAGTCCTATATCGATCTCTTCGCTCAGCGAGCGCCATTCGCCGTCATCCCTGCCAAAAAAAAAAAAAAAAAAAATCACTGTCTCCTGTCTCTCTCATCTTTCTCATCTCCTCCTCGCTACTCCTCTCGTGCGTCCTCCTCTGTCCTCCTCTCTCTCCTCTCTCTCCGATCTCCCTCTCTGACTCCGGGTCCGTCTCATCTCTTCGTCTCCCGACTTCCCCTTCCGTCTCTCCCTCTCCTCCTCCTCCCACGGTTATCACTCTCTCAATCGATCACGGATCTCGCTCACTCACCTCGTTCTCCCTCATCTCTCTCTTATCACCCCCCGCTAATATTGGCTCTTTTTGACGGATATTTATCATAAACTTAATGATAATAATAATCATAGTTAATAATATATAGTAAATAATAAATAATGATAATAATAATATATAACATAATATAAAAAAAACAAATAATAATAATGAACAAGTAAAAACAAAAAAAAAAACACGTAAAATGAAGTCAAACTCAAATAGAAAAGAAGATTTTAATGAATAATTTTAAGTGTTTTCGATTGGGGGGGAATTAAAAACAATGCTGTGACTTTCTTTTCTTCTTGAGTTGTACAAATGTCGACCTGGTGGTGATTTGACAACAACTTAATATATCTGGGTAAAGAATTCCAAATAGAGGGACTTGATATAAAAAAAAAAAAAAAAACTTTTCAATACAAGGAGTATTGGGAGGCTTGAGGAAGATCTATTAAATATTGGTTTTGGTTTAGGATTTGCATTCATTGTTCCATGGCCACGAGTCATTAAGTTGAAAGCGTGTTGTCAAGGTCTAGCTATACTAGCGGTTTAAAAATGATTTATATGCTGTAAATAAATAAAGTTTAATATAATAAGATAAAGAGCTTATAGATGTATTCTGATTATTCCAATTTGTAAGAAAGCATTGGAAAAACTAGAGTAACAAGTCACCACGGAGACACAAGAGAAAAAGGATGGGTGGAAGGAATTCCCCCCCCCCCCTTGTGAGGGCCGCGAAGCATCCTCACTTCCTCGAACAAGGACTAGTCCACCGCGAACAAGCTGCCTGGCTCGCTCCATGGCCGCGGCGTTGCGGACAGTGTGCCGGACCCAAAGCCAAGCACAGCAACACCCCGACCTGAGGGAGCGCCAACGGCTGGCCCACATCACCACACCCGTCCTCCACCAGGAACAGCAAACCAGCACCAACCGCGGCGCCCAGTGTCAGGAGCTGCGTCAGCGTTCCTGTTAAAAAACGGCCAAAACCCACGTTGGTGGCACCTACGGCACGCGGTTCAGCGCACAGAGTGGGCTGTCCTGCACCTCCACGCACTCACAGGTCAGTCGCCGCACACACTCGCTCGCAGTGCCACAACGTGTCAAAAAACGCACCTCCTCCTCCCGCAGAGAGGGGCCGCACAGTACTTTACCCGCCTGGCCTGTGCCGCCGCCTGCCGGAGGGCCTGCGGGGGGGGGGGGGACACCAGGGCAAGCGATACCAATTAGCCTGTCGTACCACATGATCAACGAAGGCCACAACGCACGAGACGATATGCCGCCTGCACGCACGCTCTTCACCAAACCCCCCCTCATCGGGGGTCGGCCAGGACCAGGCCAAGCCAGGAAAGGGCACGGTGTCTTCCCAGTCATGGCACCTACCACGCATAGTGGGTGCCACACAACAGCACCACCTACACACCGTCACGCAGTGTACAACCGCACTAACAAGCCGGTGGCGAGCCAACGAGCCAACTGGCCAGGTTGGCGGACCTACAGCAGGTTGCGGGGGCAGCGTGTGGTTATGTGCTTTGTCCTTGAACGTCCTGGAGGGGCAATGGTGTCTCGGCACGCATGGAGACTCAGATCGGCAACTGAGAAGCTTGCTGGTTGAGACTGGTCGCTTGTCTCAACCAGCGGTGACGAAAGGCCCGTTGCCCGGGTCGTCGTCACATTTGTACTTGTGTCGTCATATTAGGAATGTCACATGTAAAATCCGTGCATCCCTGGACCATTCTCGCTCGTCGCTGCTGGTGGCTTTTGGGCTTCCCTTCTGCGTCTTTGTTGTTTTATAAAACCCAGATTCCCCTCTTGCAGTTTGTTTGGTCCTGAGTGTGTCATTGTTCCCTCTGTGTCATAACAAGGTAGGTTGACGTCTCGACCACCCTCTTCCTTGTGTGTATGTTTACCCCAGTATTCATACATCCGGGTGTGTTTTGCGTCGCCCAACCATTTGCTCATACATCTGGGGTATGAGCGTTCCTGCGCCTATAGGGACGGTGACCCGGCCGAGTTACGGGGGGGGTGGTGTTGTGTTGTGTTTTTTTTTAAACAACGACCCGATGAAAATATTTTTGACCGTTTGAAAGGGAAGTTAAACATCTTTCTTAAGCGTTCCTCGGAATTTATCGGAGGGGTGTATTAGTTTTCGGGATCCGGAGACCCGGGGTTGCCCTCCTTGTACATCGCTTTGCACCTAAATGAAGGTCACGCGAGATTTCATCAAACCCTGACACATGTTTGACTGCGTTGTATATTGTGATCACGGTCGATCCCTCGTGTACAGTGATTCTTAATGTCTTAATGATGCCCTATTCCGGAAGGAGACGCTTGTCAACAGCGCTTCTGTCTGGGGCCGCCGTTGTTTGGATTTAAAACCCTTGTGCCTGTCATGCCCTCCCCCTAACTACGCCGCCTTACGCGCGAGTATCTGCTTACCGCCTTGATGAAATCGTCTGTGAACAGACTATCCACGCTGCAGAGATCGAATTGAGGTGAGGTACAAAGGGGTTCATATGAACTGGGCCAAGGTTCACGGACTTTTTAAATTCCACACTCGAGATACGCTATAAAAAAATTCTTGAGGTTACTTCCCGACCAATTGACATGGGGTCCCGCAAGGGTATTTTGCAGGCTATGCGTGTGGCTTCTTGTGTGGTTCTGTTTCGTGCCGCCTGTTCAATCCCCCCCCCCGCCGGTCTCAGATCCGCGAGGAGTTGGACATATGAATGCTGTGCGGCTTCCTGGATTAAGCGTGTTTGTAGGGACGTTTCGGCGCCATGTGAGATATCGTGCTGACGCGGGTGTGAACGACCTAGAGATTGGCCTCCTACATAAACTTTTCACTAATTTGTTGTACAACCTCCGATTTATATAACTATGATCCTCCTTCGTGGGCCCTATCACCATCACTTCGTAACTCCTCTTCCCGGTCTGAAGTTCGTGTCACTTCTCTCACAAAGTAAATATGAGTTCGCTATTTTCAAGCTGGTAACTCAGGTACAGTTTACCCTTGTAGTGGTGACAAATATAGACGATGTTGTGGGTGACGGATGCGTGGCGTTGGACAAAGGGCGAGCCGTGTTTACAATAGATGTAAAAAGGGGGGGTAATTCCGGAGGGCCCTGCTTTTCGTTAATTAAATGTGAGCATCAGTTGTGTGCGCGTGGTGGAGTTTCCACTGTTTCATAGCCAAAATGATTGCCTGTCGCCCCGTCTGACTCGGTGTCTGTGAGGGCGCCAGATGGTGTGTGTCTGATGTCATACTCTGGCTGTGTCATGTGCCTTTCTGGGCCATGTGAGGATATGCGCCTCCCCCTCGCGGTGGAAGCTCGAAGTGTATGTTGGTTATCGAGACCTAGAGACCACGCCGGTTGCTATTCTACGGACGTAATGTCCAACGCGGGCAACAGTGTTAACGTACACGCGTCTTCGAAGTTTACTAACATCACAACGCGATCTAAGGTATTACGCATAATGTTTCTTTTTTCACCTGGGACGAATAGCCGTAAGTACGACGAACCGGGTCACCTAACACTTTATAGACAGTTTAGGACTCCTGACATACATCTATATCAATCAGCCATAGGACTAGATCACGGAAAGACAAAAATTTTCCCCAGGTTACAGGAATATCAAAATAATTAACCACAACCTCAAAAAGACGAATGGAGTAGCCACGCTGGATACGGACGTGTCGCATTCGAGCCTAATCTGGTTTTACTCTTGTCATTTGTGTTGTTTGTGGGCACTCCTTCTCTATGTGTGCTTTCAATTTTGTTATGGGGTATAGCTGTCCGTATATTTAGCATCAAAAATTTCTTTTTTCACTCTTAACTTTAAGCTTTGCCACTTTAAAGTATTTATAATTGTGATATATTCTAAAACACGGATTTTGTTAGCAGAAAGTATTCCTACTCGTTGCATGTGAGCAATTCCTTATATATCTATGTCGAAAAATATTCGCAACTTTTATATTGTTTAAAGTTGAATTCAATTGCAACCTCGTTTTGTTCGTAAGAGATGCTTAAACATGAATGAATCGGGCTAAGTGTGTCGCGGTTTGGTTTCTGTGTCTAGGTGGCATTCCATGCACCCAAATTGTGATTGTGCCCATAACATGATAGACTGGTTGTGGGTTTGGTATGAAGCGTCTTTCTGATCAAGCTTGTTGGTTCTATGCTAGTGCACTACTATCACGCGGTGTCCCCCCCTCCCCGTTGCCTCGTTATCTGTTGTTGTGCCTAGACGTATGTTCCATTTCATGTTTTTTCCTTGTTCTTCAGTGATTCGCTTTAGACCCTGAAGCATGAGGGGTCATTGGTCTCCGGCTCGTAGGTTGTGGTGCCCGTGTGCTCCCCGTGTGATTAAGCCCTGGCTCTGGCCTGTCTGTGGGCCGTTGTCTCATATAGTTAGTTGCCTCACTCGCAGTTGTGACTGTGTGCTTCATCACATGCGTGTGGACTGGCTTTTTTTTTCGTGTGTCTGCTATCGCCTGTGATGTCGTTGGTGAGGTGTATTAGAGTCAGTAATTACATTCTTCGTGCATTTCCTTTTTTCTGTATCCCTTGCTTTGACGCATTGTATTTTGTTCTGTTATGGCTGTTGTGCTCCTGGTTGCGTATTCCCGCGTTGTGGTGACACATGGTGAAATCAGGATTTGTGATGAATTTTTTGCGTGTGCCTTTGCGTCTGTGTGTTTGCGGTCGACGCTATGGTCCGCAGGTTTTGGTGTTTGGTTTAGTTTTGTTCATTGGTCCACTGTACTTTCTAGTGTGTCTTGTCGCTAGATAGCTTGGATTTGGCTGTACTAACATGTTTCTAGGGCTTGGTTCTTTGGTGGTTGTGCTCTGATGCCTGTAGTGTCTTTACTACCTGCGTCTGTGTTGGTTTCTGTTCCCCTATTAGCTCCCTGCTCAAGCCCATCTAGCTTTGTATTTTGCAATATTAATCTGGGTTTCAGTTGCGTGGGGGTGTGTGCTGAAAGAGTTTCTATGTTTTTTGATGTCGGTTTGGGTCGTCTCCTCTACGGTCTCTGGACGCTCGGTAACCGTTCACTCGAGAGATGGGACACCCGTATTCCCTTGTTTGTATGATAGTGCGGGGAATTTGATTACTCCATCCCCTCCTTTCGCACGTAGAAGGTGCACAACAGCTATTTTTGACTTCCTTGGGCTAGACCTCATCCCTTCTGAGGACTGCGTGAGGATGTGCTTTGTTTGTTGGGGGCTGTCCCTCTAGTCTGTAGTGAACCTTGATGATTGCCGTTAGTAAAGTTTGAAGTAAAACACACCCCTGCAGGCATTACTTGACTAAAGGATTTTCCAGGGTGTTCAGGTTTCTTTGCCAGTCCAGATCCATGCTTTCTGGTCCACATGTACACGAGTCGACTAGACTGGGCAATGTGGGCTGTGATTAGCCATCTGGGAATGGTACACCGTTTGCCACACCTAACTTGATCTCCTGCAGGCTCGGACGGGAGAACGCCCCGCTTCAACTTTGCCTGGACCGCGGGTAGAAAGACCTGCTGGTGTCAAGTGGACATGTTTGACCAGGATAATACTTCGCGGTATCGTCCATGAGAAAATCTTCCAACACCGCCTGGCACTCCTCTGAACTCTGCGGTTGTACTGCATCTCATTCACGCTGGGCAGCAGACGTGCACACTGACCCGTGAAGAGCCAGTGTCCAGTGAGGTATGCCCGTCGATGCTGGTGATAAGGTGGCGCAAGGGGGCATACTCGTTTTGTGCAACACGCATATTACTACCTGCCAGAAGAGTTGCGGTCCCACATCTTCCTCTCCCAAATGGTCGTGAGTACCACCCTTTACCAACACCCGTGTTGGGCCCTAGTTGAGTCACCTTGCAGTAACATCAGGTGGTCGGTGGAGTCGTATATCACCAGCAGATCATAGAAGCCTATGAGCACCTGATGCAGGCGTTCTCCGGTGGCAACAGTCCTCATGGTACAAAAGTGCAAAGGTACGTTTCCAGATGGATCCTCTGTCACTGACACATGCTCCTCCCTGATCAACCTGGGTGTGCAGTTTCCCAATAGCTGTCGCGGGCCACCTCGGGAAAGGAACCCTGGTCTTGTCCCTTCCTCTGCCTCTCTCCTCCCCATCGTAAACCCAAATCCAACTATTTTGGTACCCTGGTTAGGGTATGCACGTATAAGACAAAATTCTTTTTGCCTCCTTTCTTCTCAACTTTGGCATGCCGATTATTCCTATGTAAAATAGAATCTAAAATGGATTTTAAATATATTCTAATTTTCCCCAATTGTTGGCCATTTGAGTTTCTTCTACCCTTGCCAAATGCGCACTTTAAAAAGGCTCTGTTTTGCAATATAAATATAAAGTCCCATTTTTTGCATAGCAAGAAATGCCTCAAAAACAAAGTGAAGTGGACAAATCACCCCTTAAATTCATTTTACATAAAAAACAACCCTGCCAAATTTTCGAATAATCCTATATTTCACTTTTCATTGGACCTACGAGCGTACCCTAACCCTACATTCCTCACCCCGATTTTCTTTTCCTCCCGCCTTTTTCCCGCAGACAGTCTCCAGTGGTTAAATTCGCTGGGACCTGTAACAACGGAGACACATGACTGGGACAACACAGACACCTAATATTTGGGTCGGCCTGCGACCTGATAGACTTACCTTAGCAGAACTCATACTTGTCATCGACATATAGGACTTTTTTTTCTTTCCCAATTTCTACCGGGCTATCGCGGGACGTACCTCTCACCCTGACATTGTCCTGACAATAAACACGTAACAATATCTCCACTTACAGATAACACTATCACACCCCTTCCCGGCAAATCATCACAACCATTGATCACCTTCACCTCTCATCGACATCTCATCTTCCTCCCATCCTTACTCCCCGTTTCTAAGTCTTTCTCCTTCCGTGGGACTGACTGGGACGAGCTTTCCCACGATGACGTGTTTCCACTTCAGGATGATGGAATGACCCAACCCGACGTTCTGTCCCCGAGGGCAGCCTCGAGGAGAATTGGGACACACTATGCACTGACCCACCGCCGTGGATGACCACTGTACAAAAACGGACTGCTGACAGACTCAATACCCAAGACCTTTCGTACAAATTAAGGACCCTCCTGAAGATACCCTGCCCCTAGGACCTCCCGACAGACCTCAACAACTGATGCAAGACTTCAGGTTCCTGGGCGCTGAAAAGACAAGCGACCTCGCTATGGGGTGGACATATGACGATACAGACACTTTTGTTTTTCCTGAGACAACTCATTGGATGAATGCGCGGGCGGAATCGAGGAGGGGAGGGGGGGGGAGGGAGGGAGGCGCCGCGAAACCAATACTGGGGGTCGTCTCCCAATGATTGGGTTCTAGGCCGGGCCGAACCACTGAGTACCCCAAGAAGTTTTGGGAGGAGCAGATCCGCTGCCCATCTCCGTGCCGCGTCAATCCCATCAGTCCCGCTGGGGCTCCCTCCCCCGGACTCGCGGGCACCTTATAGAGACAGCGACGGTGACGGAAACGACACACTAACAGTGACAAGGAACTCCTGCAACACCTCTCTCTGGAGGAGGTGTTTCAGGAGGCTGACAATCATGACGAAATAATGGACATTGTAACTGATTATATTCGAGTACTCACGTACACAGGAGGAACGACTCTTATGAAACTGCTGAACCCAATGGAGTGCCTGTCTGGGCGCCGTCGGCGGACTCGCCTGCTCCTTTCCGAACCTGATTTTTTTACTGCAGTCCATTTAGGCGCAGTAAGACAAAAAAAAAAAAAAACAAAGTCACCTGGTCTCCGGGTCCGCGCAAAATTATAAGACCATACTCTCCCACCTCCCAGATCAGCCTTTGCCTTGGGAGCGGCTGGGGAACGTCCACTCCTCGGCCGGATACTTCCCTGACTACTTCCCAAGTGAGGCGGAGATGCGGAAGGAGTTGTCAAGGGAGCCGGGGAAGGTCACTGACTACCCGACCTGACAGCTACCCAGTCCCATCTCCCTTCTGGAGGTGCCAGGGAAGTCTTCGAGAGGTCCTCATCAGGCGCGTGCGTGATCACGCTGGAGGGAGCGAGACCTGTATAAGACCTGTTAAAACACCGCTCATATGGATTCCGGCGGGGGATGGGCACACCCCACGCCTGTTGGGGCCAACTGGCCGACGAAGGACCCTGGCTGTCCACGAGGCCTCCGGGAGTCGATGTAATCTTGTTCTACGGGGATGTTAGCACGGCCGTTTGACCAAAGGGTCTGGTATCTGGGCTGAAATACCAGTTACTTCATTCTATGTCCTGCCGAGGTCATGTCGAGCGCTTATTACTTTGCGACTTTTCCTTTCCCTGGAGGACAGGACCCGCCAGGGTAAAAGTGGCCACCAAACCACTCTGGCCCCGGCGTTTCCTTCGACTACCGGGGTCCCTCAGGGGAGTGTGCTCTCTCCTTCCTTACGGGGCTGTACTTCCATCTATAACGAGGGGATTTCCCTGGCTCCATGGGCGGGAGTCCAACTCCCTGTATTGCCGGAGATGTTTCGCCAGGTACGTCCTTCCATCCGGGTCGGGTCTAGGGGACCAAATGCTTAACCGCTCGCACGGGGAGAGAGATCGCCAGAGTCCAATTCCTATGAAAGAGGATCGAAGGATTCAGACAAACTTGGGGAAGTTCACCTGTCATCGCGATGGCCAACCGAGGAATCCCGCTCAGAGCTGCTGTGCGAACGGAGACGCACGTGGACTCTTTCGCCCCTTTGGGTCTCTTCTCGGCCTACGTGGCGAGTGCGGACTGGGCGAGGATCACGGTCACGTCATCGAGAGAATTGGTCGGGCCAATGCGGCACTTGAAACCACTCTCTAATCCTCTTTTTTCCTTTTTTCCATTTTCCGTGATCTGGCACAAAGACTTAAAACTCCACCCTCTTCAAGGGTGATTCCCCGACCTCACGTATCCCGCCTTTCTCCCGACGCACAGTGCCTGAGCAAGGAGGCGCCGTCAGCGATAGAAGTCCGTCCTCCAAAAGGGTGCAAGAACGCTGCACTGCGGTTGCACTCGATACGAGATGGGATGATTCTTCATCCGACCATAGACCGCTACAACGAAGACGGCCTTTCCTCACCCAGCTCTCAACGATCCCGGCTCCACCGAGATGGGCCATGGAAGGTGTTGGCAGCAGATGGAGTCGGAAGGCTGGGAAGCAGTACCTCGCACCTCCAAGAGCTTTCACCACCGCTGGCCACACCGGACCGAGCCACTCATGGTTCCCCAGGAGCCTGCTGGCTCTGGCAAGGGAGCCCGACCCTGCTCCCCCAGGATACCCTTAGCTGCGTGCAAGTGATTGACTGATATAATCGGTCTTTAATTGATTGAATGCATTGAATGATTTTGAAATAGGAAGAAAAAAACAGACTGGCCCCTAGACGGGGCAGCGCGGGCAGTTATCTTGACACTATTACGTTAATATATTATGTTCCTTGGGCAATTTTAAAACAACCCAAAAACCCTGTGTGATAATTTACCATTGGTCTTTTGTTTGTGTTATATCTCACGTTATAATTATTTTTATATAACAACTCGTCATTTTTTTTTTGCGTCAGTCCTCACCCTCACCTTGAAACCTTGCCCCCGTATCAGGACTGACGCCCTATTCCGTGCGCGCATGGTAAGAGAATGAATTTAGAGCTCTCCCTTCCTTCAAAGCCGACGTCCGCTCCCAATCCAGGACGAGGGCGTGGAGCCTAGCCTCACGAAATTTACTGCACAGGCGACAACGTTCGCCCCTATTGCGGCTTCAGATATCCAATAGAGCCAGAGAAGCGGAAGAACGAAGCTGACCGAGAGTGCCGTTCACTCTGCAAGAACTCAAGGTCGGCAACGAAGCCGAGAAGGATACTTTGCGCCCCAGCAGCGACAGCGGCTCGTCTACCATGCTGATGAACGCAGGGCATCAGCGCAGCGCCGCCGCTGCTGGCTCTCCCCCAACATCATCCTGTGCTGCAGGAAAGACTGCCGAGAAGGTGGAAGACATATCCTCCCGCATCGCCACCCCATTCCCAAAACCAAATAGGATGAGGGTGATAAATATTATAGGGAGGCCCATCCAATCTCCCCTGCTCGACTGTGTGGCCAGACGCCGAAAGGATGGTCCTCAAAAACCGTCTGAAATGGAAGACAGGTAGAGCTTCAACAACCCCACAAACCACCTCCCAATTCTTTGGTTTCCCGGCCGTGGAACGTCTCGCAGTAATGCAGTGTCCGCCTTCCCTCCTCGTAAGCTCATCTTCTGTTAAATCCACAACCAACCGCCCATGTGGTGTTCTTTGACGCTGGAGAAGTGGCTTTGAGCCTTGCGGCTCCCACTAGCAAATCGCTTGACCAGGCTCTGGTACAAAAGGGTGTCCCGCGGCCGTCTTCCCTTTGCATGGCCGCAAGATTACGCTCCACCTCCCGATGCGCGCAGGTTGTTCCTTCCAAGGAAGGGAATCCAAAACCTTACAGGTGGTTTGAAAATGGAACACCACAGGGCGGGAGTTTTGAGTCTCGACCCTTCTTCTTCAAAAAACAAAACGTCCCTGATGGAACCCTGGTAACTCTACCCTTCCCCGAAACGTGTCCCTCCTCAGGCTATGCTGACGACGCCTCTCCTTGGTGTGCACGGGCCGAGGCAACCGGGTAGCGCTCACGCAGGGCCGCGCTCAACACAGTCGAGAGGCCAGCGTTGCAGGAAAACCTAGGGCTCAAAATCTCGCCCGAAAAATAAAAAAAGATCCAAAGGCTATGCGGTATTCTGTGTCCGCAACCGGGGAGATGCGGAACCTCAAGCGTTCAGTGTGTGGGCTTCATTTGGACGCCCCACATACATTGGTACCTTTGGTATCTGGGTTAGACCACGGTCTGTCCTTCCAGAACAGGGCTGATTAACCTGAGGGATAGGACCAATAGTCCCCCTCGCCGCCATGCGAAAATATGACATCGAAGCGACCAAGCCCGAGCGCCAACAGAGTTCTCACGGCCTTTTCTTCCTCTACATCCCCAAACCATCCGTTTCGCGTCGTTGGATTTATGCAAGCGTAAGCGCTGATTCACTACTTTGGCTGCCCAGTAACAGCACGGAAACCTCGAGAAACCACTCCAGAATGCGGCTACGAGAGTCCATTCTCGGGCACCAAGATGGTGCAAGGTTGCAGTGGCTCCAAGCCGAGACAGGCCCTGCCCTCTTTAGAGCAACAGGTTCGAAACAGCTTTGCCCGCAGCACTATGGCCAAAAACGGTCAGCTGCACCACTGACGCACTCCTGCCCGGAAGTCATTTCTATTCTATCGAATCCTACCTCAAGAAAATCACCGTTCTGTTTCTGGGACAAACGTGGGCCTTAAGGACCATTGTCCCGAGACTACACCACACGCCTTGCGCTTTCATGTAATCGACCTTGTGCAAGGAGGGGGTCGACAAGGAAGGGCCGAGGGACTACGACCATTTCCACCGCCATGGGCCCTTCACACGGCTGCGAACCTCTGCGACCATTGACATCCCTGCTGGCCCCTACCGCTCGCAACAAATCCCTCTGTTCGGAAGGGGCCCTCCTCGCCCGCACAACAGTTACTCCACCGCACGTTACTGGGGCGAGACTAACGGTGTACTACACTGACGGGTCAGTGGACGCCACAACTGGACGGGTCCGGGGCAGCCTTCGTCATGTGGCGAGGAGGCTTATGCCGTGGAGGACGTCCGATGGATGTTCGACACAAAGAAGACCCTACAAAACCGAGCTGGTGGCTATTTTGACGGCACAGAATCACGCGCGACCACACAAAGGCCTGGTCGGGAAATCGTAGTATTTTCCGACTCCATGACTGCCCTCCAGTACACTGCAAGCCACGGACACCAAGGACAATGTCAGCTCATAACGTTGCACGCTTGCCGAGATAGCAGCGCTGATAGACGAGGGCAAATCCGTAAGGCTCGCTTGGATCCCAGCCACTCTGTAGGGGTTCCTGGCAATGACAGGGTGGACGAAGGGCGCGAAGAGAGGCTCGTCTCCAGGGGGGGGGGGGGGGGGGACGCGGTCCATAATACTGTGGTCAAAGAGCCTCCACAACTCGAAAAGGAAGCCAGACCCACGACTGCAAGCAGCACGAACCACTCGCGGGGCACAAGGGCAGACCCAGGCCCACAACTCCTACACGCTGACGTGTGTATGCTAGGGCCAACGGTGTACGAGCCACTCTTTTGCCATCGAATGACCGCCAGGAGAGGACAAGTGAAGCTGCACCGCCTTCGCCTGGGCTAATAACCGCCACATTCATGCCTCACAGAGGACTACGCTGAGAACGGATGCCAGCACTGACGACTTCGTGGCAGGAGCCGCTCGTCCACGTTCACTTCTTGCTTGAGTGTGCGGAACAGCCCGCTAATGATCCTGGCAGCCCGACGCGGCTTCATCTTCGGTGGTGATACGACACCAGTCGGCCAGCACAAATTGTAAAGCGTTATCTCACTGACATCTAGAATACTGTTAACAGTCTCTCTCTGTAGTGACTTGAGCCCTCCACGCTACGGTGATGCGATAGACTGCAAGGGAGGACTTGAGTTGAGCGCCCCATCCTGTCGTCGAACGGGAAGGTAAATATCTCCTTTCTTCCGTACGTGTAATATCTGTATATAGATACCCTTATATGAAAATATGTATATAATCTTATTCTAGCTCCCATAATGTATTATTGTATATATCTTATCTTATCTCAGGCCTCTCCCCTCTAGCTTCCTTTGCTCTATGCTACTATGACCTCACCTCATACAATCCCCTCCGTTTTCCATCCATCCACCTTGAACTCACCGTTGCATGTGCATGTTATGATTACTCCTCCTATCGCATTGGTAGTCTTAATTAGGCTTACTTAGGTATTTGTCCCTTTTTGGTGTTTCATCAATGTATTATCCCACGTATCTAGCCGTGGTTCGGATGAGGCCACAATCCATGTGAAATGACCCCTCTTCTATACGGAGGAACTTTTTGCTCTACCCTACTTTGACACTTCACTAATGCAATCCCCTCAGTTTCCCATCTTGTCCGTTCCCTTGCATGTGCGGCACGTTTACTTTACGTGATTTTCTTTTAGCCATTACATATAATTTACATATTAAGTCTTCCTTTATTTTTTTTCATTTTTCTAATTTTTAATTATTTTTAGTTGTACTTTATTTATTTATTTAATGGGTTTTTTTATAATATATTTTTTTTTATATATAAAAGGATTTTTTATTTTTTTTTTAATACTATTATTATTATTTTAATTAGTAAATTCATTAATTATTATTTTTTTTTTTTTTTTATTTTTTTTTTTTTTTTTGTATTTTTATTTTTTTGTTTTTTTATTATTTTTCATATTTTTTTTTTTTTTTTTTTTTTTTTCTCACTACACCTAAGCGTGGTTCGGATGAGTCCACATCCGGGTAGAAATGACCCCTCTGCTATAAAAATCCGGAGGAAACCTTCCCCTTTAATAATACTGTTGTCATTTCAACTCTCCAAACCCCTCCGTTAACTCCCTCTTGTTCCTTTTGCATGTGGTATGTGGTGTGCATGTTTTTACTAAAAAAAAAAAAAAAAAAGCGGGGTTAACTCATTCAATCACCTTATGCATGTATCATTTATAATTCAGTTTTGTTTTGCTTGTGTTTCATATCTCTCCCCCACTCCCCTCTCAACCACCGTGGTTTCGGACGAGTCCACATAAATATCCAATGTACCCCTCTGCTTCTACGGAGGTCCCCTAAACCCAACCTTTACTTACTGCTATGTACCTGTTACTAACTACTACAATCCACTCCGTGCCGCTCGCACTTCCTTCTTCCTCCCCACGGTCCGTGGTTCGAATCCACCTAAGCTGTAGGTTCCCTCCGCTCTATTAACGGAGTAACTTTCTTAATCCATCCACCTCTTGGTAATAATAAAACAAAAAAAAACAAAAACTTTTAAAAACACCTCAAGACTATTATTTTCATTTTCACGTACTTTCCCACTTTCATCAAATTTTACCAAACCGTATCCGCGGAGTTGCCCCCAAGGGTGCGCGGTGGTTTTTTACACACAAAGCCAAAACGCGTCCCATGGCAAGCTGAAACCACCACGACTGATCAAGAGGTGGGCAGCATATAGCCAACGGGGGATCATCCCACCCGAAGAAAACACGACACACACAACGCCTCACACGATTCGGAGGGACCAACACAGTGGGGGGGGGGGGGGGGAGGGGCTGCTTTTCCGCAATCGGGCCCTAGCTTCAGATCCACCTTTTTTTTTCCTCAAAAAAAAAACTTGTAAAACCCTTGGTATAAAACGACTCTATTATGTTCTCTATACTGTTGCTCGCTTTGGTCTTTTATTTATATATTTTATGTATGTGACTCTGTCTATTATGCTATATGGTTTCTGTGGTATATATACGTGCTTTTGGGGTTTGTTCAAGTACAAGTATCATTCCCAGCCCTCATGGGATTAAACCTTTTTCTTTATCAAAAGAAGAGTTTTGTACAACGTTAATTTTGTACATATATAAGTGAAAAAACCAATAGGACCGTGTTAAAAACAAACTGAAAAAATTTGCGCGTCAATTTACTTGGGGATAACCCTTGACGCCACGATTACCCCTCCCCGATAATTTCCTAGTTATTTTTAGGGGGATGATGTGTCGGGTGATAGCCAGGGTTTGTTTGAATATAAGAAAAACTCGATTAAATATGTATTTTTGACATAAATTCCAACAACATTTTTTCTTTTAGTTACACGATTTTTATTCAAAACTTAAAAGGAAAAATGGGTTTAAAGATTATAGAATACACAAAACAAAATTGTTTGTGAAATATTTTAACCTCAGACATGAAAATACTCCTGGATAATTTTGGGATAATTTTCCACATCAAACTTCACCCCCATTTCAAACAAACGGGTTCAAAATGTTAGAATATTGTAGATTTCAAAGATGCTTATATTTATCGTGTTTTTATTCTCAAATATAAGCAAATGAGGATGGTTTATTAAGTCTCACGCCAGAAAGAAGTATGCTACTGACGATGGTGGTTTGTGTAGTACAGTAGTATCCCCTATTATTTTTTCCCTTTAATATCCAAAATTATTTTCAACTTGCCAAAATTTTTTTCATCAGATGAGAAAGAAAAAAGATTTCTTTGGGACCAGGGGCGAGAGTGGGCACAAGGAGGCTAAAGGTGGGCGGGACGGTTTACTGGCGAATTGGCTTAATTTTTGCTGGCGGATGGGATTGATTGGGGCGCGTTGCGGCGAGCACGGGGGCGTGTGGGGAGCTGGGAGAGGCGGGCATACTCCATGCAAGCCTTAACAAAAGCCTCTGTGTAGTCACCTGGCAACGAGGCCATTCAGTAAGCAGCTTTGCGACTCTAAAATCGTTGACAGGCCCGTCACTTTTACATCCGGGAACCCCTTTGTGGAGTTTTTGGGGTTTTTGATTTTCCCAGAGTAAAGATTTAGTTATTTGGGGATTTCCCCAGGGTCACACGACCGCACGTTGTAGGAGTTGCCACCAGGACCTGACGCCCCCCCTGAGCACAGCACTCTCAGAATCAAAAGTAGTATCAACCTGCTGTACAGGTCTCCCCGTTTTTTTTTTTTCCCCAATAAAGTTAAAATTTTTAATCACCTTTTTTTTTATTTTTTTTTTTTTAATAAAAATATTATATATATATACCTTTTCCCCTCTTTCCCCCTATTTTTTTTTTGGGGGGGGTTTTCTTTTTGGAACACCACCCGGGACCCGAGTCCGTAGGGACAGCCATGAGGAAGGGGAATGGAAGGGGAGAGAGAAGAGAGAGAAGAAAGAGGGGAGAGAGGAGGAGAAGAGAGGAGAGGAAGAGAAGGGGGGAGGAGAGAGAGAGAGAGAGAGGGGAGAGAAGAGGGGAGGAGAGAGAGAGAGAGAGAAAAAATACTTTGATCCTATCTAACACTTTGCAAGTACCAACTACAAGGTTATTGACTGTACAAAGCGCCCCCACACCAGGACGAATTTGGTGGGCCGAACCGCTGACCGAATGGCGCGGGGACTCTGGCAACACCAGTCCGTGATCTACCAACCGCGCCACTCTGGCGGGTTTGGGGAGAGAGAGAGAAGAGAGAGGGGAGGAGAAAGAGAAGAGAGAGGAGGGGGAGAGAGAGAGAGAGGAGAGAGACTAATGTCATAACCCCAGGGGCCCGTTGCTAGGTATCTATCAATGGGGGGGCACTAGGGAAGCGGAGCGCCGGGGTATTTTATTCATATACTAGGGTATAAGGGCATATTTAAGATCAATCAGTGGTGGGTATTAGAGCATTATACAGAATACGGCAGCCATGGCCAGTGGGGGGGCACGGATTTACATGGGGTGCACGTGCCCCCTATGCCACCCCTGTAGCTACGTCACTGTCGGGAGTTGATTTAATCTTCCTATTCTCTATCTCCAAAAAAAAAAAACATTGACAAACTGGACATGATTTTTCTCTCTTTCTCCTCCTCTCTCTCCTCTCTTCTCCTCTCTCTCTCTTCTCTCTCTTCCTCTCTCTCTTTTTCTTCTCCTCTCTCTCTTCTCTCTCTCTCCCCTTTTTCTCTCTCTCTCTCTCTCTCTCCCCTTTTCTCTCTCTCTCGCATACATATCAGAGGACACTTTGAAACAATTGAGCATATTTAATTATTTAAAGTGAATATGATCGTAATTCTTTCAACATTCAAGGTATACATATATCTGGTACGTTTACTGTCATCAATATAACCTTAAAGCTCACGAGGGACACAAGTAAGCAAGTCACAGTACAAAAATCAAGGAGAAAACTGTGAAATAAAACTAGTGTCGAGGGTTTGCGAAGTCGTTTGGTACTTGCCTCGTGAACTTCAGCAGGAGGCAGGAGCGGTTTGTCAGCGGGGGTCGCGGCGGCGGTGCGCAGGGACGAGTGGTTTGCCGTTTTACTTTACCTCTATTTTTTTGTTCTGTAGCGCAATTAGAGAGTTCGCAATCCAGCTGTAGTGTTACCGCTTGTGTTGTGTTTTGTGTTAAGGTACCATGGCTGCCTGCAAGCTTCGGGCAGGCCGGGTGAAGGCAGGAAGCAGGCCGAAGGTGAGGTGCAGGAGGCCTACTGAGCTGCGCGTTGCCGTGAGTAGCCACTAGCCAGCCATCATGTGTGTCATCATGTTTTCCTTTTGATGTTTCTTGCATTCATCGTGTGGTGTAGGACTGAGTGAGGTTATTTATTTTTTTGTTCATGACACTTTGTGCGATATATGGAGAACCACGATATAATGAAGGAAAAAAACTATGAGGTTACTGAGTGAGTGACTTTTCTTGATGCCATAAAACCCCCCATTTCCCCCCTCTCTCTCCTCCCTCTTGTTTCTTAAGGCTTAACCCCCCCTCCTCCCCCTCCTCTCTTCTCCCCCTTCCCTCCTCGATGACGATGTCTCTTTCTTTCAGTTTGAGATATTTTTGCGGTTAAAACCCCTCCCCCACACACCTATGAATGTGACTCAGTAAATAGGAAATTAAGATACAAAGGGGGGGCGGTAGCAGAGTGGTTAGAGTCTCCGAGTGGCGTTCCCTGGTGACCCGAGCTCGATCCCCGACAAATACCAAAATCTTTCTGCACTGTCGAGTGTCCTAAAAACACCCACATGCCCTGCCCATTAACTCTACCTTCGATTGCGAGTGATCGGAGGACACAGGGAAAGTTTTTACTGCATGAGCAATACAGGCATCACTATAAAAAACCTGCCTGCGCCACCACGGCCCAGGGCCAACCATCACAGCCCTATGTGAACCTCCAGAGCCTATAATCCGAGCCCTGGGTCACTGCCTACAGGCGCTATAGGCAACAAATGTAGGAAAAAAGAAAGAAAAACCTAGGGGCTACAAAAATACTAGGGTGGACTTTGACCTTCATGACCTACTTCTGATATCAAATTATGACCTAAGAATAGTACCAAAAATGTTTGTCTCTTCCATACCCTTTGTTTTGATATATAATATGACTATATTTTAATGGCTATGAAAATTTTACCCTTTTGGGGGACAAAATGACCTTGAAATGACCTTTAAGGCCAACATTTTTATGGCATCCACGCTAGTATTTATGTTCTGACGTAGGACGATTGATTGCATGGGTGCCGGTTTATTAACATTTCCATGCAGGGCAAAGTTTTTTTTTAAACCTTATTACGTATTGCTGGTCTACTATGTGTGTGTGGTGACTGTGTGGGTTTTAAATGTATTGTGTGTTGTTTTGTGTGTGGACTGTGTGTGTGTGGGGGTGTTGTGGACTGTGTGACTGTGTGTTTGTTTGTGTGTGTGTGTGTGTGTATGTATGTGTGTGTGTGGTGTAGTGTGGACTGTGTGTTTGTGTGTGTATTGTGTGTAATGTGTGTGTGTTTGTGTGTGTGTGTGTGTGTGTGTTTTGTTTGTATGTGTGGTGTGAGTGTGTGTGTGTACATTCTGTTTACTTCCCTTTACTGGGTGTATCTTAAAAGAGCTAACCTGCCCATTTCTATATCCTTCACTTTAGAGAGTGCAATTCGTCTCGACTCTTGCCCCCCCCTCTTTTGAAGCCTTTGGGCCCTGGCATCACCGCCCTAACGGCCAGTAAGGCGTTTTTGGCACCGGGTGAGCTGGGCAGCACGCATGAGGGGGATGCAAAGGCCAAGTCCCAGGCCCAGCCGCCGTTACTACACGGACGGCTCAGTTGACCCTGAGAGAGGCACGACGGGCGCGGCGGTGGTCACAGGGCAGGAGGTTGTCCTGGAGGACGCCCGACCACTGCTCCACTCTGAAAGACGGAGCTGGTGGCAATCCAGCACGCCCTGGAGCACGCCCACCACCGTTGGGAGGAGATGGTGGTCGTCCACTCCGACTCCAGGTCTGCCTTACGGGTCCTGCAGCAGCTGACCCCACCAACGGACAACGTGCGGCTCACACCACTATCCTGGGCCTCCCCCAAAAGGGAATCGCCGCGCAGGGGCGTCACGTGCGGCTCAACGGGTGCCCAGCCACGTGGGGCTGCGGGGGAACGAGGCTGCTGATGAGGCGGCCCGGCAGTCACCAGGTGGCCTACAGTCACCGCCGTCGTTCTGCCCAGCATACAGCAGGGCAAGACGAGGGCCCAGACGTGCTGCCGCCAACAGCACCGAGCAGCAACCACCGGGAGATGGAGGCGTCATCGCGGCAGGCGGCCTGGTATGCCAAACCAAACCGCCTACCGCCCACTGCTTCCCGCCCGCCAGCTTTCCAGGGCAGACGAGGTCAAGCTACACCGACTCCGGCTTGGCTATCGCACCCTGGAGGAGCTGAGGGACGATTTTGAGAGTCGGCAGTGTGACCACTGTGGCCACCTCGCCCGACACCCACTAAGGCACTACCTGCTGTCCTGCCCAGCCACGGCTCAGCTGAGGCAGCAGATCGGCGGCCCAGAGGACGACGAGGATAGGGCAGCCCTGGTGCTCCGGCGGGCACTAGAAGACCTGCCTCGGCTGTTGGTATGGTGCCAGCGCCCCTCCCCCCGTGAGCGCACCACGTACTACACAGGGGAACATGGAGCGAGGGGGACGAGCCTCGCCACAGGAAGTCGCTCGTGACTCCAGCGGCGGGCTGCTGCCCGCTCATCTCTTATAAATGTATAGATGTAAGATTAGTATAAGTATGTAGTTTAACTTAAGGTATTATGTAAGGTTACAATAAGTTGTTGTTTTCTGTAAGAGATGTAAATAAACTTAACTAAAAAATCTAGCTTGAGCTGAAGCTCCAAACGTCTAGTATCCCCATCGGGTCCGGACGCGCCCCTGTGGCCTTCTGGGCTCACGGGTTCCTGCACCTCGTTTACGTTCTCTACGGGGTGGGGTGGACTCGCCTCACTTCCTAGTAGATCTTGGTCCAGCTCTAACTGCTGCAAGACTATGCTAACGAGCTCAGTCTTAACATAGCGGGAAACATCCGCCAGATCAAAGCTTTGAGCTATCAAACGTAACTCAGGCACGGTTAATTTAGATACGTCATCGCGCGTGGGCTGGCAACGCAAAAACTCGGCCAAGTCAGCGTCAGAGATCAGAGCCATGATGGCGAACTGGTAACACAGCGACACGCGAAAACAAAAATCTAAATCAACCCAAAACGTGGGTGTTAGTACCTTCCACGCAAAAACTACAACTCAATAAAAACCTATAAGAACGTGTACATCCTGGCAAGGTCGCCACGTCAAGAAAACCCCCCTCTCGTTCAAACTTAAAGTAATGAACGCTTAGTAAAAATTAAAATTCAGGTTGGGTGGGAGTCGATTAGAAAAAAAAAAATAAAATAAAACCAGTAAACCCGTGAAGTAATTACTTTGATCAAAAACAATACCCCAAAAAAAGAACTAATCACAAAAGAAAAATAGAAATAAAAGCTCATCAAACAGAACACGTTAACACTTTATTACTTTATTTAATTTTGGTTGGCCATAAAAAGAAACACCCGCATGGATAAAGAAAACTAATTAAGATGTACACGCTACACTTAAAATTGTTATCAAGACAGCTCGTTGATAACCCAGTCATTAGAACTCTAAAGAAAAAAAAATACACACAAGGCAAAGTGCTCCTGTCTAACACATAAAACGGGCAGTATTTTCCTGCTTTTCGCCACACAAGGAAAGGGAAAAAATTGTCTGATTTTCCGATACTCCGACAAATACAATCACAAAAAAACACTTGCACTAAAATTTAGTTAACAGGAAAAACACACGCCTAAACTCTATCTCCCCTAAAATTTCCCCTGACTCGACAGCAACCCAAAAAACACTCTCCCTTTAGGCACAAAACACCTAAAAATTGATCACTGTTGGCCAGAGGAAACAAACGAAACACACCTTACCCCACAACCACTTGGGATCGCTCCCAACACCCCCATTCCCCCACGTACTACGGTGTCACCCATACGTGAAAATTATGGGAACGAGATGAGGTTGAGCCAGGCGTCTCAGGTCAAGTGTCGGGTAAGGTCCCCCTCCTATATATGCCCTCGGCTCTGCCGGCGTCCTGGACCGGCAAAGCCGGGCGGCCAACGGCCGCCCGTATTTTTTAAACAAAGGAAACCTATAAAAAAACCACTAAATACACTTGAAAAGATACTAGAACGATGGTATAATGAAAACTAAATTATGTTAGAACCAAGGCCGCTGGCGACCTTCCATGTGCAACATGACATTCCAAACCTTCCTTCCCGAATCGGTGGGAAACAAAAACCTATATCTAACCACTAACGTACATCCCACCTAACCCTACTTTCTAGTATGAAAGTATTTGGCCTCATGATTATTGAAATAAAGGAATTATGAGGTAAAAACGTAATACTGACTTTGGGCGGTACAATTAGGCCTCTGGCTAATTCCCTAAAGCATGGTATAAACCTATATAACTATATACTATGAAACAAGATTTTTCTAATGGATCCTGGTCTACGTGACAGTGAACACGAACAATATTCACTCTCGTTTTCCTTCGTGGGCGGGCGTTTCATCCGAGACAAAAATTATCCGAGACACCACAGATCCTCACAACAAAGAAAACGGGAAACTTAGACATGAACAAAATTAAAACATACTAAAATAATCATGGGAAATCCCTTATATGGTACATCATGTGAAACCCAGCCGTCACGGTCGTAACAACACGTACACGCACACGCACACGCACACGCACACGCACACGCACACACATTATTTCCCCATTTAGAATATAACAAAACCTTCTCAAGCACACGCACACACAATAACAGCGATACTCAAACCTGCTATAGCAATAATAACAAGCTTGATCAACGCTTACAATAGTTCCATCAGACAAACAATACATTTCAAGGTGTAACCACCAACAACAATAAAGTGAATGACCCTGTATACCCTGCATGCCTAGTGGCATTGACCTAGACTCTGTTCTTTTTAACGAGGAGAAAAATGCTGCCCCCTTGCTGCCTACTGACTGATATTTGATGCCAGGAGAAGGGAATACTACGCTTCTTCTAAATTTCAGTTGTATTTTATCATAATTAACCATATTGTCAGGTAAACATAGGCATCATTTTAAGCATGAGACCTTAAGATAGAATGGAATTTCTGCCGCGTTAAAAAAAATGACACTATAGTTATAGCCTACAGGGCCTCAGGTGTACTCGTGTGGCTCTGTCTCCCTATCTATATTCATCTATAGTCTATTTTATTTACTATGGTCACAATGCAGTCAGGAAGCCAAGCCCCGTGCCTCCCCTTCCATTCTACGGGGCAGCTGATTGGTGCATTCCTCATATAATCACTACCAATCACAATATCTTCACTACTTAACAGCGCGTGACCACTGGACAGAGCAATCTTCACTACAGAGGGTGACAAAATCAAAAATCCCTTTGTAGTGAAGATTGCTCTGTCCAGTGGTCACGCGCTGTGTGTGTGTTTGTGTGTGTGTGTGTGTGTGTGTGTGTGTGTGTGTGTGTGTGTGTGTGTGTGTGTGTGTGTGCGTGCGTGTGTGTGTGTGTGTGTGTGTGCGTGTGCGTGTGCGTGTGCGTGTGCGTGTGTGTGTGTGTGTGTAGGTTTTGTACATACCACTTATTGACATGATTTATATCAATATCTATAGACCACCAGCATGTCCGACGGGCAAATTCTCTGAGTCTTTAACAAGGATGAAATTATTGTTAGACAATTTACCCCCACCCATGCCTACAGTAGTGCTCTCTGGAGACCTAAATTTTCCATTACTTGACTGGAATTCGGAAACAATCTACGGCGGGGCAGCTGACATGCGTGTTCAGGCTGAAGCATTCCTACGCTTCACCCAAGACCTCTGTCTGACACAAATCATCAATACCCCCACAAGAGGCGACAATATACTCGACGTGGTATTGACCAACAATGATGATCTTTTCCATAATTTCACAGTTGACCCAACAAACCTCTCGGATCACAACATCGTAACCCTGACAACAACCACGACAGATAACAAACATCACCGTGACTTCAGCCCAGCACAGCACACGGCGGTGAAATTTAATCACTTGAATTTCTTCAGTGAGTCCATCTGCTGGGATAACCTTAAAAGAGACCTTAATCAAGTGGACTGGCAACTTGAAATGAGCAATTCTGACCCTGAGGTTCAGTACAACAAATTCCTCAGTAAATGCCATGAACTTTGTGAAAAACATGTACCCATAAGAAAAACAGCACCCAAGAAAAGTATACCAAGGGATCGCAAGGTACTTATGCGTAAGCGTAAGAAGCTTCGAAAGAAGTTGAGGCAAAGTGACAATGCAATGACAAGACATCGACTAGAAAGAAGACAACATCAACACTTTAGATGAAAAACTTAAACTATCCGTTGAAGCTGAGACAGCTCGGAGAGATGCACAGGCTGTAGCATGTATTAAAACTAATCCTAAGTATTAATACAAATATGCTGCATCACAGTCAAAACTAAGAGTCGGTGCTGATCCCCTGAAATACTCAAGCGGTCGAACCATCAACGAACCCCAGGGGATCGCCGAGGAACTATCACGGCATTATGAAGGAGTCTTCAGTACCCCACGGCAAGATAAAATAATACACTTACCCAAAGATTTCTTTGAAATCGCAGATCCTACATTAAGCATAACAGACATTAATTTTTCTACATTGGACATACAAGAAGCAATTAAGGACATCAACACCAACGCAGCAGCTGGCCCAGATCAATTCCCAGCGAAGTTTCTCAAAAATTGCGCCACAGAGTTAAGCATCCCCCTGTATTTTTTGTACAGAAACTCCCTTGATCGAGGAGTCATAGCGCAAGAATTGAAATGTGCTAGAATTACACCTATTTACAAAGGGGAATTGAGAGCTGAAGCAAATAACTATAGACCTTTTGCCTTAACCTCACACATCATAAAAACTCTAAGAGAAATTAATATTGAAAGAAATAGCCTCGTATCTTGAGGATAATGACAAAATGAACCAAGATCAGCATGGCTTCCATTCCAGCCGATCATGCCTTACACAATTACTCGCCCATCATGAAAACATTCTCAGAGCACTTGAACACAATAAAGATGTTGACGTGATCTACCTAGAATTCGCAAAGGCATTCGATAAAGTGGACCACGGCATATTGCTGCATAAAATACGAAGCCTGGGTATATCGGGAAAACTCGGAGTGTGGTTGCATTCTTTCCTCACCCACCGAGAACAATTTGTAGCAGTTGATGGTGCAGTGTCCCAGATGTCTGGAGTCACTAGTGGAGTACCACAGGGGTCAGTTCTAGGCCCCCTACTCTTCCTCATACACATCTCCGATATAAACAAACATGTTCAACACTCGTCTGTCGCCTCCTTCGCAGATGACACCCGTGTGTTAAAGGAAGTGTCCTTACAAGCCGACGCCGACTTACTCCAAACTGACCTTGCAGCGCTTTACTTGTGGGCAGAACAGAACAATATGTCCTTTAATAACAATACATTTGAACCCTTGAGTTACAACACTGACCGAAGAACTAACAATGGGTACACTTACACAGCACATGACGGATCTCACATTAACAACAAGGAACATATAAGAGACCTCGGTGTTACCCTCAGCTGTGATTGCAGCTTTACTAATCACATAGTCAATGTGACAAAGAAAGCACGAAGTCAGGTTGGCTGGATTCTGCGCACCTTTCGGACTCGTGACACACTGCCCATGCTGATGCTCTACAAGTCACTCGTCGTGCCCTTGTTAGAGTATTGCTGTCAGTTGTGAAGCCCCTGGAAGGTCGGAGAAAAACAGTCGCTCGAAGCTGTGCAGCGGTCATTTACCAGTAAAATCTCTGCTGTTCGAGACTTAGAAAACTGGGACAGGTTAGAAAAACTTAACCTGTTTTCACTGGAGAGACGCAGAGAAAGGTATGCCATTTTATATATCTATAAAATATCAATTGGCAGTACAATCAATAACCTTGACATACGTTTTAACATTCATCAACAACTGGGCCGACTCTGCCACATTGAGAGGACACATCCCAGAGCAGCCACCAGAGTCAAGACCTTGAAAGAGAACGCCTTTGCCACCAGAGGGCCTCGCCTATTCAATGCCTTACCAAGACATCTGCGTGACTCAAACCAACAATGTCTGGAGAGTTTAAAAAATAAATTGGATATATTTCTGCGGCCAATACCCGATCAACCCAAGCTGCCCCATTACCAACTCGGCTCCGCCAGCAACAGCATTGTAGACCAGCTGGCGCAGAGACGGGCAGACGGAATGTACTAGTGGCGGCGCATCAGCGTGGCCACGGGCACCAAATGTGTTGTGCCTAAAACTACGCTCCACAGGCTCCACAGGTGTGTGTGTGTGTGTGTGTGTGTGTGTGTGTGTGTGTGTGTGTGTGTGTTATTCACCCATGGTCTTGTCCACGTGAGCCAAATCACGATCGCCAGTTTCAACCTCCCGGTGCGAGCTTGGAGCTCATTATTACCGATCTTTGGGTAATGCTGGGACTCAGTCACTTCACACACCACACACAAACACCTATCCCCTTGCTCAATGGGGACAGTAACCGCCCGAATTTGTCAGTGAAAAATCCCCGGGAGCAGTGACAGTGACATGTGTGTGTGTGTGTGTGTGTGTGTGTGTGTGTGTGTGTGTGTGTGTGTGTGTGTGTGTGTGTGTGTGTTTGTGTTTACCATAACTGTTTTTGATTCATTATATATATTTTTTTATTGAGAAGAGTCAAGTTTCAGATGCAACGTCGCTAAAACTTTTCATACTTTTTATTCACGCATAATTCAAGCGCAAGATTTCTTCTTGAACTTGCTCCAAGACGCAATGACTGGAGGTGAAAAAGTATTTTGTCTAATTTTATATTTTCTTTTACCATTAAAACTTCTCGAAATTGAATCTAGATCTTCTGCCAATTGTAATCTTATAGATTTACACATTTATATACATTACTATCACGTCTTCTTTGTTTCCTCTTACTTTAAACGAGGATAGATTCATTCATTAAACTTTGTCGCATTTTTTCCATAATTCAGGTTTATTCATAACTTGGCACCATTTCTCCAGTGGCATATTTTTGCCTTAGTATAGAGTTATAGAGTTGTGTTTCCTCATTCGCGGACCCCAAACATCGGCGGCCCATCTAAACACCTTAGGAATGACTACGGAATGTTTTTTTCTTCATAACTTGGCACCATTTTTCCAGTTGCACATTTTTTCCTTACGATACAGTTGTGTTTCCATATTCGCAATTTTTCTAACTCCATGATTCACAGTTGTGTTTCCTCATTCGCGGACATTCCAAACATCGGCGGCCGATCTAAACACCTTATGAATGACTCTACTGAATGTTTTATTGTCTCGTCTGTGTATTGTGTGTTCTAAAATCTTTATATTGTTTCGTACTTTGTCGTTTGTAATGTTATTCTTCCCGTCATCGACTGTACTGCCATTCATCACTCACTCTCATTGCTATTCCTGCACTTAAAGAGGAGATTGAGTTCGTTCGTATGAGTGTGATCATAAAACCTCATTTCTGCACATATTTCTGATTCTATTTCATCCATTACAAGCTGGATAGGTTCCCTTCCTATGCCTCAGTGCCTCAGTCATGGCTATTTCTGCAATTAAAAAAAGATATTACGGTTTGTTCGTCTCCGAGTGTCATCTTCTCACACCTCATTTCTAAGCATATTTCTTATTCTAATTACATGTATTTACTGTATTACAAGCCGACTATGTTCCCTTCATACACTATTAAGGGCTGACAGCTAACGGGCTTTTTTTTAATGTTATGGTCATTTTTGTTTCTTTTTTTCCCTGGGTCAGTTTCTCTTTTTTTTTTTCTTTTTTTTTTGCTCAGTCATTTTTTTTTTTTTTTTTTTTTTTGCTCCTGGTCAGTTACTTTTTTTTTTGCCCTTGGTCAGTTTCTTCTGTCTTTTTTGCCCTTGGTCAGTTTCTTCTGTCTTTTTTGCCCTTGGTCAGTTTCTTCTGTCTTTTTTGCCCTTGGTCAGTTTCTTCTGTCTTTTTTGCCCTTGGTCAGTTTCTTCTGTCTTTTTTGCCCTTGGTCAGTTTCTTCTGTCTTTTTTGCCCTTGGTCAGTTTCTTCTGTCTTTTTTGCCCTTGGTCAGTTTCTTCTGTCTTTTTTGCCCTTGGTCAGTTTCTTCTGTCTTTTTGCTCTGGTCAGTTTCTTCTGTCTTTTTTGCCCTTGGTCAGTTTCTTCTGTCTTTTTTGCCCTTGGTCAGTTTCTTCTGTCTTTTTTGCCCTTGGTCAGTTTCTTCTGTCTTTTTTGCCCTTGGTCAGTTTCTTCTGTCTTTTTTGCCCTTGGTCAGTTTCTTCTGTCTTTTTTGCTCTTGGTCAGTCGCTTATGATATAAACAAAAAAAAATCCCTAAGTACCTTGTGTGTCGTCAAATTAATCTGATCCATAACTTTGAACTTTCACACCTCAAACCTTCTTTACGCTTATGATTTAAACCTTCACAATTTTTTCTTTCTTATATCATGATTTAAATTTGTCGTTCTTAATTTCTTCCTAATGGTTTTTACCTCCGCCAACGAAGTTGGTGAGGTTATGTTTTCACGCCGATCTGTCTGTCTGTCTGTCTGTCTGTCTGTCTGTTAGTGTACAGGATTTCTCGAAAAGTTACGAATAGATTTGGACCAAACTCGGTATACCAAGTCTATTTGGTATAAGGAAGGACTGATTTAATTTTGGATGAAATATATTGACAAGTGTTGCCATGGCAACCAGTTGATGAAATATTCGGCCGGAGGTATGCGCTCATACTGAGTGTATATATATATATATATATATATATATATATATATATATATATATATATATATATTTTATTTTTATTTTTTTATTTGTTTATTTATTTTTATTTTTTATTTTTTATATATTTATACTTTTTTTACTTTTTTATATTCGGGCGGAGGTATGCGCTCTACTGAGTGCCCCCCCCCCCTAGTTTTTAATGTTTTTATGCTCCATTGCTCTGCTTCAATGCCTCGTGTCTCGTCAATCTATTCCACAACAATGCCTTTCTCCCACCTTTAACCTTCTTACAGTTCCAACTCAAACCTTTAAAGTTGTATTTATAGTTCACCTTCTCTTCTCTATAGCCTTTGTGTTGTTATGAAGTATTGTGTTGTGCATCATAACAGAGACTAGCCCTTCACCACAATACATGCCCTCGGAAAAAAAGCTCTCAGTTTCTGGGTATCTATGAAATATGACCCCTTTTTAAGTCCTATACTAAGATCATTGTTATTTTGAATGATTTGTGTGTTCTATTCCTTGTGCTGTCTTGTCAACACCAAATGAAGTACGGAAATTACCCTAAATTCTTATGTTTTCTTTACGAGGCTGGTGAACGAAATATTATAAAACTAAATCTAGTTAATTATCAGTCCAATTATCTTCTGCTCGAGTAACTAAGACTTCTAAGTAAATGAATAATGTTAAATAATAAGGTTGGGATTATTCTTTGTATCTGTCAGTGGTGTTAAATGTTATATCCTTATTATTATAACGCTTCTCTAATACGAATGTTTGTTTGTATACTGTTAATATTATCATTTTCCTCTCTGTGCGTGGTGTTCATTTCTAGTGTGTGTGTGTGTGCCTGCGTGTGTGTGCTTGTGTACCTGTGCGTGTCTGTGCTTGTGTGTGTGTGTGCGTGTGTGTGCGTGCGGCAACAGTGTCTCCTTGCAGGGAAGGTGTCGCCCCAGCGCCGCCTGACCCCGCCACGCCGAGGGCGGCGGCGGCGCGGAACCACGTCGCCCACACAGATCCCATCCACGGCCCGCTGCTCTCCGCCAGGTGGGTCCCGGCACACACCACCACCGCTACTCCCAAATATAGAACGTTTCGGCCACGGACGTTTGTGCCATGAAACTCCAAACATTTTTGGCCACGTTTGGACGTTTTGGCCACGGGGACTACCTTAGTTGGACGTTTGGGCCACGGGGACTACCTTAGTTGGACGTTTGGGCCACGGGGACTACCTTAGTTGGACGTTTTGGCCACGGGGACTACCTTAGTTTTACGTTTTGGACACGGGGACTACCTTAGTTGGACGTTTTGGCCACGGGGACTACCTCATTTGGACGTTTGGGCCACGGGGACTACCTTAGTTGGACGTTTTGGCCACGGGGACTACCTTAGTTGGACGTTTGGGCCACGGGGACTACCTTAGTTGGACGTTTGGGCCACGGGGACTACCTTAGTTGGACGTTTGGGCCACGGGGACTACCTTAGTTGGACGTTTGGGCCACGGGGACTACCTTAGTTGGACGTTTGGGCCACGGGGACTACCTTAGTTGGACGTTTTGGCCAGGGGACTACCTAGTTGGACGTTTGGGCCACGGGATACCTTAGTTGGACGTTTGGGCCACGGGGACTACCTTAGTTGGACGTTTGGGCCACGAACCTTGTTGATTTATAATGTTCCCTTTGGCTTATTTCCTAGTTGTTGTTTGTTTTATGTCCATTGGTACATATATTTGTACTTATGCGCCTAACCAACCTAACCTAATATAATGCTACGAGGGTTGAAAAATGCTATCCCATTACTTAAAGAAATTTCTTGTTATTTTCATAGTTTGTATTTGCCCACATGTCCACCTTTGGCAAAACGTTCTAGTGTGTGTCCTGGCCCAACGTCCTGGTCGTACGTCCGTCACCGCTGACCCACATGCACCACCATCACAACTCCTTTCAATCTTATAATCACGAGGTTAAAACCTTTAAGTCTTCACATTTCAAGAATTGATATATTCTCCCGCTCTGATCACCGCTGGGTCTCGCTTCCCCAAACAATGCGCGAGACGGTCTTTTCTTTGTTTCCATTATCTGTGTTGCGAGTCGAGAGGATGACCCACAATCCTCTTACTCCTGCCTGCTTGTGTAGAGAGATGATTGCATGCACTTGTACCCCTTCTGTGTGTGTGTGTGTGTGTGTGTGTGTGTGTGTGTGTGTGTGTGTGTGTGTGTGTGTGTGTGTGTGGTCTATGTGATGTGTGTGTGTTAGTGTATGTGTGTGTGTGTAGTTGTGTATTTCTCTTTCAGCCAAAACGCAAACAGTTCGCCATAAAAACCACTTTATAACACAACACATACTAAAACACCTCACTATTACACACACACACACCACACACACACACACACACACCACCACACACCACACACACACACACACACACACACACCACACACACACACACACACACACACACACACACACACACACAACCACAACACACACACACACACAACACCACACACACACACACACACACACACACACACACACACACACACACACACACACACTTTTTCCTTATATTCTCTTGATTATAAAAACCTACTATACGCAAACACACTCACAAAAATACACTATTTCTTTCATCTTTTCTTTCCTTTCATATTTTCTATTTAATTACTATTGTACACACCTTAACTAACTTTCTATAATTTCTGATTGGGCCAAAGCAAACCTTGTTTTGTTCAATGCCTCAAAAAATCAATTCACCTATCTGCTCGACTAAACCTACCAGATAACTATCCCCTTTTCTTCAATGACACTCAGCTGTCTCCTTCTACAATGAACATTCTTGGATTATCCTTCGTCTGCGTTCATTTTTTTCTCCCTTCCAGTTGTTTGCTTTGTACAGGGGCCTTATCCGTCCATGTATGGAGTATGTCTCACATGTTTGGGGAGGATCCATTCATACAGCTCTCCTAAACAGGGTTGAGTCAAAAGCTTTTCGTCTCATCAACTCCCCTCCTCTGACTGACTGTCTTCAATCTTTAAAACACCGCCGCAATGTTGCTTCTCTTGCTCTCTTCTACCGTTATTTTCATGCTCACTGCTCTTCTGAACTTGCTAACTGCATGCCTCCCCCCCTCCCGCGGCCTCGCTGCACAAGACTTTCTACTCATTCTCATCCCTATTTTGTCCATCTTCCTAATGCAAGAGTTAATCAGTATCTTTACTCTTTCATCCCTCTCACTGGTAAGCTCTGGAACTCTCTTCCTGTTTCTATTTTACCTCCTTCCTATGACTTAAATCTTTTCAAAAGAGGAGTGACAAGACACCTCCCGAATTAGATTGGCCCACCTCTCTTTCTTTATTCTCTTACTGTCTTCTTTATTGGGACTGCCAACTAAGCGGGCTTTGTGGTACTTTTTTTTCCTTGGCCAGTCTTTTGTGATGTAAAAAAAAAGTTTTTTTTTTCCTTCTCCTTTTATTCTCTTAAAATAAAAAAATAAAAATCACTTTTACTAAAACACACACACAAAATCACTATTGCTCACTTCTCACCGAACATTTTTCTCCCTCTCAAGTGTATTTTCTATTTATTGACTTTACTCTCTATTTACTGTTATTTTACTACTTTCCACACTTCACCTAACATATTTTTTATCCTTCTCTTATCATTTCAACAGCGGCAGCACGCGATTAAGGCGGCGAGAAGTGGTGGAGAGAGAAACAGTTCTTTGAGACCCGCTACCCAAAATCCTAACCTCGACGCCGCTGTTAACCTGGGATCAAACATACTCTCAGGCTCAAGATCGACACTGGGATCCAACATACTCTCAAGCTCAAGATCGGAGTCTGAGGCAACGCATGAGGTGATCCCGAGTTCGGAGACACCAAGGGAGGCTTACGATTTCTATACGTTGACAACCAGTGTGTAGATCAACGTTGCTCAATGCTTTGTACTGATGTCTATGTTGCTAATTGGCCCTAGGTATCGAGGTTGCTAATTGGCCCTAGGTATCGAGGTTGCTAATTGGCCCTAGGTATCGAGGTTGCTAATTGGCTCTAGGTATCGAGGCTGCTAATTGGCCCTAGGTATCGAGGTTGCTAATTGGCCCTAGGTATCGAGGTTGCTAATTGGCCCTAGGTATCGAGGCTGCTAATTGGCCCTAGGTATCGAGGCTATTAATTGGCCCTAGGTATCGAGGTTGCTAATTGGCCCTAGGTATCGAGGCTGCTAATTGGCCCTAAGTATCGAGGCTGCTAATTGGCCCTAAGTATCGTGGCTGCTAATTGGCCCTAGGTATCGAGGATGCTAATTGTCCCTAAGTATCGAGGTTGCTAATTGGCCCTAGGTATCGAGGCTGCTAATTGGCCCTAGGTATCGAGGTTGCTAATTGGCCCTAGGTATCGAGGTTGCTAATTGGCCCTAGGTATCGAGGCTGCTAATTGGCCCTAGGTATCGAGGTTGCTAATTAGCCCTAGGTATCGAGGCTGCTAATTGGCCCTAAGTATCGAGGCTGCTAATTGGCCCTAGGTATCGAGGCTGCTAATTGGCCCTAGGTATCGAGGTTGCTAATTGGCCCTAGGTATCGAGGCTGCTAATTGGCCCTAAGTATCGAGGTTTCTAATTGGCCCTAAGTATCGAGGTTGCTAATTTGCCCTAAGTATCGAGGTTGCTAATTTGCCCTAGGTATCGAGGTTGCTAATTGGCCCTAGGTATCGATGTTGCTAATTGGCCCTAGGTATCGAGGTTGCTAATTGGCCCTAGGTATCGATGTTGCTAATTGGCCCTAAGTATCGAGGTTGCTAATTGGCCTTAAGTATCGAGGTTGCTAATTGGCCCTAGGTATCGAGGTTGCTAATTGGCCCGAGGTATCGAGGCTGCTAATTGGCCCTAAGTATCGAGGCTGCTAATTGGCCCTTGGTATCGAGGTTGCTAATTGTCCCTAGGTATCGTGGCTGCTAATTGGCCCTAGGTATCGAGGTTGCTAATTGGCCCTAGGTATCGAGGTTGCTAATTGTCCCTAGGTATCGAGGCTGCTAATTGGCCTAGGTATCGAGGCTGCTAATTGGCCCTAGGTATCGAGGTTGCTAATTGGCCCTAAGTATCGAGGTTGCTAATTGGCCCTAGGTATCGAGGCTGCTAATTGGCCCTAAGTATCGAGGCTGCTAATTGGCCCTAGGTATCGAGGCTGCTAATTGGCCCTAGGTATCGAGGCTGCTAATTGGCCCTAAGAATCGAGGTTTCTAATTGGCCCTAAGTATCGAGGCTGCTAATTGGCCCTAAGTATCGAGTTTGCTAATTGGCCCTAAGTATCGAGGTTGCTAATTTGCCCTAGGTATCGAGGTTGCTAATTGGCCCTAGGTATCGAGGTTGCTAATTGGCCCTAGGTATCGAGGTTGCTAATTGGCCCTAGGTATCGATGCTGCTAATTGGCCCTAAGTATCGAGGTTGCTAATTGGCCCTAAGTATCGAGGTTGCTAATTGGCCCTAGGTATCGAGGTTGCTAATTGGCCCTAGGTATCGAGGCTGCTAATTGGCCCTAAGTATCGAGGCTGCTAATTGGCCCTAAGTATTGAGGTTGCTAATTGCCCCTAGGTATCGAGGCTGCTAACTGGCGCTAAGCATCAGTAATAGGTGTAGTTTTTAATAAGTGATTTGCACAGATATTTAGCATGTGGATCCCCTTATAGACTAGTCACCTTCCTTTCCTTATTCGTAGTGTAAAGCATCAAGGGATCAAAAGTGAGTCAAGTACATACATACATACATACATACATACATACATACATACATACATACATACTGTTACGACCACTTCATGTTCCTAACTACCTTTCTTCTTTTTTGTGCTTCTCGTTGTCCCCCTAGTTTCACGTCAATTCACTTTCACTTCTGGTGGTTCAGTATAGCTTCACTGTTTCGTTTATTGTTTCGTTTTTGTTCCGTACTACAGTTCCAGAGTTTTCCTCAGCCTAAAGAGGCGTTAGGTAGTCAGTGTGTCCTGACCTTCATACCCTACCAGTGGTATTACCTGTGTGTGTGTGTGTGTGTGGATTTAGCAGCCATCTTTTCCACTATTTATTTGTGAGTATTGCCGTGTTGGATTGTGTGTACCCATCTTTTGTTTGTGTTTCTGTGTTTGTGTTTCAGTGTTTGCGTTTCAGTGTTTCAGTGTTTGTGTTTCAGTGTTTGTGTTTCAGTGTTTGTGTTTCAGTGTTTGTGTTTCAGTGTTTGTGTTTCAGTGTTTGTGTTTCAGTGTTTGTGTTTCAGTGTTTGTGTTTCAGTGTTTGTGTTTCAGTGTGGGTGTTTGTTTCAGTGTGTGTTTGTTTCAGTGTGTGTTTGTTTCAGTGTTTGTGTTTCGTGTTTTGTGTTTCAGTGTTTTGTGTTTCAGTGTGTTTGTGTTTCAGTGTGTGTTTGTGTTTCAGTGTGTTTTGTTTCATGTGTTTTGTTTCAGTGTTTGTGTTTCAGTGTTTGTGTTTTCTGTGTTTGTGTTTTTTCTGTGTTTGTGTTTCGTGTTTGTGTTTCTGTGTTTGTGTTTCGTGTTTGTGTTTCGTGTTTGTGTTTCGTGTTTGTGTTTCTGTGTTTGTGTTTTCAGTGTTTGTGTTTCTGTGTTTGTGTTTCTGTGTTTGTGTTTCTGTGTTTGTGTTTCTGTTTTGTGTTTCGTGTTGTGTGTTTCTGTGTTTGTGTTTTCTGTGTTTTGTGTTTCTGTGTTTGTGTTTGTGTTTTGTGTTTCTGTGTTTTCTGTGTTTGTGTTTCTGGTTTGTGTTTCTGTGTTTGTGTTTCTGTGTTTGTTTCTGTGTTTGTGTTTCTGTGTTTGTGTTTCTGTTTGTGTTTCTGTGTTTCTGTGTTTCTGTGTGTGTTTCTGTGTTTGTGTTTCTGTGTTTGTGTTTCTGTGTTTGTGTTTCTGTGTTTGTGTTTCGTGTTTGTGTTTTTTTGTGTTGTGTTTCTGTGTTGTGTTTCTGTGTTTGTGTTTTCTGTGTTGTGTGTTTGTTTAGTGTGGTTTGGTTTCAGTGTGTTTGTGTTTTAGTGTGGGGGTTTGTTTCAGTGTGTGTGTTTGTTTCAGTGTGTGTGTTTGTTTCAGTGTGTGTTTGTTTCAGTGTTTGTTTCAGTGTTTGTGTTTCAGTGTTTGTGTTTCAGTGTTTGTGTTTCAGTGTTTGTGTTTCAGTGTTTGTGTTTCAGTGTTTGTGTTTCAGTGTTTTGTGTTTCTGTGTTTCTGTGTTTCTGTGTTTCTGTGTTTCTGTGTTTCTGTGTTTCTGTGTTTCTGTGTTTCTGTGTTTCTGTGTTTCTGTGTTTCTGTGTTTGTGTTTCTGTGTTTCTGTGTTTCTGTGTTTCTGTGTTTTGTGTTTCTGTGTTTCTGTGTTTCAGTGTTGTGTTTGTTTTCAGTGTTTGTGTTTGTTTAGTGTGGGTTTCTGTGTTTGTTTCAGTGTTGTGTTTGTGTGGGTTTCAGTGGTGTTTGTGTTTTAGTGTGTTTTGTGTTTGTGTTTCTGTGTTTGTGTTTCTGTGTTTTGTGTTTCTGTGTTTGTGTTTCTGTGTTTGTGTTTCTGTGTTTTGTGTTTCTGTGTTTGTGTTTCTGTGTTTGTGTTTCTGTGTTTGTGTTTCTGTGTTTGTGTTTCTGTGTTTGTGTTTCTGTGTTTGTGTTTCTGTGTTTGTGTTTCTGTGTTTGTGTTTTAGTGTGGGGGTTTCTGTGTTTGTGTTTCTGTGTTTGTGTTTTAGTGTGGGGGTTTCTGTGTTTGTGTTTTAGTGTAGGGGTTTCTGTGTTTGTGTTTCTGTGTTTGTGTTTTAGTGTGGGGGTTTCTGTGTTTGTGTTTTAGTGTGGGGGTTTGTTTCAGTGTGGGGGTTTGTTTCAGTGGGGGTTTGTTTCAGTGTGTTTGTGTTTCAGTGTTTGTGTTTCAGTGTTTGTGTTTCAGTGTTGTTTCAGTGTTTGTGTTTCAGTGGTGTTTCTGTGTTTGTGTGTGTTTCTGTGTTTCTGTGTTTCTGTGTTTCTGTGTTTCTGTGTTTCTGTGTTTCTGTGTTTGTGTTTTCTGTGTTTTGTGTTTCTGTGTTGTGTTTCTGTGTTTTAGTGTGTGTCTGTGTTTTAGTGTGTGTTTGTTTCAGTGTGTGTGTTTGTTTCAGTGTGTGTGTTTGTTTCAGTGTGTGTGTTTGTTTCAGTGTGTGTGTGTTTCAGTGTGTGTTTCAGTGTGGTGTTTCAGTGTTTTTTTCAGTGTGTGTTTCAGTTGTGGATTTCAGTGTGTTTAGTTTCGATGTGCTTTCCCCTTTCAGAGTGGTTTTGTGCTGGGGTTTCTGTGTTTGTGCTTTAGTGTAGGGGTTTCCTCGTGTCTCTGTGTTTCTGTGTTTGGTTTTCTGGTTCTGTGTTTCTGTGTTTCGTGTTTCTCTGTGTTTGTGTGTTTCTGTTTTGTGTTTCTGGCTTTGTGTTTCTGTGTTCTTGATTTCTGTGTTTGGTGTTTAGTGTGTGGGTTTCTGCTGTTCTGTTTTCCATGTGTTTGTTTTTTAGTGTGGGTTTCGTGTTTCGTGTTTTAGTTGGGGTTTCTGTGTTTGGTTTCTTGTTTGTGTTTTAGTGTTAGGGGGTTCTGTTTGTGTTTTAGTGTAGGGGTTTCTTGTTGTGTCTTTTATGTGTTTTGTTAGTGTGGGGTTTCGTGTTTGTGTTTTAGTGTGGTTTCTGTTTTGTGTTTAGTGTAGGGTTTCTGTGTTTGTTTCTCGTTTTGTTTTTAGTGTGGGGTTTCTGTGTTGTGTTTTATGTGGTTTGTTTCATGTGGGTTTTTTCAGTGGTTTTTTCAATTGTTTTGTGTTTCAGTGTTTGTTTTCAGTTTTGTGTTTCATGTGTGTTTCTGGTTTGTGTGTTTCTGTGTTTCTGTGTTTCTGTGTTTCTGTGTTTCTGTGTTTCTGTGTTTCTGTGTTTCTGTGTTTGTTTCTGTTTTTAGTGTTTCTGTGGTTTAGTGTTTCTGTGTTTTTTAGTGTTCTTTGTTTCAGTGTGTGTTTTTTTCATGTTGTGTTCTGTTTCGTGTTGTTTTCTGTGTTTTTTCTTTTTGTGTTTACTTTCTGTTTTTGTTTCTTTTTGGTTTCTGTGTTTGTTTGTGTTTCTGTGTTTGTGTTTCCATGTGTTGTGTTCTGTTCTTTTGTTTCTGTGTTTGTGTTTCTGTGTTTGTGTTTCTGTGTTTGTGTTTCTGTGTTTGTGTTTCTGTGTTTGTGTTTCTATGTTTGTGTTTTAGTGTGGGGGTTTCTGTGTTTGTGTTTTAGTGTGGGTGTTTGTTTCAGTGTGTGTGTTTGTTTCAGTGTGTGTGTTTGTTTCAGTGTGTGTGTTTGTTTCAGTGTGTGTGTTTGTTTCAGTGTGTTTGTTTCAGTGTGTTTGTTTCAGTGTGTTTGTTTCAGTGTTTGTGTTTCAGTGTTTGTGTTTCAGTGTTTGTGTTTCAGTGTTTGTGTTTCTGTGTTTGTGTTTCTGTGTTTGTGTTTCTGTGTTTGTGTTTCTGTGTTTGTGTTCTTTTGTTTGTGGTTTCTCTGTGTTTGTGTTTCTGTGTTTGTGTTCTGTGTTTGTGTTTCTGTGTTTGTGTTTCTGTGTTTGTGTTTCTGTGTTTGTGTTTCTGTGTTTGTGTTTCTGTGTTTGTGTTTTAGTGTGGGGGTTTCTGTGTTTGTGTTTTAGTGTGGGGGTTTCTGTGTTTGTGTTTTAGTGTGGGGGTATGTTTCAGTGTGGGGGTTTGTTTCAGTGTGGGGGTTTGTTTCAGTGGGGGTTTGTTTCAGTGTGTGTGTTTCAGTGTGTGTGTGTTTCAGTGTGTGTTTTAGTGTTTGTGTTTTAGTGTTGTTTGTGTTTCTGTGTTTGTGTTTCTGTGTTTGTGTTTCAGTGTGTGTTTCTGTGTTTGTGTTTCTGTGTTTGTGTTTTAGTGTGTGTTTGTTTCAGTGTGTGTGTTTGTTTCAGTGTGTGTGTTTGTTTCAGTGTGTGTTTGTTTCAGTGTGTGTGTTTGTTTCAGTGTGTGTGTGTGTTTCAGTGTGTTTCAGTGTGGGTGTTTCAGTGTTACATCGCGCATACGCGCTAATTATACATAGGGAACTATACTCGCCGCACGTTAAGTTGGCGAAAATGTTGCCCCTTCACTCCCCCCTTCCGAACGCACGGGATTGGCTGAGGTGTTGGGTGTTGGAACTTGGAGTAAGGCATTCTCACCCAACACCCAACACCTCAGCCAATCCCGTGCGTTCGGAAGGGGGGAATGAAGGGGCCACATTCTCGCCATCTTAACGTGCGGCGATATACATACGTGTGCATCGCCCGTGTAACGTATTTGTGTACACGGCTATTTGTTCTCCCCCCCGACACCCAGATGAATTTTTGATGAATACGGTGATGGGGTCTGCACTTCCACTTATTTCCATTTCTTCTCCCATTCCTCATCCCACACCTATGTTCCCGTTCCCTCTTTAACCCCTTCACGCCCAGATCTTTCCTTGGCTATATAAAATTGTTTGTTGTCGAGCCATAAAATTACGAAAAGTAACTGAATATACCAAACTAGTTAGTCGACAAGGTAAATAGAAAAGGGCATAGCTATAAAATATTGCTTATAGTCACTAAAAATCGTCTAATGGTACCCAAATTACAATGGAAATTACGTTCTGGGCCTCAAGGGGTTAACTTATCTTTTTATCTCCCCATTCCTACCTAAACCTTCCCTTATTTCACACTTATTTCCTTTCTTCCATGTCCCCATTTCTTCTTCCCATTTATCCCCATACCTTCCCTATGCCACATCCCATACGTATTTCCCCCTCCTTCTCCCTCCTTCCCTTCTCCCACTTCCCCCCACAGTCTTAGCCATACTGTTCTTTCCTCGTCTCAACATATATTTCCTATTTCCATTCCCCATTTCTCCTTCCCATTTAGCCTCATAAGTTCCCCATTCCTCATCACACACAAATTTTCCCTTTTCTCTTCTTCCATTTCCCAATATCCCATTTCCCATTCCTACCTATACCCTCCCTTGCCTCGTCGCAGCATATATTTCCCCCCTTTCCCTTCTTCCATTTCCCAATTTCCCATTTCTCCCATTCCTCATCCTACACATATTTCTCCCTTTCTCTTTCTACCATTTCCCTATTCCCTTCCCCAACCTTATTGCACATATATTACCCTCATTCCCTCTATCCATTTCCCAATTCCCCATTTTGCCTTCCCCTCTCCCCCCCTTCCTCCCTATCCTCATCCCATACATATGCTTCCCCATTTCCCACTTATCCATTCCCTTTCCTCTCCTTCCCATTCATCCCCATACCTTCCCTACTCCTCATCACACACATATTGCCCCCTTTTCCCTCTCTCTTTCCCTTTCTTACCCTACAGTCACACATAGCCTTCAAAATATTGCCACAAATCTGGTCTGTTCTCCATATTTCCCTATCAAAATTTCCCTTCCTCATTCCTACCACCTAAAGAATACATCATTTTTTTTACCTCCTTCCTAGATTCCTCTCCCATTTCTCTCTCTACTCCCCCATTCCATCATATTTCCTCTGCCCTCCCTATCCTCCCACTCCTATCTACCCATTCCCCATTGAGACTTCCATTCCTCATTCCAACAATCTTTAAACTCTCATTTTTCCATTAAACTCTTCCTTTTAAATCATTCCTCCTCTCTCCTTTCTCTCCCTACTCTCCCATTCTCTTATAGTTATACATTCACACATCGTCTCTTCCTCCTATCTTTTTCCCCTATTTCTCTGATCAAAAAACCCATTCCTGATTCCCGTCTATAAAATCTCTCCTTTTCTCCATTATCTCTTTCCTTTAAAATTTCAATCCTTCATCTTCTCCCATTTCCTTTCCCTATAGCCTCCCCTTCCTCCCTCCCTCTCCTCTCCCATCTCCCCTTCCTTGCAGCACAGTTTATGCCTAGGGTTCCTTCTGTTGTCCCTCTAAGTACTGTTAAGAATACTGTGTTCATGAATACTGTATAGGCTGTAATGGAAAGGCCGGTCTCCTGCTGCCAGTGGCGTCACCGCGGGGGGGCTAAGGGGGACTTAGCCCCCCCAAGTCAAGGACTCAGCCCCCCCAAAATTGCTGCTAGTAGCCTGCTACCCAAAAACAATAAAAAAAAATATTTAGACGTTAGGAACACAGGACGGGAGGCATGTTAACACAGTGGTAGGCAGGTAAAGGCAGTGGGAGCCAGGGTAAGACAGTGGGAGGCAGGGTAACACAGGACGGGAGGCAGGTTAACACAGTGGTAGGCAGGTAAAGGCAGTGGGTGCCAGGGTAAGACAGTGGGAGGCAGGGTAACACAGGACGGGAGGCGGGTTAACACAGTGGTAGGCAGGTTAAGGCAGTGGGTGCCAGGGTAAGGCAGTGGGAGGCAGGGTAACACAGGACGGGAGGCAGGTTAACACAGTGGGAGGCAAGTTAAGGCAGTGGGTGGCAGGGTAACACAGGACGGGAGGCAGGTTAAGGCAGTGGGAGCCAGGGTAAGGCAGTGGGTGGCAGGGTAACGCAGGACGGGAGGCAGGTTAACACAGTGGTATGCAGGTTAAGGCAGTGGGTGCCAGGGTAAGGCAGTGGGAGGCAGGTTAAATCGGGTTTTAGTTACTTTACCATGATCATGTATTTTATTCTGTTTAACTACAGTATCCCATGTATCTGTTTTTGTGCAATAAGGGAAATACCTTGAATATATTGTAAGTTTATATTTATATATTTTTTTCATTATCAAGATAAAATCTTACTGAGAAACAAACCAAAAACATACATTGTGCAATTCCTTTGTTTGTTAGTGGAGAGAGAAAAATGGCAATTTTATTATTTTGTATAAACAGAATCAAATTTTTCTTCAAATTATCAAATTTAGTTAATATGGTATGATGCATGGTATAACTCTATTAATTTATGTGTCATGTAATTAAAGCTTAATTCCACTTTCTTCTCTTTTTTGGGCCTCAAAATTACTCTGAAACTGATTAATTTTCAAAATTACCCCCCGACCCCCCAGCTAGATAGGCTCGCTGCGCTCGCCCATCAACACCCCGGGGCTAAAGCCCCCCCAAATTTTTTTTCCTGGTGACGCCACTGCCTGCTGCACATCTATAATAATATAAGCGAAAGTGTGTGTGTGTGTGTGTGTGGTATAGGTTCCGCCCCCCGTGGCGCAAACACCTCATATGGCACATTTCTGGAATCAGGTTGACCAGGGGAAGGTCATAAGCCCACTTATGAGATAATCCGATCACTTTTTTTTTTTTTTTTTTTTTTTTAGCAGCCTATTAGCGAGAATTGTGAAAACAAAAGTAGGTTGCGAGAATTAGAGAGAACTGCAACTCGAGAAATGCCAGTGGTCGCTGGCAGTTTTAACTCACAAAGGTTGGTCTACTGTGTTTTGGCTCCGCGACTAATATTTTTCATAAATTAATTTCGCGATAAATATTGATGCACCGCATCTGAATACCAAAAAATATAGTTCTTCTGTTGTTCTACTAATTATATGGATGACATGCATTACGATGGAACATTCTATAATAGCAATTTAATGCAAATTACTCGCCTCGAGTAGCAAAGCTTAATAGATTTTTTACATGTATATTGTGGCATGTAAAATTTGGGCGATGCTCACACTGTTTTCTAAGACAGTACTGCTGCGTCTGGCAAACTCTTGTCAAAATACAATAAGCAATGCCTTGGAAAAACGAAGAATAAAGAATGCCGAAATCGGCTTGTTGCTGCGACAATGTAGGTTATAATTGTGGAGGCGACGTGCCGCGGCGGGGAGTGGTGGGCGGGGAGATTGTGGCGGGGAGATTGAATCAAAACATTGCCACTTCACGCGTCGACTCATTGCACTTCTAGGCTTTCTATCTGATTGATACACAATAATAACAGGAAAATATGACTGCCTAGGTATAGATAACTTCTAAACATTCGTTATTGACTATATAATATCATAGAGTAGCATTTACCTCGCCTCCTCAACTATAACCTACTTGGTTATTTGGTTATATACAATGTTTTACAGAATCAGGCTTCTATACAATATACATATAGAAGAAAATCGTTCTTAATATTATACTTGTGTGTTTTAAGTACAGTGGAATAAGCCCATATTTTTCTTTCAAGTTGCCCAACTTTTCACCAAATTGTGAGTTAAAACTACCAGCGACCACTGGCATTTCGGAGTTGCAGTTCTCTCTAATTGAGGAAGCCTTGATGTAGGGTGATGGGTAATGGGTGAGTGAATGGGTGGGGTGATGGGTAATGGGTGTGGGGTGATGGGTGAGTGAATGGGTGGGGGGTGATGGGTTGGGGGTGATGGGTGATGGGTGAGGGAATAGGTGGGGGTGATGGGTAATCTATAATAATATAAGCAAAAGTGTGTGTGTGTGTGTGTGTGTGTCTGGTATAGGTTCCGCCCCCCGTGGCGCAATCAACTCATATGGCACATTTTTGGAACCGGGTTGACCAGGGGAAGGTTTTAAGCCCAATTATGAGATGATCCGATTTTTTTTTTTTCTTTTTTTTAGCAGCCTATTAGCGATAATTGTGAAAAAAAAAGTGGGTTGCGAGAATTGAGGAAACCTTGATGTAGGGTGATGGGTAATGGGTGAGTGAATGGGTGGGGTGATGGGTGAGTGAATGGGTGGGGGGTGATGGGCTGGGGATGATGGGTGATGGGTGAGGGAATAGGTGGGGGGTGATGGGTAATGGGTGAGTGAATGGGTGGGGGGTGATGGGTAATGGGTGAGTGAATGGGTGGGGGGTGATGGGTAATGGGTGAGTGAATGGGTGGGGGTAATACATACATTTCTACATCCGTGATTTCAGGAAAGTTAGAAGGGGCTATCTGGAGAGTCCGTGTTTGGTGGGCCTTCGGCCCACCACTAATAGCCCTCCGCAGGAGCTAGCCAAAAAGTTCGCCCGGAGGGCGGCTTTGCGGCTAGTATCTTATAAAGGATTCCAACCTGCACACATTATTTATTTGTACCTAGTGACGTGGTGGTGGTGGTGGGGGTGGTGGGGGTGGTGGTGATGGTGGTGGTGATGGTGATGGTGGTGGTGGTGCGTGTGTAATGGTGGCGGTGGTGGTGGTGGTGATGGTGGTGGTGGTGGTGATGGTGGCGGTGATGGTGGTGGTGGTGGTGATGGTGGTGGTGATGGTGGCGGTGATGGTGGTGGTGGTGGTGATGGTGGCGGTGATGGTGGTGGTGATGGTGGCGGTGATGGTGATGATGGTGGTGGTGGTGCGTGTGTAATGGTGGTGGTGGTGGTGGTGGTGGTGCGTGTGTAATGGTGGTGGTGGTGGTGGTGATGGTGGTGGTGGTGGTGGTGCGTGTGTAATGGTGGTGGTGGTGGTGGGGGTGGTGTTAAGTGGTGGTGGTGGTGGTGGTGGTGGTGGTGGTGGTGTGTGTGTAATGGTGGTGGTGGTGGTAGTGTTGTTGTTGGTGGTGGTGGTGGTAGTAGTGTTGTTGTTGGTGGTGGTGGTGGTAGTGTTGTTGTTGGTGGTGGTGGTAGTGTTGGTGGTGGTGGTGGTGGTGGTGATGGTGGTGTGTGTGTAATGGTGGTGGTGGTGGTAGTGTTGTTATTGGTGGTGGTGGTGGTGCTGGTGGTGGTGGTGGAGACAGTGGGCTAAATGCATGAATGCTCGTCAAATCCCGGCAGGTGGAGATTCCCGACCGTCGTATCTCCACCGGTGGGATAGTCAAGAAATGCCCGGCCAGTGGAGATTTGGACAGTCGTACCAACACAAGCGAATCCAAGGCGGCATCAGTATTTTGACTGTTTTACACCTATCTAATTCCTTTTACTAGCCTAATTTATCATTTCTGCCATTAAAACAATAGCTTTGTTAGTGTTCGCCACTTATCTGAGGCGTTGATGTAGAAAAAATGGGCCTGAGTGATGCCTGCAAGTACATTTGAACCAGTTTTTTTTGCCAGTCGCCACAAAGCAATATGGCTGACCACCTCCACCCCCGCCGCTCTCCCTCGTCACCACTTATCACAGCAATATAAGGCCTCCTGCACCTAATTTTACTTTAATTATCACACGTGTGCATTCACAGTGTATGTATGTCACTCTCGATTATGTTGAAAACTCGCCTGTAATGGTTTGGGAAGAAATATGATGGAATAAGGGCAGAGGACATGACAAAAAAGTCAAGGCATGGACAACGCAACCAGTGGAGCAACGCAACCAGTGGAACGCAACGGGTGGAGTGTTTTCAAATTATTCTTGCTTGCCGAAACGCGATGCAACGGGTCGAGAAAATGTCTTGCATATGGCCCAGTGAGTGCAGTGACGGTAGAGTTATGAGTGTTTTTACGTTGTACGAGTTGGTTTTATTGTGTAGTAACTGTGAAAGTCTTAGAGAGCGAGAGAGAGAGAGAGGGAAGGGTGTTACGTTTT
>JACEEZ010026065.1:60000-65000 GCA_016584305.1 Chionoecetes opilio
AACAGTTCACAAGTACCATACATACAAACAGTTCACAAGTACCATACATACAAACAGTTCACAAGTACCATACATACAAACAGTTCACAAGTACCATACATACAAACAGTTCACAAGTACCATACATACAAACAGTTCACAAGTACCATACATACAAACAGTTCACAAGTACCATGCATACAAACAGTTCACAAGTACCATACATACAAACAGTTCACAAGTACCATACATACAAGCAGTCAATGTCCCCAATGCAAATCGTAACCTTAATCGTAAAGAATAAAATAGACATATGGAAGAAAAAAAGTTCTTATGAAACCACTCAAATTAGAATTAAAAATAAATAAGATGGATCAATGAAAATTAATCACTCAATTATCCTTTCTTTCTCTTTCTTTCTCTTTCATTCTCTTTCTTTTCCAACCAAAAAAAGAAATAATAGAATAGACAAATCGAAAAAAAAGCTCTTATAAAACCACTTGCATAAGAGTTCAAGAAAAAAAAAATGGATTAAGAGAAATGAATGGAATATGAAACTAATCCCATTTTGAGGGTAACTTAAGCTTCCTGCCCCCCACTATCCCCCCCTTTCTTACCCCCTGCTTCCCCTCCCTTGCCCTTCTGCCCCCCTACCCTCCTCCCTTACCCCCTCCCCCCTACCCTGCACCCCCCTTCTCCCCTCCATGGCTCAAAACCTGAGGTAAGCACGGAAATATTTAGATTTTTACCTGAAACTCTAGCTGAAAAAAGATAAATGGACATATACGTTCAGGAAAGATCAGACCTGAAGCCATTTTATATTTACTACAAGTAAAAAATAAATAGTAATTTCTATTTGATTTTTTTTTAAATAGAGAAAATAATCTATTGGTTGCAGTTCAGCGTCTATACGAGGAGGCATTTATATTCCAAATAGGTTTTTTTATTATTAGTTTCACATATGAATGTTCTTTACGATGCAGATTTGTGTACGAAAATATGCTATGACAGACAGACAGAGAAAGAGTGATAGAGACAGACAGATAGAGATACAGAGAGACAGAAAGAGAGACAGACAGATACAGACACACAGAAATATCGACAGAGACAGACAGACAGACAGACACAGACAGACAAAGAGACAGAAACACAGACAGACACTCTCTCTCTCTCTCGAATATTTACTGAACTGAGATCGTCGAGGAGAGTAATGGTTTAGCTCAGACTCGACATCGACAGGTCCCGAGGAGGAGGAAGAGGAAGAAGAGAAGGAGGAGGTAGAAGAAGAGGAGGAAGAGGAAGAGAAAGAGGAGGTGTTGCCATGGTTACCGCGGTTGAAGGGGAGAGAGGAGAGGGAGGGGAGAGGGGAGGGAGAATCAGTCCTCCCGCAGTGATCCTCTTTGCTCCGAACAGAATGAAGGAATATTTTATTATGTCATGATTTATATATACTTTTGGGGGTAGCTTAGAGAAACCATGTAGTGTGTGTGTGTGTGTGTGTTTCTGTGTGTGTGTGTGAGGGGGGGGTCTGTGTGTGTGTGTGTGTGTGAGGGGTGGTCTGTGTGTGTGTGTGTGTGTTTCTGTGTGTGTGTGTGAGGGGGGTCTGTGTGTGTGTGTGTGTGTGTGTGTGAGGGGTGGTCTGTGTGTGTGTGTGTGTAAGTGTGTGTGTGTGAGGGGTGGTCTGTGTGTGTGTGTGTGTGTGTGTGAGGGGGGTCTCTGTGTGTGTGAGTGTGAGGGGGGTCTGTGTGTGTGAGGGGGTTCTGTGTGTGTGTGTGTGTGTGTGTGTGTGTGTGTGTGAGGGGGTGGTCTGTGTGTGTGTGTGTGTAAGTGTGTGAGTGTGAGGGGGGTCTGTGTGTGTGTGTGTGTGTGTGTGTGAGGGGGGTCTCTGTGTGTGTGAGTGTGAGGGGGGTCTGTGTGTGTGTGAGGGGGGTCTGTGTGTGTGTGAGGGGGGTCTGTGTGTGTGTGAGGGGGGTCTGTGTGTGTGTGAGTGGAATAGGAAATAAATAATAAGATAATAAAAATATTACACTTTGATATTACACTTTTCCTCCTTTCCTATCCTTCACGCATCCAGCAAAAAAATAAAAAAGTTAGCCAGTTTTCCCTTGCAATGACAGATGATGAAAAGCGCGCGAAAAAAAGGTCCAAAGGGAAAAGGGAAAGGTGGATCTTATTAGTGATGGGTGAGTAAACGACACACACACATACACACACACACACGTACACATACACACACACGCACACACGCACACACGCACACACTTAAGCTTAAAGAAAACAGCAGCAACATTAAGTAACAAAAGGAGATGAAGAGAGGGAGGACTGAACCTCTTTTAGGCTTAAGGAAGTTAAAATAAGTCAGAGCAAACAATGGAAATATAATAATAACTAGGTAATAGACGTCCACACTAAAGATGTGGAACGTGTCCAAGCTCGCACAGGCTAAAGTCATCTTTTTAAATACCCTCACCTTAAAATACTGTCTGTCTACTAAAAGTAAAGTAACCAGTAAAATAATATTACTTAAGAAAAAATGCCACATGTTGATCTAGACGAGCGAAGCGAGCTTGGACACTTATTTATGCCGAATTCATTCTTTGGTACTAAATAGGTTGGTGAATCTGTCATATAGGCTTGTAAAATGTTTACTCCACGAATGGGGACAAGGAGGCTACAGGCGCAAAGGAAGAAATTTGGCACAGAAGGTTATATTTCGTCTCTAACTCATTTATGCAGGAACTATTCACTATCTGAGAAACAAATAAGAGTTAATGTATGTCTAATGTATTTTTATTTACAGATTATACGCGTAAAACTGCTTAGCTATATATATATATATATATAACTATATATATATATATAAAACTATATATATATATATATAAAACTATATATTTTAATATATTATAACTATTATATATATATATAAATATATATATATATATATAAATATCATATATATATATAAAACTATATATATATATTTAAACTATATATATATATATATATAACTTATATAATTTATAGATATATAATATATTATATATATATACATATTATATATATATATAATATATAGATTATATATATTTTATAGATATATATATATATATCTATAATAGGTTATATATATATATATATATATATATATATATGATATATATTTATTATATATATATAATATAGTTTATATATTATATATTAAAAGTTATATATATATTATATATAGTTTATATATATATATATATTAGTTTTATATATATATATATATAGTTTTTATATATATATATATATATAATATAGTTTTTTATATATATATTTTATAGTTTTATATATAATTAATATAGTTTTTTATATATATAATATTATATAGTTTTATATAATATTATATATATATTTATATATTTTATATATAGTTTTATATATATATATATATATAGTTTATATATATAATATAGTTATATATATATATATATATAGTTATTATATATATATTATATATAGTTATATATATATATAGTTTTATAGTATATATATATATAGTTTATATATATATATATATAGAGTTTATATATTAAAATAATATATATACGTTATATATATATATATATTATATATAGTTATATATTATATATAAAATTATATGTTTATATAATATATATTATATATATATAGTTATTTTTATTATATATATATATATGTATATATATATATATATATTATTAATATATATATTATATTATAGATATATATATATTAGTTATATATTATATATATAGTTATATATATTATATTATATATTAGTTTATTATATATAATATATTAGTTATATATATATATTATATGTATATTATATATATATATTTTAAGTATATATAGTTATATTTATATATAATAGTTAGTATATTATAGTTAGTTAATTATATATATAGTTATGTTATATATATATTATTTATTATATATATTATATTGTTATATATATATTAGTTATATATAATATAGTTATATTATATTATAGAATAGTTATAGTATATATATAGTTATAAATTATTAGTTTTATATTATATATATATTATATATATTATATATAGTTATATTATATATATAATTATATTATATATTTTAGAAATAATATATATGTTTTTATTATTAAATTATATTTTTATATGTTGTTTTAGATTATTATTATATATATAGTATTTTTTATATATATATGCTATATTTATATAGTATAATATCCAGTATACATATATCTTTATATATTAATATAATATATTATATATATATATATAAGTTATATATATATATATAGTTATATAGTTATATATAGTTATATATATTAATATATATTAGTTATAATATAATTATATATATAGTTATATAATATATAGTTATAGTTATATTATATATATTTAGTTTATATATATAAGTTATATTATATAAATATATAGTTATTAATATATATTAGTATATATATTATTTATATATATATAGATATAATATATAGTTATAATATATATATATTATATTATTATATATATAATTATATATATATTAATTATATTAATATATAGTTATATATATATAATATATATAGTATATATATATATATTATATATATATATATATTATAATATATATATATATATATATAATATATAGTTATATATATATATATATATATATATATATTTATATATTATATATTATATATATATATTTATTATATATATATAGTATATATATATATATGTTATATATATATATATATATATATATATATATATATATATATATATAAGTTATATATATATATAATTATTATTATATATATTATAGTATATTTATATATATATATATATTATATTATATATAATAATTATATATATATATATGTTATATATATATATTATATATATTATATATTATATAAGTTTAGTTATATATATTATAATAGTTATATATATATATTAATAGTTTTATTAATATATATATAGTTATATATATATATATATTAGTTT
>JACEEZ010026066.1:0-2500 GCA_016584305.1 Chionoecetes opilio
TTTTTAAACTAGAAAAATAAATTAAAACACAAGCAAACATATAAATAAATTTAAAGTTAAGCCGAGTGTTAGTTACAAGAATGAGGTGAGGAGGCGTAGTGGTAGCCAAGGCCATGGTTCCTTGAACACTAACTCCATTCTCCACCCTACAGCAGAGGAGGCGTAGTGGTAGCCAAGGCCATAGTCCCTTGAACACTAACTCCATCCTCCACCCTTCAGCAGAGTATAGCAACCGCTACTCTCAAGGTCACTGTTACTGAACTCAACTCATAGCCTCGTGCGCTATACTGCAGTAATTAAGCATCTTCTCTTTCACCCACGAGCAAAATCAACTTTCTTTGAAAGAGAACAGTGTTGCAGGAACCTACTGCGTAATGACGTCCAGTCACAACAGTGTGGTTTGGGATTATTTCGAGATTATCTCTAGTGACATTGCACAGTGTAAACTTGGCAATAATAATTATACATGCAAGATATTATCATGTAAGTATTCGTGTAAGAGTGGGTCCTCGTCCCGCAAACTGGCAACATAGAAAATTGAATGGAATTTAGTTAAGACATTCATTTTTTTATGTCTGAACTCTTACAATACATACAAAATATTTCAGTTACCTGTATGTTTATCAAAAATTGTGTATTAAATTAAATGTTATGTAATATTCGCAATTCGCATTCGCGAATATCAAAACCAAATATTCGCATTCGCATTCGTATTCGCGAATACGGAAAATAGACATTCGGTCCATCACTAATACATACATACATACATACATACACACACAGACGCACATGCACAACTTGATAACTCTAGCTTTCATGTGTATTTGCTTGTAACACAAACAAACACACACACACACACACACACACACACACACACACACACACACACACACACACACAGTCAGCAGCCGAGTTCGAACAAAGCACTTGTGAAATATTTACTTGCCGCTGAAAACGTAATGAATTCGGGTCGCTTTGTTGACAGGGATCAGCTGATTACAGGCGGAGGGCTCAATACACAGCCGCCCGTGATGCTGCGTGTGTGTGTGTGTGTGTGTGTGTGTGTGTGTGTGTGTGTGTGTGTGTGTGTGTGTGTGTGTGTGTGTGTGTGTGTGTGTGTGTGTGTGTGGTGTGTGGTTGTGTGTGTGTGTGTGTGTGTGTGTGTGTGTTGTGTGTGTGTGTGTGTGTGTGTGCGTGCGTGTGTGTGTGTGTGTGTGTGTGTGTGTGTGTGTTGCAGTGGCTTAACTCTACATGTCAAATCCCTGACACCTGAATACAAACTTAAATCCTACTCCTTTTTTTCTACTATTATCAACACCATGTGACATCCCATTATATCCCTGGAAAATCCTATACGAGGCAGATTAGTTGACATCCATGACCACCTGTAAAGTTTATTTCTACACCTGAGAACACCTGAATACTTTGTTAGGTCTTTTGTAGTACACCTGTAAACACCGTAAAGTACCCCTGTATAGAGTGTTGTGGATTGTAAGGGTAATCATGAGTACCTATTGATACCTACAACAGGTGATTCTGCACACCTGTCCACAACTGGGGCCTTACTGGTTGTATGCAGCAAGGAAAGTAACAAGGAAATAAAGTATCAGAAATAAGGTAACAATCTAACCTAACCCATTTCTTATCTCCGTTACATTATTTTTCTTTGACCTTTTCCTTGCGCTTCCCTGGCTGGCTTTCCTGAGGAACTAACAAGGAAACAAAGTATCGGAAATAAGGTAACAGAGCAGTAATCTAACCTAGCCCATTTTTTAGATTTTATATAGTTTTATCTTCGTTACATTTCTTTTTCCTTGATCCTTTCCTTGCGCTTCCCTGTGAGGCTTACCTGAGGCCTGGCTGGGGCTGCAGGGGGCGTCCGGCGGCGTCCACCCAGGCGAGGGAGGGCGCGGGGCTCCCTAGGGCGGCGCAGCGCAGGGTGGTGCCCGAGGTGTTGGTGAGGAAGGCCTGAGAGGGGGGCTCCAGCACCAGCACGGGGGCGCCGCGCCACCCGCCCCGCTCGCCGCCCCGCACGCCCGCGACACACACGCCTGCACGGAATTAAACATGAAAAAATAATGAATGTGAGTTAATTCACCTCTCCGTTAGATTAAATGTAGTTTTTGTTTAGTTAACATTTTACATGACAACTGATTAGGCTGCATTAGATTAGGTTGCACAGTTTGCTGAAAAAAAAAATGTAAATACACAATAATTATAATTTCTCTCATCATCACGAGGCCGCTGGTCGCTTCCTCTCCTCTCCCTTCCCCTCCCCCCCTCCTCCCCTCCCCTCCCCTCCTTCTTCCCCTCCCCCCATTCTCCCCCACCTGGCCACTCTGACTCCTGTAGTAGATGTCGAGTGGAAATATTATTTAAATCCTTTTCTTTTCCAAACATGAACAGTGTACGTGCGTACTTATGAATTATTAATGATGTGAGTGTCTGTTATTGGCAAAATAATAACACTGTTCACACGTTGCCACGAGGCTGCTTCATT
>JACEEZ010026066.1:10000-17500 GCA_016584305.1 Chionoecetes opilio
GGAGGAGGAGGAGGAGGAGATCAGAACGTAATTCTCCTCGCTCTGTGGTGACAGCTTTATAAATTTTAAAGTCTCCTTCTTTCTCAACCCAATATCGTCTTCTTAGAAAAAAAGAGTATCTTTACATTATCAATTCTATTATCATTACTAGCCGCAAAGCCGCCCTCCGGGCGGACTTTTTGGCTAGCTCCTGCGGAGGGCTATTGGTGGGCCTTCGGCCCACCACCTGTGTTTGATGGGCCTTCGGCCCACCAAACACAGCTTTCTGGAGAGTGTGTTTGGTGGGCCAAAGGCCCACCAAACACAGACTCTCCAGATAGCCCCTTCTAACTTTCCTGAAATCATGGATGTAGAAATGTATGTATTAACGCCTTACCCATCACCCGCCACCCATTCACTCACCCATTACCCATCACCCCCCACCCATTCACTCACCCATTACCCATCACCACACACCCATTCACTCACCCATTACCCATCACCACACACCCATTCACTCACCCATCACCCCACACCCATTACCCATCACCCCACCCATTCACTCACTCATTACCCATCACCCTACATCAAGATTTCCTCAATTCTCGCAACCCACATTTTTTTTTTCACAATTTTCGCTAATAGGCTGCTAAAAAAAAGAAGAAGAAAAAGTGCTCGGATCATCTCATAAGTGGGCTTAAAAGTTGCCCCTGGTCGAGCTGGTTCCAAAACTGTGCCATATGATGGGATTGGGGCACTGGGGGCGGCACCTATCGCGGACACACACACGCACAGACAGACACACACACACACACTTTCGCTTATATCATTATAGATTATCATTATTATTATTATTATTATTATTATTATTATATTATTATCATTTTGCCGAATTGGAATTTTTGCATCCATGTAAAGAGGATGTGATGCATGAGAGAGAGAGAGAGAGAGAGAGAGAGAGAGAGAAAAGGAGGAGGAGAGAGAGAGAGGAGAGAGAGAGAGAGAGAGAGAGAGAGAAGAGAGAGGAGAGAGGAGAGAGAGAGACGAGAGAGAGACGAGGGGAAGAGAGAGAGGAGAGAGAGAGAGAAGAGAGAGAGAGAGAGAGAGAATCAGAATCAAAATCAGAAATCAGAAATTTATTTTCCATTTTACAATGGTTATTGTTGTACATCTTATATAATACAATAATGCGAATATCAAACAACAGTAAAATCTTAAACATACAAAAAAAAAAAAAGTGTGTACACACATTAAAATAGTAAAATCATAGAACAGTAAATAATAAAATAATAAATAGTAAAAATAGTCATACACAAGTATGTTGTCATTTAAAAGTAAGAAAAACGTAAAATGATAAAATAGTCATACAAAGGTGTGTAATCATATAAATGTAATAACATCTAGTAAAGTTAATGGTTAAGCATTAAAAGATAGCTTGTAAGCTTCTTTTTAAAAGTAGACATACATTTGGCGTTCTTAATGTGAGTAGGAAGACTGTTCCATAGTTGAGGTGCAGACACCAGCACTGACCTGTCTCCTGTGTAGGTGTTAGTTTTGGGAACGTACAGCTGGTGCTGATGTCTTGTGTTTACACTATGTGTGTCTCTTACCATAGGTAGTGGGAACAACCAACATGGAAATCTTCTATAGATTATATTATAAACAGTAAATCCAAGCTCGTACTTATACCTTTCCTTTACCTTTAGCCACTTGAGCTCTCTCAGGTATGGCGTTACGTGTTCAAATTTTGTGCCGCCCAGTGCAACTTTTGCGGCAAAGTTCTGCATTTTCTGAATACGTTGCAAATGAGTTGCACTTGCCACTCCCCAGATCTTAAGCCCATAATTTATTATGCTTAAAACAAGAGACTGTATCACTGTGATTCTTGTGTTCTTATCAAAGTTATCTTTAATGCGATTTATGTACATTATAGTCCCTACAGTCTTCTTACAGATGTACGTAATATGTGTATCGAATAGCATACAGTTGTAGAAATATAAACAGAGGTTCTTTATGGAGCTGCTCGGCACTATGGTGCTGTCATCAACCTGGATACGAGTGTCGCTTGGGATCTGTGCCATGTGTCCTCGGGTGCCAATAAACATACATTGTGTTTTGTTAGTATTAAACATTAAACCATTTGTGTGAAAATACAATTTTGCTTTAGTTAGAGTTTGTTCACTTTTGTTAATCAATTCCTGAATATTATCTATGGTACCAGTATGTATGAACTGAGTATCATCGACGTATTGAATCACTAAACACTCGGTGATAAAATGGGAGATATCATTTACATAAATGAGGAAAAGAATAGGACCGAGCACAGATCCCTGTGGGACACCAAACGTGGTCTCAAGTTTGCCTGACACATGATTTCCTAACCGCACAGATTGCGTTCTATTTTCGAGATAATTTCGATACCAGAAGGGATCTATATTTGACATAATACAATTTTTCATTAGTATTTCGTGACTTACGCTGTCGAAAGCTTTGGAAAGGTCACATAATGATACCAAGGAAACTTTCTTGTTGTCCATGTTCTCGTATAATTTATTAGACAGTGTTAAGAGAGCAGTGTCAGTTGAGAGAGCAGACCTGAAACCGAGTTGGGTGTTACTAAGTAGTTGCTTATTTTCCGGTGTTGAGAGAGTTGTGTAGCTATGATTTTTTCTAAGACCTTAGATACTATAGGTAGCAGAGATATGGGGCGGTAGTTACCAGCTACTTCATTGTCACCTGATTTAAAGATTGGTACAACCATAGCGTGTTTCCATGCAGCTGGTATAACTCCAGTTAGAGAGAGAGAGAGAGAGAGAGAGAGAGAGAGAGAGAGAGAGAGAGAGAGAGAGAGGTTATGATTAAATAAATTGCGGAGTTGTTGGGACGCTTCATGTAATCTTATTTTTAGACATGACTCACTCTACACACACACATGATCATACACATCCTCTTAGCATTAGCTTCAAAGCAAGTATACAAAGTCATAAGAGCATGTGTGTGTGTGTGTGTGTGTGTGTGTCTGTCGTGTGTGTGTGTGTGTGTGTGTGTGTGTGTGTGTGTGTGTTTGACTGTCTGTGTGTGTGTGTGTCTGTGTTTGTGTGTTTGAATGTGTGTGTGTGTCTGTGCTTGTGTGTTTGTGTGTGTGCGTGTTTGTGTTTTTGTGTGTGTGTGCGTGTGTATGTGTGTGACGTGTGTGTACAGTGACACATATTTTACAAGGACAAAAACATAATGCGCACTTGAGATATTTCAAGGATGCATCTATTTTCTCCTCCTCCTCCTCCTACTCCTCCTCCTCCTCCTCCTCCTCCTCCTCCTCCTCCTCCTCCTCCTTCTCCTCCTCCTCCTCCTCTTCCTCTTGATCCACGTTCTTCGGTTCCTTGTTGTCCTTGAGGGGAACGAAAGTAAGGAGAAACGAAAACATACAAAAATGAAGAGTAAAAAGAGCTAAGTAACACAAACAAAACTCTAACACACACACACACACACACACACACACACACACACACACACAACACACACACACACACACACACACACACACACACACACACACACACACAACACACACACACACACACACACACACACACACACACACACACACATGCATATATCATTACCGCTGCCTCTACCACCACCACCACCATCATCATCATCATCATTAACGCCCTCACAACTCCAACCATTATGAACACCGCGGATAAGTTGGTTGTTAGGTCGCTGACAACACCGAAATCCAGCTGTTCATTCTTTATGTTTCCACTTCCTTCCCGCAGTCCGAGTGCAGGCCGTGAGTGGAGGCCGTAAGTGTAGGCCACGAGTGCAGGCCGTGAGTGCAGGCCGTATAAGTGCAGGCCGTGAGTGCAGGCCACGAGTGTAGGCCGTGAGTATAGGTCACAAGTGCAGGTCGTGAATGTAGGCCACGAGTGCAGGCCACGAGTGCAGGCCACGAGTGCAGGCCACGAGTGCAGGTCACGAGTGAAGGCCACGAGTGCAGGCCACGAGTGCAGGCCGTGAGTGCAGGCCATGAGAGCAGGCCGTGAGTGAAGGCCACGAGTGCAGGCCGTGAGTGCAGGCCATGAGAGCAGGTCGTGAGTGAAGGCCACGAGTGCAGGCCATGAGTGTAGGCCGTGAGTGCAGGCCGTGAGTGTAGGGCCGTGAGTGCAGGCAGTGAGTGAAGGCCATGAGAGCAGGCCGTGAGTGCAGGCCGTGAGAGCAGGCCGTGAGTGTAGACCACGAGAGCAGGCCGTGAGTGTAAACCACGAGTACAGGCCACGAGTGCAGGCCACGAGAGCAGGCCGTGAGTGTAAGCCACGAGTACAGGCCACGAGTGCAGACCACGAGTACAGGCCACGAGTGCAGGCCACGAGAGCAGGCCGTGAGTGTAAGCCACGAGTACAGGCCACGAGTGCAGGCCACGAGTGCAGGCCACGAGTGCAGGCCACGAGAGCAGGCCGTGAGTGTAGGCCGTGAGTGTAGGCCACGAGTGCAGACCATGAGTGTAGGCCGTGAGTGCAGGCCGTGAGTGCAGGCCACGAGTGCAGGCCGTAAGTGTAGGCCACGAGTGCAGGCCGTGAGTGTAGGCCACGAGTGCAGGCCATAAGTGTAGGCCACGAGTGCAGGCCGTGAGTGTAGGCCACGAGTGCAGGCCGTAAGTGTAGGCCACGAGTGCAGGCCGTAAGTGTAGGTCACGAGTGCAGGCCGTGAGTGTAGGCCACGAGTGCAGGCCGAGAGTGTAGGCCACGAGTGCAGGCCATAAGTGTAGGCCACGAGTGCAGGCCGTGATTATAGGCCACAAGTGCAGGCCGTAAGTGTAGGCCACGACTGCAGGCCGTGAGTGTAGGCCACGAGTGCAGGCCGTAAGTGTAGGCCACGAGTGTAGGCCACGAGTGCAGGCCGTAAGTGTAGGCCACGAGTGCAGGCCGTGAGTGTAGGCCACGAGTGCAGGCCGTAAGTGTAGGCCATGAGTGCAGGCCGTGAGTGTAGACCGTGAGTGTAGGCCGTGAGTGCAGGCCGTGAGTGTAGACCGTGAGTGTAGGCCGTGAGTGTAGGCCGTGAGTGCAGGCCGTGAGTGTAGACCGTGAGTGTAGGTCACGAGTGCAGACCGTGAGTGTAGGCCGTGAGTGTAGACCGTAAGTGAAGTTCATGAGTGTAGGCCGCGAGTGTAGACCATGAGTGTAGGCCGTGAGTGCAGGCCACAAGTGCAGGCCGCGAGTGTAGGCCGCGAGTGTAGACTGTGAGTGTAGGCCGTGAGTGTAAGCTGTGAGTGCAGGCCGTATACGTGCAGGCCGTATACGTGCAGGCCGTGAGTTTAGGCCATGAGAGCAGGCCGTGAGTGTAGGCCACGAGAGCAGACTGTGAGTGTAGGCCGCGAGTGCAGGCTGTGAGTATAGGCCACGAGTACAGGCCGTGAGTATAGGCCACGAGTACAGGCCGTGAGTATAGGCCACGGGTACAGGCCGCGAGTATAGGCCACGAGTGCAGGCCGTGAGTGTAGGCCGTGAGTGCAGTCCGCGAGTATAGGCCGTGAGTGGTGGCTTACTGCTAGAGGTTGCGAATATGAACATAAGAACATAAGAAAATAAGGAAGCTACAAGAGGCCGTGAGACCTACACGTGGTAGTTCATATTACTTAACACTACCTACATCAACCTTTCATCCCCATCCATGAAATGATCTAGCCTCCTTTTAAAGCTCCCTAATGACTCCGCACTAACTACCTGACGACTGAGTCCATTCCAATCATTTACTACCCTATTTGTGAACCAGTTTTTCCCTATTTCTTTTTTAAATCTACGCTTTTCCAGTTTGAATCCGTTACTTCTTGTTCTACACTGATTACTACCTAGCCATAAGAACTTTTCCTACATCTACTTTATTGTAACCCTTTAAAGTAATCGTCCAGACCCATTTTTTTTTTGCCTAATTATGTTGAATGTACATTCAAAACACCTAATCCACCAAAAATAATTGATTTCCAGGCCTTATTTCCGTAAAAACACGACTTTTGTAAAAAGCCCGCGCGAAAAAAAATATCTTCCCTCCAACAGGGTACGAACGTTATTGATGACGTCAGAAACAGGGACGCCGCAGACACTCTGTCTGACACCTGTCGGCAAATGTTATGATGAGCGATTGTACTTCGGTGTCAGACAGTAAATCCGTCGCTGTGACCGACACTCTTCCCACACACACGCCTGCACACACGCCTCCTTCCCACACACACGCCTGCACACACGCCTCCTTCCCACACACACGCCTGCGCACCAACACCCTTCCTGCACACACACACACATACACACACAAACATACACGTGTGTGGAGGGCGTGTGTGTGGGAAGGAGGGCGGTGTGCAGGCGTGTGTGTGGGAAGGAGTCGTGTGTGCAGGCGTGTGTGTAAGAAGGGTGTCGGTGTGCAGACGTGTGTGTGGGAAGGAGGCGTGTGTGCAGGCGTGTGTGTGGGGAAGGGTGTCGGTGTGCAGGCGTGTGTGTGGGAAGGAAGCGTGTGTGTGGGAAGGAGGCGTGTGTGCAGGCGTGTGTGTGTGCAGGCGTCTGTGTGGGAAGGGTGTCGGTGTGCAGGCGTGTGTGTGGGAAGGAAGCGTGTCTGCAGGTGTGTGTGTGGGAAGGAGGCGTGTGTGCAGGCGTGTGTGTGGGAAGGAGGCGTGTATGCAAGCGTGTGTGTGGGAAGGAGGCGTGTGTGCAGGCGTGTGTGTGGGAAGGGTGTCGGTGTGCAGGGCGTGTGTGTAGGAAGGAAGCGTGTGTGCAGGCGTGTGTGGGGGAAGGAGGCGTGTGTGGGAAGGGTGTCGGTGTGCAGGCGTGTGTGTGGGACGGAGGCGTGTGTGCAGGCGTGAGTGTGGGAAGGGTGTCGGTGTGAAGGCGTGTGTGGGGTGGGACGGAGGCGTGTGTGCAGCGGCGTGAGTGTGAGAAGGGTGTCGGTGTGCAGGCGTGTGTGTGGGACGGAGGCGTGTGTGCAGGCGTGTGTGTGGGAAGGAGGCGTGTATGCAAGCGTGTGTGTGGGAAGGGTGTCGGTGTGCAGGCGTGTGTGTGGGAAGGAAGCATGCTGCACCCATAAAGGATGCATGCATGTGGCATATAGCAAAAAAAATCTATCAGAAACACCCAAATATCTTCAAGTGCTATTATATTTATCTCTGTGTTTACGTGCCTCTGATCAAGCGCGGGAAGAGGAGCCTCCCTGATGCTACGTCACGGAGCCTGAGCCTGAGCGTCTGCAAATCTTGAGTGTGTTTTGAGAACTCGGGGAATTTGCAGATTTTGATTGCGGATTATTTAAAAACGGCTGACTGGATACAAAAAGTGACGACGTATTGTTGATATACTCGTTAATGGCTATGATTTGATTGCATTAAATCAGGAATGTTGAAATGGTCTGGACGATTACTTTAACCACTTAAAAACTTCTATCAGATTGCCCCTTACTCTACGCCTCTCGAGTGAGTGTAAATGTAATAGCTTCAAGCTCTTCTCATAACTAAAGTTACGCATCCCCTGTATCATT
>JACEEZ010026066.1:27120-32120 GCA_016584305.1 Chionoecetes opilio
ACCTTGATGTTTATGTGATTTGGCATCCAATTCTGTAATGATCACGTTTTCTCACATTCCACGCACTGGTGGCACTAAAAATTATTTGGCTCCCGCAGTTTCAGGATAAAAATTATTATCCTCCAGTATAAAACAAATATGTGGGATTTGGATCTGGTCATTGATAGTGGCATCATATTGGAATCTGGTCCATATTTGGTCCGTCATTATCTTGCAACTTTTAAGGTAGAGCAGCTTGGAGTAAGATCCTTAGATGTGGTTGGTCATCATCTTGGAATTTTACGGGTAATAGAGCTTGGAGTTAGATCTGGGACCATGGTGGTCATTCATCTTGGAACTTTTAAGAGTGTACAGCTTGGAGTTAGATCTGGGCCATTATTGGTCCCCCATATTTGAACTTTTAAGAGTAGTAGGACTATACAGGTCGAGTAGGATGGTAGGATGCTCTTCAGGATTGGCGATTCGGCGCTCCTTCCAACGAGTGTTTCCCCATGATTAATTAATTATTTATTAATTAACCAATAGCTATCTATCTTTTTTCTGGATGTGTTTTTAGTTTTGTTTCCATTTTTTCCCCCTCATTATATTCACCTGTATCGCTGTCTCACCTTTCTCATATATCCCTGTTGTTTTGTTTTGTTGTGGTCCTTTTTTTATGGTGTTTTGTTGCTGTAATGAGACTTTTGTTCTCGTTTTTGTGTGTTTTTGATCATCGGGTGTTCCTTTGTTTCAGAGGGTGTGTGTGTTGGATGTGTGTGTGTGTGTGTGTGTGTGTGTGTGTGTGTGTGTGTGTGTGTGTGTGTGTGTGTGGTGTGTGTGTGTGTGTGTGTGTGTGTGTGTGTGTGTGTGTGTGTGTGTGTGTGTGTGTGTGTGTGTGTGTGTGTGTGTGTGTGTGTGTGTTGTGTGTGTGTGTTGTGTGTCTAAGTGTGTGTTGTGTGTGTGTGGAGTGTGTGTGTGTGTGTGTGTGTGTGTGTGTGTGTGTGTGTGTGTTGTGTGTGTGTGTGTTTGTGTTTGTTGTGTCTTGTGTGTGGTGGGTGGGTGGGGAAGAGCATCCTACCATCCTAACTCCGAACCTTTATAGTCTACTACTCTTAAAAGTATCAGATATGGGGACCAATAATGGGCCCCGAATTCTACCTCCAAGCTGTACAACTCTTAAAAGTTCCATATGAAGTGACCTAACCATGACATGTCCAGATCTACTCCAAGCTCTATTACCCGTAAAAGTTCCAAGATGATTGACCAACCACTCTAAGGATCTTACTCCAAGCTGCTCTACCCTTAAAAGTTGCAAGATAATGACGGACCAAATATGGACCAGATTCCAATATGATGCCCTATCAATGACCAGATCCAACTCCCACATATTTGTTTTATACTGGAGGATATAATTCTTATCCCTGAAACTGCGGGAGCAAATCAATTTTTAGTGCCACCAGTGCGGGAATGTGAGAAAACGATGATCATTACAGACTTGGATGCAATCACATCAACATCAAGGTTGTAGAAATCTGCATCCGGCATTATATCTAATTTTAACCCAAACGTATTGGGTTGAGGTATGGTTGTGGTTGGGAGTTGAAATAGCTGGGGCGAAGGGCAGCAAGTCGCTTGCGTGAGACGGTTGAGGTGAATTCAAGGGTGCCACACATTGGGATTTTGTCCCAAGATTTAGACGGGATTATTCATGTATTTATGCAGTCGTTTATCTGAAGGTAAGCATAGGTTCCGTTGTACCGTACCTTGATATAAACCACTGAATAAATACTTGAATAATCCCTTCAAAAGTCCCAAGATAGACACAAAATATCCCAACGCCAAGACCTACATCCCAAGATCTTTTGGCAAATAACCAAGGATTGGTAAATATCTGCGTACATCGTAATGAGGCAGATGGTGGTGTGTGTTATCGAGAGCTGACATCAAGGCGTATATGTGACACAATAAGTAGACTTTTACGAATGTCGGCCTGGTTTTTGTATGCAATTGAAAACTGCGGTTTCGGTTTCGCAGTAGCTCAGCAGAGCCTACAGGAAGGCTTGCCACAGCCCACGGGTTAACTGGATGGACTATGACAAGGAATTCCTGAATAAGAATTGAAGAAGGTAGTCTATAAAGAGTGTTGACCAAGAAATTAATGAAGGGCGTGGAATGAAATCAAATTTAAGGAACATCTACAAGAAATAAAGATTTATAAATATATATAAAAGACGACGTATACAAAAGATGGAAACGTGATATAGAAAGATATATTATAATAGAAAATAATCAGTATTAAGATACACATCATTCAGGAGGAAACTGCATACATGGAAATGAATAAGGTAAACAAGAAGGAGGAAAAGAACCTGAGTGACAGAGAAACACAAAAACACAAATCAACAAAATATAATTATAAAACACAACTAAACACACACACCCACCCACACACAAACACACACACACAGACACACACACAAACACATACACAAACACACACATCGCCACACAAACACACACACACACACACACACACACACACACACACACACACACACGTACCACACACACACACACGACACCACTTACACACACAAACACACACACACGAGGCATACAACACCACACCCAACACACACACATCACACACACACACACGACACACACACAAACACACACACACCACACACACAACTCACAACACACACTCACACAACACCAAACCACCACACACACACACACCCACCACACACAGACACACACACACCACACTACACACACACAACACACACACCCACACACACCACACACACCCACACACACACACACACACACACACTACACACACACACACCACAACACCACACATCACACACTAACACACACCTCATGAAACAAGGAACCCCGATATCAAAAACACAACAAAAAACGAGAACAAAGGCTCATTACAGGCAAAACAAACACCATAAAAAAAGACCCAACACAACAAACAACAGGATCTAATGAGAAGGTGAGACGCGATACAGGTGAATATATGAGGGGGAGAAAACAATGGAAAACAAAACTAAAACCACAGCCAGAAATAAAAGATAGATAGCTATTGGTTAATTAATCAATAATTAATTATCATGGAACACGCGTTGGAAGGACGCCGAATCGCAATCCTGAAGAGCATCCTACCATCCTACTTCCGACCTGTATAGTCTACTACTCTTAAAAGTTCAATATGGGGGACCCAATAATGGCCCCAGATCTACCTCCAAGCTGTACAACTCTTAAAAGTTCCAGATGAATGATCAACCATGGTCCAGATCTACTCCCAGCTCTTTACCCGTACTAAGGTTCCAAGATGATTGACCACCACATCTAAGGATCTTACTCCAAGCTTGCTCTACCCTTAAAAGTTGCAAGATAATGACGGACCAAATATGGACCAGATTCCAATATGATGCAACCTATCAATGACCAGACCAACTCCCAACATATTTGTTTTTATAAACTGGAGGATAAATAATTCTTATCCTGAACCTGGGGAGGGGCAAATATTTTTAGTGCCACCATGCGATGAATGTGAGAAAAACGATGATTATTACAGAATTGGATGCAATCAAATCACATCAAGGTTGTAGAAATTTGCATCCGGCATTATATATAATATTAACCCAAACGTAGTTGGGGTTGAGGTATGGTTGTGGTTTGGGAGTTTGAATAGCTGGGCGAAGGGTAGCAGTCCTTTCGAAGAGACGGTTGAGTGAATACCAGGGTGCCACACATTGGGATTTTGTCCCAGATTTAACGGGGATTATTCATGTTTTATGCATCCCCCACGGTTTTTTTATCGAAGGTAAGCATAGTTTCCCGTTGTACCGTACCTTATATAAACCACGTGAATAAATACTTGAATCATCCCTTCGACAGTCCCAGATAGACACACAATTCCAACGCAAAGATCCTACATCCCAAGATCTTTTGGCAAATGAACCAAGGATTGTAATACTGCGTACAAATCGTAATGAGGCAGATGGTGGTGTTTGTTTATCGAGAGCTGACATCAAGGCGTATATGTGAACACAATAAGTGACTTTTACGAATGTCGGCCTGGTTTTCTATGCAATGAAACTGCGGTTTTCGGTTTCGCAGTAAGCTCAGCAGAGCCTTCAGGAAAACTTGCCAGCAGCCCACGGTTAACTGGATGGACTATGAAAGGAAATTCCTGAATAAGAATTTGAAGAGTAGTCTATAAAGAGTGTTGACCAAAATTAATGAAGGGCGTGAATGAAATCAAATTTAAGGAACATCTAAAGAATAAAGATTTATAAATTTACAAAAGACGACGTATACCAATGATGGAAATGGGCGTGAATATAGAAAAGATATATTCTAATAGAAAATAATGCTGTATTAAGATACACATCATTCAGGAGGAAACTGCATACATGGAAATGAATAAGGTAAGCAAGAAGGAGGAAAAGAACCGTGAGTGACAGAGAAACACAAAAACACAAATCAACAAAATATAATTAAAACACACTAAAACACACACACCCACCCACACACAAACACACACACACAGACACACACACAACACATACACAAACACAACATCGCACACAACACACACACACACACACAACACACACCACCACCACACTACACACACACACACACACACACACTACACACACAACACACACACACACTACACACACCACCACACACACACACACACCAACACACACCACACACACACCACACACAACCACACACACACACCACACACACACACTCACACACACACACACACACACACACCACACACACACACACACACACACACACACACACACACACACACACACACACACACACACACCACACACACACACACCACACACACACACACACACACACACACACACACACACCCCTAACACACACCCATCATGAAACAAAGGAACACCCGATGATCAAAAACACACAAAAACGAGAACAAAAGTCTCATTACAGCAAAACAAACACCA
>JACEEZ010026066.1:37120-47405 GCA_016584305.1 Chionoecetes opilio
GTAAAGCATAGGTTCTCGTTGTTACCCGTTACCTTGATATAAACCACTGACTAAATAACTTGAATAATCCCTTCAAAAAGTCCCAGTAGCACACAAAATATCCCAAAGCCAAGACCTACATCCAAAGATCTTTTGGCAAATAACCAAGGATTGGTCAATAATCTGCGTACATCGTAATGAGGCCGATGGTGGTTGTGGTGGTTAGTCGAGAGCTGACATCAAGGCGTAATAATTGTGACACAATAAGTAGAACTTTTACGAATGTCGCCTGGTGTTTGTTATGCAATTGAAAACTGCGGTTTTCCGGTTTCGCGGTAGCTCGCAGAGCCCTTCATAAAGGCTTGCCACAGCCCACGTGGTTAACTGTGATGGACATGACAAGGAATTCCTGAATAAGAATTGAAGAAGGTAGTCCTATAAAGGTGTTGACCAAGAATTAATGACGGGCGTGGATGGGAAATCAAATTTTAAGGAACATCTACCGAATAAAGTTTATATAATATATATAAAAGAAGAACGTATACAAAGATGAAACGTGATATATAAAAATATATTATCTAGAAAATAATCAGATTAAGATACACATCATTCAAGAGGATAACTGCATACATGGAAGATGAATAAGGTAACAAGAAGGAGAAAAAGAACCATGAAGTGACCAAAACACAAAAACACAAATCAGAGACAAAATAGAATTATAAACACAACTTAAAACAAGCAGACCCCCACCCACACACCAACACACACACCAACACACACACAAAACCCATACACAACACACAGACAATCGCACACAACCACGCACAACACACAAACACAACCACACACACACACACACACACCCGTACACACACACACACACACCACACACTTACACACACAACACACACACACACATACACACACCACAACCACACACACACACCTACACACAACACACAACACCACACACACACACACCACGACACACCCACACACACACACACACACAGCACAACTCACACACACACACCTACACACACACACACACGGAACACACACACACACACACACCACACACACACACACACACACACACACAACACCCACACACACACACACAACACACCCACACACACACACACACAAACACACCACACACACACACACACACCACACACACACACAACACACACACACACACTAACACACACCCTCATGAAACAAAGGAACAACCCCGATGATCAAAACACCAAATACGAGAACAAAGTCTCATTACAGCAAAACAAACACCATAAAAAAAAGGCCACAACAACAACAAACAACAGGGATATATGAGAAAGGTGAGACAGCGATACAGGTGAATATATGAGGGGAGAAAAAAATGGAAACAAAACTAAAACACATCCAGAAATAAAGATAGATAGCTATTGGTTAATTAATAAATAATTAATAATCATGGGGAACACTCGTTGGAGGGAGCGCCGCATCGATAATCCTGAAGAGCATCCTACCATCCTAATCCGACCTGTATAGTCTACTACTCTTAAAAGTTCAAATATGGGGGACCAATAATGGCCCAGATCTAACTCCAAGCTGTACAACTCTAAAAGTTCCAAGATGAATGACAACCATGGTCCAGATCTAACTCCAAGCTCTATTACCCGTAAAAGTTCCAAGATGATTGACCAACCACATCTAAGGATCTTACTCCAAGCTGTTCTACCCTTAAAAGTTGCAAGATAATGACGGACCAAATATGGACCAGATTCCAATATGATGCACCTATCAATGACCAGATCCAACTCCCACATATGTTTTATACTGGAGGATAATAATTTTATCCATGAAACTGCGGGAGCAAATCAATTTTTAGTGCCACCAGTGCGGGAATGTGAGAAAAAACAGTGATCATTACAGTTTGGATGCAAATCACATCAACATCAAGGTTGTAGAAAATGCATCGGCCTTATATCTAATTTTTAACCAAAACGTATGGTTGGAAGGTAGTTGTGCGTTGGGAGTTGAAATAGCTGGGCGGCGAAGGGCAGCAAGTCGCTTGCGAGAGACGGTGAGGTGAATTCAAGGGTGCCACACATTGGGATTTGTCCCAAGATTTAGACGGGATTATTCATGTATTTATGCAGTCGTTATCTGAAGGTCAAGCATAGGTTCCGTTGTACCGCTACCTTGATATAAAAACCATGAATAAAATACTTGAATAATCCTTTTCAAAAGTCCCCAAAGATAGACACAAAACTATCCCAACGCCAAGACCTACATCCAAGATCTCTTTGGCAAAAAACAAGGATGGTAAATATGCTGCGTAAATGTAGTAGCGATGGTGGTGTGTGTACCGAGAGCTGACAATCAAGGCGTATTATGTGACACAATAAGAAGACTTTTACGAATGTCGTCGGCCACTGGTTATTGTATGCAATTGAAAACTGCGGGTTTTCGGTTTAGCATAGCTCAGCAGAGCCTTCGGAAGGCTTTGCCACAGCCACGGGTTAATTGAGGGACTTATGACAAGGAATTCCTGAATAGAATTGAAGAAGGTATAGTCTATAAATGAGTGTTGACCAAGAAATTAATGAAGGGCGTGGAATGGAAATCAAATTTAAGGAACATCTAACAAGAAATAAGATTTATAAATATATATAAAAGACGAAGTATACAAAAGATGGAAACGTGATATAGACTAATAGATTATAATTAGAAAAATATTCAATATTAGATACAAATCATTCAGGAGGACACTGCCATACATGGAAATGAATAAGGTAAACAAGAAGGAGGAAAAGAACCATGAGTGACAGGAGAAACACAAAAAACACATAATCAACAAAATATAAATTATAAAACACAACTAAAACACACACACCCACCAACCACACAAACACACACACACAGACACACACCACAAACACAGACACAAACACACACACATCGCACACAACACACACACACACACACACACACACACACACACACACACATCGTACACGCACACACACACCAACACACTTACACACACAAACACACACACACACCTACACACACCACACACACACACACACACACACACACACACACAACAACACACACCACACACACACACACCACACACACCACCACACACACACACACCACACACACACACACACACACACACTAACCACACACCCTCATGAAACAAAGAACACCCGCGATGATCAAAAAAACAGAAACGAGAACAACAGTCTCATTACAGCAACAAACACCATAAAAAAAAGGCCACAACAACAACAAAAAACCAGGGATATATGAGAAAGTGCAGACAGCCGATACAGGTGAATATATCGAGGGGAGAAAAAAATGAGAAAAACAAAACTAAAACACACCAGAAATAAAGATAGGATAGCTATTGGTTAATTAATAAATAATTAATTAATCACGGGGAAACACTCGTTGGAGGGAGCGGCGAATCGCCCAATCCTGAAGAGCATCCTACCAGCTACTCGGGACCTGGATAGTCTACTAACTCTTAAAGTTCAAAATGGGGGACCAATAATGGGCCAGACTAAATCCAAGCTGTACAACTCTTAAAGTTCCAGATGAATGAACCAACCATGGTCAGATCTAAACTCCAAGCTTATTCCCCGTAAAAGTTCCAGACGATTTGACCAACCACATCTAAAGGATCTTAATCAAGCTGTTCTACCCTTAAAAGTTGCAGATAATGACGACCAACTAGGACCAGATTCCAATATCGATGCACCTATCAATGACCAGATCCAACTCCCACATATTTGTTTCCTACTGGAGGATAATAATCTTATCCTGACACTGCGGTAGCAATCAATTTTTAGTGCCACCACGTGCGGGCTGTGAGAAAAAACAGTGAATCATACAGAATTGGATGCAAATCACATAAACTCAGGTTGTAGAAATTGCATCGGCATTCTATCTAATTTATCCCAAAACGTATTGGGTTTAGGTATGGTTGTGGTTGGGAGTTGGAAATAGCTGGGGCGGAAGGTCGCAAGTCGCTTGCGAGAGAACGGTTGAGGTGAATTCAAGGAGTGCCAACCTTGGGATTGTGTTCCAAGATTTAGACGGGATTATTATGTATTTAGCAGCGTTTATGTGAAGGTAAGCATAGGTTCGTTTTACCGTACCTTGATATAAAAACCACTGAACATCGTGAATTAAATCCCTTCAAAAGTCCAAGATAGACAACATAAATATCCCAACGCCAAGACTAACCCATTTCCCAAAGATCTTTGGCAATAACCAAGGATTGGTAAATATCTGCGTTACATCGAATGAGGCAGAGGGTGGTGTGTGTGATCGAGAGCTGACATCAAGGCGTGATATGTACCACAATAAGTAGACTTGTCGAATGTCGGCCTGTTTTGTAAGCCAATTGAAAACTGCGGTTCGGTTCGCCGTAGCTCAGCAGAAGCCTTCAGAAGGCTTGCCAAAGCCCACGGGTTAACTGGATGGACTATGGACATGGAATTCCTGAATAAGCATTGAAGAAGGTCGTCTATAAGAGTGTGGCCAAGAAATAATGAAGGGCGGGAATGAAAATCAAATTTAAGGAACATCTACAAGAATAAGATTTATAAATATACATAAAAAGACGACGATACAAAAGATGGATAAAACGTGATATAGAAAATATATTATAATAGAAAATAGTTCAGTATTAAGATACACATCATTCAGGAGGAAAACTGCATAATGGAAATGTCTAAGGTAAACAAGAAGGAGGAAAAAGAACCATGAGTGACAGAGACAACACAAAACACAAACAACAAAATGATGAATTAGAAAACACAAACTAATACACACACACCACCCACCCACAAACACAACACACAGAACAACAACAAACACATACACAACCAACACATCGCCAAAAAACCACGCACACAAACACCACACACACACCCCCACCCCCCACCCCCGTACCCCACACACACACCAACACTTCCACACACAAACACACACACACCACATACACACACCACAACACACACCACCACCACACACCCACACACACACACACACACCACACACACACAACTCACACACACACGGATCACACACACACACACACACAACACACACTCACACACACACACCAACACACACACACACACACACACACACACACACACACACACACACACCAACACACACAAACACACACACACACACAACACACACACACACACACAACCACAAAACACAACACACAACACTAACCACCACACCTCATGAAACAAAGGCAACAACCGATGATCAAAAACACACAAAAACGAGAACAAAAGTGCTCCATACAGCAAAAACAAACACCATAAAAAAAGACCACAACAACAACAAAAACAAAGGGATATATGAGAAGGTGAGACAGCGATAAGGTGAATATATGAGGGGACGAAAAAAATGGAAACAAAAACTAAAACAATCCAGAAATAAAGATAGATAGCTATTGTAACTTAAGAAATAATTAAGTAATCATGGGAACAGTCGTGGAAAGGAGCGCCGAATCGATAATCGTGAAGAGCATCCTACCATCCTACTCCGACCTGTATAGTCTACTATCCTAAAAAGTGCAAATATGGCGGACCCAATAATGGCCCAAATCTAACTCAAAGTGTACAAAACTCTTAAAAGTCTCAAGATGAATGACCAACCATGTCCACATCTAGCTCCAAGCTCTGTTACCCGTTAAAAGTTCCAAGATGATTGACCAACCACATCTAAGTATCTTACCCAAGATGTCTACCTTAAAAGTGCAAGATAATGAGGACCAATATGGACCAGATTCATTATGATGCACCTATCAATGACCAGAATCCAACTCCCACATATTGTTTTATACTGTAGAGGATATAATTTTATGCCTGAAACTGCGGAGGCAATCAATTTTAGTGCCACCAGTGCAGGAATGTGAGATAGAAAAACAGTTGATCATTACAAATGGATGCAAATCACATCAACATCAAGGTTGTAGAAATGCTGATGCGCATATATCTAATTTTAACCAATAAGTATTGGGTTGAGGTATGGTTGTGGTTGGGAGTTGAATTAGCTGGCGGCGAAGGGCAGCAAGTCGCTTGCGAGAGACGGTTGAGGTGAATTCAGAGGGTTGCCACACATGGATTTTGTCCCAAGATTTAGACGGTGATTACTCATGTATGTATGCAGTCGTTATTGAAGGTAAGCATAGGTTCGTTGTACCCGTACCCTTGATAGAAAACCAAAACCCCCTTGAAAAAAAAAAAAAACAAAATTAAAAAAAATTACTTTTTTAAAAAATTTTTTTGTTTTAAAAAAAATTTTTTTTTTCCCCCTTCAAAGTCCCAAGATAGACACAAAAAATATCCCAACGCAAGACCTAATCCCAAGACTTTTGGCAAATAACCAAGATTGGTAAATATCTGAGTAAATCGTATAGTTAGGCAGAAGGTGGCTGTGTGTATCGAGTGAGCTGACATTCAAGGCGTATATGTGACACAATATAGTAGCTTTTACGAATGTCGGCGGTTTTGTATGCAATTGAAAACTGCGGTTTTTCGGTTTCGCAGTAGTCAGCAGAGCCTTCCGGAAGGCTTGCCACAGCCTACGGGTTAAACGGTGGGATATGACAAGGAATTCCTGAATAAGAATTGAAGAAGGTAGTCTATAAAGAGTGTTGACCAAGAAATTAATGAAGGGCGTGGAATGAAATCAAATTTAAGGAACATCTACAAGAAATAAAGATTTATAAATATATATAAAAGACGACGTATACAAAAGATGGAAACGTGATATAGAAAGATATATTATAATAGAAAATAATCAGTATTAAGATACACATCATTCAGGAGGAAACTGCGTACATGGAAATGAATAAGGTAAACAATAAGGAGGAAAAGAACCATGAGTGACAGAGAAACACAAAAAAAAAAATCAACAAAATATAATTATAAAACACAACTAAAACACACACACCCACCCACACACAAACACACACACACAGACACACACACAAACACATACACAAACACACACATCGCACACAACACACACACACACACACACACACACACACACACACACACACACACGTACACACACACACACACACACACTTACACACACAAACACACACACACACATACACACACCACACACACACACACACACACACACACACACACACACACACACACACACACACACACACACACACACCACACCACACACACACACACACACACACACACACACACACACACACACACACACACACACACACACAACACACACACACACACACACACACACACACACACACCACACACACACACACACACACACACACACACACACACACACACACACACTAACACACACCCTCATGAAACAAAGGAACACCCGATGATCAAAAACACACAAAAACGAGAACAAAAGTCTCATTACAGCAAAAACAAACACCATAAAAAAAAGACCACAACAACAACAAAACAACAGGGATATATGAGAAAGGTGAGACAGCGATACAGGTGAATATATGAGGGGAGAACAAAATGGAAACAAAACTAAAACACATCCAGAAATAAAGATAGATAGCTAATGGTTAATTAATAAATAATTAATTAATCATGGGGAACACTCGTTGGAGGGAGCCCCCTATCGCCAATCCTGAAGAGCATCTACCATCCTACTCCGACCTTTATAGTCTACTACTCTTAAAAGTTCAAATATGGGGGACCAATAATGGCCCAGATCTAACTCCAAGCTGTACAACTCTTAAAAGTTCCAAGATGAATGACCAACCATGGTCCAGATCTAACTCCAAGCTCTATTACCCGTAAAAGTTCCAAGATGATTGACCAACCACATCTAAGGATCTTACTCCAAGCTGCTCTACCCTTAAAAGTTGCAAGATAATGACGGACCAAATATGGACCAGATTCCAATATGATGCACCTATCAATGACCAGATCCAACTCCCACATATTTGTTTTATACTGGAGGATAATAATTCTTATCCCTGAAACTGCGGCGAGCAAATCAATTTTTTAGTGCCACCAGTGCGGGAATGTGAGAAAACGATGGATCATTACAGAATTGGATGCAAATCACATCAAACATCTAAGGTTGTAGAAAATTCGGCATCCGGCATTATTATCTAATTTTAACCCAAACGTATTGGGTTCGAGGTTATGTTTTGGTTGGAGTGAATAGCTTGGGGCGAAGGGCAGCAAGTCGCTGCGAGAGACGTTGAGGTGAATTCAAGGGTGCCACAATTGGATTTTGTCCCAAGATTTAGACGGAGATTATCCTGTATTTATGCAGTCGTTATATGAAGGTAAGCACAGGTTCGTTGTACCGTACTTATATAAAGGCCATGAATAAATACTTGAATAATCCTTCAAAAGTCCAAGATAGACACAAATATCCCACGCCAAAAAGACCTACATCCCAGATCTTGGCAAAACCAAGGATTGGGAAATATCTGCGCTACATCGTAATGTGGCAGATGGTGGTGTGTGTTATCGAGAGCTGACATCAAGCGATATGTGACACAATAAGTAGACTTTACGAATGTCGGCTGGTTTGTATGCAATTGAAAACTGCGGTTTCGGTTTCGCAGTAGCTCAGCAGAGCCTTCAGAAAGGCTTGCCACAGCCCACGGGTTAACTGGATGGACTATGACAAGGAATTCCTGAATAAGAATTGAAGAGGTAGTCTATAAAGAGTGTTGACCAAGAAATTAATGAAGGGCGTGGAATGAAATCAAATTTAAGGAACATCTACAAGAAATAAAGATTTATAAATATATATAAAAGACGACGTATACAAAAGATGGAAACGTGATATAGAAAGATATATTATAAAGAAATAATCAGTATAAGATACACATCATTCAGGAGGAAACACTTGCATACAGGAAAGAATAGGAAACACATGCATACATGGAAATAGAACCAATACAGAGAAACACAAAACACAAAAAAAACAATAACAAACACAACAAAAACACCACACCACCCACACACAAACACACACACACAGAACACACACAAACACAACTAAAAACACCACACACCACACACACACACACACAACACACACACACAACACACACACAACAACACCCATCACACACACACACACACACACTTACACAACAAACACACACACACACACACACACACACACACACACACACCCCCCCCACACACACACACACACACCAACACACACACACAACACAACTACACACACACACACACACAACACACACAACACCACACACACACACAACACCACACACACACACACACACACACACACAAACACACACACACACACACACACACACAACACACACACACACACACACACACACACACACACACACACACACTAACACAACCTCATGAAAACAAAGGAACACCCGATGATCAAAAAACACACAAAAACGAGAACAAAAGTCTCATTACAGCAAAACAAACACCATAAAAAAAGACCACAACAACAACAAAACAACAGGGATATATGAGAAAGGTGAGACAGCGATACAGGTGAATAATGAGGGGAGAAAAAAATGGAAACAAAACTAAAACACATCCAGAAATAAAGATAGATAGCTATTGGTTAATTAATAAATAATAATTAATCAGGGGAACACTCGTTGGAAGGAGCGCCGCAATCGCCAATCCTGAAGAGCATCCTACCATCCTACTCGACCTGTATAGTCTACTATCTTAAAAGTTCAAATATGGGGGACCAATAATGGCCCAGATCTAACTCCAAGCTGTACAACTCTTAAAAGTTCCAAATGAATGACCAACCATGGTCCAGATCTAACTCCAAGCTCTATTACCCGTAAAAGTTCCAAGATGATTGACCAACCACATCTAAGGATCTTACTCCAAGCTGTTCTACCCTTAAAAGTTGCAAGATAATGACGGACAAATATGGACCAGATTCCAATATGATGCACCTATCAATGACCAGATCAACTCCCACATATTTGTTTTATACTGGAGGATAATAATTTTATCCTGAAACTGCGGGAGCAAATCAATTTTTAGTGCCACCAGTGCGGGAATGTGAGAAAAACGTGATCATTACAGAATTGGATGCAAATCACATCAACATCAAGGTTGTAGAAATTTGCATCCGGCATTATATCTATTTTAACCCAAACGTATTGGGTTGAGGTATGGTTGTGGTTGGGAGTTGAAATAGCTGGGGCGAAGGGAGCAAGTCGCTGCGAGAGCGGTTGAGGTGAATTCAAGGTGACAATTGGGGTTTT